>JARKIA010000006.1:1200000-1618770 GCA_029289565.1 Mycena galericulata | reverse complement strand
ACAATCGAAAACTGCATTGTGATTCCGTTTCTTTCTATGGTCGCACTCTACTATTTCCCTTAATTCATTTATAGCCTTTAGCCATTCAACAGAAACGGAAATTTGTACTAGAGAGACCAACAAATTGGCTTAACGCCTGCCCAACGTTTTTATCAACCAAATTGGAACGATTGACCACTGCAGATCCCGATATCCTTATCACGGCCATGGACGCCTTGTGCGGGAAAGCAACCAGGACCCCATTAACCAACCATCATCGTCCATTTTATGGCCTCAGGCTTTTGAGCCTAGACTCAAGCCAGAAGTTTTTCAGAGCAGGACAATAGTGGCGTCGGCCAATCGACCTATCGACTATCGACTATCGACGATCGAAAGCCGAGTCGCTCTAGGCCTATTTTTGCCTGTTCGGGCTGACGCGGGGTTGGCGGGTAGAGCGGTCCGTACGCATCAAAGATCACATCACTGTGACAACTCGACTTAAGTCTCTCTCTCCTACCTCCATCTCCTCCTTTGTAAAATGTCTGCAGAATTCCCCATCGACCTCAAGAAGTTCAAAAAGTGGTCCATTTTTCATCCTACCATATTTTTAGCTCATTGATCGCGTTCAGATTCAAGCTCGATCCGACCAAATCCAAGCTCTCTGACCAGGAAAAGTCGGATTTGCTCGCCAACATCCAGCTGCTGCGAGATGCGATTGTCTTCTTCACTGCCTCGGGGCAGCTCGCGGTGTGAGCGGCCACACGGGCGGTGCCTACGACACTGTACCCGAAGTCTGCATCCTGCTCTCACTCTTCGAGGACACGGAGAAATACGTCCCCATCGTATTTGACGAGGCCGGTACGTTCTTCCGATTTTCCCGATTGTGAAGATTTCCGATGTGTTAGCGCGCAGGCCACCGTGTCGCGACCCAATACATTCTCTCGGCTCTCGAGGGTGCGATCCCGGCAGAACATCTTTTGCCACTACCGCGAGGCCAACTCGAAGCTCCCCGGTCACCCGGAGCTTGGGCTCACCCCTGGCGTCAAGTTCTCCTCCGGTCGTCTTGGGCACATGTGGTAAGTCGGCCCCAGGCCCTCAAAGACCGTTTGATGATAACCTATCGCACGTTCGCAGGCCCCTCGTCAACGGTGTCGCTCTTGCCAACCGCGGCAAGACCGTCTTCTGCCTCGGGTCAGACGGTTCGCAGCAGGAGGGCAATGACGCGGAGGCAGCCCGGCTCGCCGTCGCGCAGCACCTCAACGTCAAGCTGATCATCGATGACAACGATGTTACTATCGCCGGTGAGCCCTTCGGATTAGCGCCCCCGGGAACCCACGCTCATCCGGTTTCCAGGCCACCCGTCCGAGTATCTCAAGGGATACGACGTGACAAAGACCCTGGCAGGCCACGGACTCAAGGTCATCACCGTCCAGGGCGAGGATATTGACGCGCTGTGGGGCGCCATCAGCTCCATCGTCACGTACGATGGTCCCGCTGCTGGTGAGGCTCTTCGTTCCGATAATATACAAGCGCGTAATGCCCCCCAGTCATCTCCAAGCGTGTCATGGCACCCGGCATCGTAGATATCCAGGGCTCCCCTCACGGGCACGACGTCATCCCCGTCAAGTCCGCCGTCAAGCACCTCCTCTCGCGCGGGTACCCCGACTTTTCCGAGCTGTACGCCGGCATGGCCGCCGTCGACCAGGCGTACCTGCACATCGGGTCTACGAAGGAGCGCGGGGCGAACGCGTCGTCTTTGGCGAGGCGGTGAACCTGGTGCTCGACGGGCTCAGCAAGGAGAGGCGGCTGCGAAGGTCATGGTCATCGACAGTGCGTTTTCCAATAGTAATACCAGTGCGGGTGTGCTGATGCGACGCGGGCAGGCGACTTGGAAGGCTCGACAGGGCTGAAGGTCATCCACCAGAAGCACCCCGAGGTGTTCATCCCCTCTGGCATCATGGAGCGCGGCAACTTCTCCGCCGCCGCTGGTTTCGGGTTCGACCCCGAGAATTTGGTGTTTTCTCCACGTTCTCGGCGTTCCTCGAGATGGTGATCTCGGAGATAACGATGGCGCGCCTGAACAACTGCAATGTGCTGTGCCACTTCTCTCACTCGGGTGGTGAGTGCCTTTTTTTTTGAATAAGACAGTGTGCTGACTGATGCGGTAGTTGACGAGGTTCGTCCTAAATTTGCAGCAGCATTGACTATGACTGACCGCTCGGAATGCGATCTCTTCTGCAGATGGTGCGTCTCCCTTCTTTTCATCTCTCCATCATGCACTGACCCACCCGCCAGGCCGACAACACTTGCCATTTCGGCATCAACTCACTCTTCGCGGACAACGGCCTCTCCGACACTCACTCCTTCCTCTACTTCCCCGCCGACGCGATGCAGATGGTCGCCGTCGTCAAGCGCGTCTTCTTCGAGCGTGGGCTGCGCTTTGTGTTCTCCACGCGCTCGAAAGTGCCGTACATCCTCAAGGAGGGACGGGAAGACCAAAGTTCTTCGGCGACGGGTACGAGTTCGTGCCGGGCAAGGACGAGACGATCGTCGAGGGGAAGGCGGGGTACGTTGTGTCGTTTGGGGAGATGCTCTACCGCTCGTGGGACGCGGTCCTGCGCTGCCGCCAGCAGGGGCTTCGACGTTGGGCTCATCAACAAGCCCTCGCTGAAACGTTGTCGATGAGCAGGTGCGTGCGGCTCACAGCCGTGGCGGTCGCAAGCTAATACTGGGCGCAAATGTAGACGATAAGGAAGATCGGCGCGAGCCCGTTCGTGCTCATCGTCGAGTCGTTTAACCAGAAGACTGGGTACGTCTCTTTCCTTCCCCTTTCTTCCATCCTCTCCCCTCCGTCGCGCACCTGCTGACTGTCTCTGCGTACGCGTAGCTCGTTCCAAGTTCGGGACATGGCTCCTTGAGCGCCACAACTCACCCGAAGTTCGGGTACATAGGCACGACGCGCGAGGGTACGTTTCTCCCTCACTCCTCCTCCTCTTCGCCTTTCTGACACTGGGTAAAGGTTCTGGCGGGCTGTGGGAGCAGATCCCGCATCAATCACTCGATCCCCAGGGTACGTCATTCCGCCGATCCAGCTAGGAGCGCCGAGGCTTACTGACTCTTTCTATAGCCATCGTCCTCAAGATCCATCAGCTGTCGCAGTAGAGAGCGCCCCTCTCGATCGACTTCAAGAGCTCAAAGAGCGAGCGCCTGAACAAGAGAAGAAGACGAGCGAGAAGAACGCTTTCATATTGTAAAAGCAGAAGAGAAATGAAGGGTTCAGATATGTATTCCGACCGACGAGACACGCGATGTCGTGTATGTACAAGAAAATCAATGAATTGCTAGAGGCTTTGTCTAGAGTGCGTGGAAGATGTCTTTGAAGAGAGTGCTCACTCAGCTGCTTCGAATCGGCGCTCGGCGTTGCGCTAAGTGATCTCCCGGCTCCGTTCCCAGACTGAAACTGTGAAATAAGCTCCAGAACTGGAAGCGGACCTCCTGATTGCACCACCCGACGGTCCCGTGACGCGGGTTAAATAGAAAAGGCGGGCAGTTTAATTGCTTCCAGGGCTTCGTTGCTGAGTATATTCCCTTGGCACCAACTCTCTTTCTTTCTTGTCCAATACCACGATGAGCAGCCCGCTCGGAGCCACTGCGCGCACGGCGTTTGCGACCAAGCCGACGGAGAAGGACCCGTACCAGTATCAGGTCGGCTTCGGCAATCGTTTTGCGAGCGAAGCAATGTGAGTATGTTCCGTCCGAGTGTGTTGACGCGAGACTGAATCCCCACAGCCCAGGCGTCCTCCCGGAAGGACAGAACTCGCCGCAGAAGGTCAAGTATGAGCTCTATGCTGAAGGGGTGCGTATGCAGTGTGGAATCGCGCTCTGGTAACGCTGACCGATGTGCATGCAGATGACGGGGGCGTCGTTCGTTGCCCCACGAGCGGAGAACGTGACAGCGTACGTATGTTCCAGGCTGTCGGGGGATATAGTGGATTGACTTCTGTTCTACAGGTGGCTTTATCGGGTTAGTTGTGCCCGCGGTCGTGTCGCTCATAGCAATTATAACGCCACTATCTGCAGATTCGGCCGTCGGTCGCACACCAGGGCTTCACCAAGCTTCCAGACAACCCTGACGTCAGTTCACGTTGGTGTCTATAAGTGTGTTGCACTGACGGGATTTATTTATGTGTAGCTCGAGTCGAACTTCCTACCATTGAACAACAAGGTGCATGTGAGCCCGACGCAGCTCGCGTGGCACCCGTTCGACCTGCCGCCCGACTCGGCGCGTGTGGATTTCGTAGATGGGCTCAAGACGCTCGCGGGCAACGGCGATCCGACGCTGAAGGAGGGGCTCGCGATCCACATCTACAGTGCCAACACGTCGATGGAGAACAAGGCGTTCTGCAACAACGATGGGGACATGCTCATCTTGCCGCAGCAGGGGCGGCTCGACGTGCAGACGGAGTTTGGAAAGTACGTTCATCATTCAGTTTTGCTGTGTTCATGTGCTCAATGTGCGATGAAAGGATGATGGTCAGGTCAGGCGAATTGCTGGTTATCCAGCGCGGAATGAAGTTCAAGGTTTTTGACTCGGGTATATGTGTTGTTGAGTTGCGCTGACAGTAAGGCCAGGTTGTACTTCCCGACGGGCCTTCCGAGGATGTAAGCTCGATTGTATTCTTGGCGTGGAACTAAATTGACAACCCGCGAGACATCCAAGAGATATATGGCAGTCACTATCAGCTTCCCGAGTTGGGGCCGCTCGGATCACACGGTTTGGCTAATGCCCGCGATTTCGAAACCCCAATCGCGAGCTTTGATATCGACCAGAGCCCTTGGCAAAGTATGGCTTCCGTTTTCTCGGTTGAACATTCACTAACTAATGCAAATAGTCACCTACAAGTTTGGTTGACTTTTGTTCAACTGGGATTGTTCATTAACAATCACACTCCCTTAGGGTCTGCGGCCAGCTGTTTGCATGTGCGCAGGAGCACACACCCTTTGACGTTGTTGCATGGCATGGGAAGTACGTACTCGCAGCAGAATCCACGAAAAGTTAAAAACTGACTGGCATCTTTATCACAGCTACGTGCCCTACAAGGTTTGTACTCTTCATCACCCTTCTCCTGCTGCACCGTTGATGGACGTTGAACGCAAACAGTATGCTCTGGAGAAATTTACTAACGTGGGCAGTATCTCCAAAGACCACATCGATCCCTCCATATTTTGCGTCCTCACCGCCAAGTCGAAGGCGCCGGGGGTGCCGCTGGCCGATTTCCTCATCTTCAGCCCGCGTTGGGACGTTGCGTCGAACACGTTCCGCCCGCCCGTGAGTTTCTTCTCTTCATGTCCTTCACACACAGATTGTTGAGTACTTTAGTATTACCACCGAAACTCGTCTACGGAGTTTATGGGCTTGCTCTATGGCGTGTACGGCGGGAGGAGTGACGGGTTCCAGCCTGGAGGTGAGCTCCACTATCCCTTCCGCAAATGAATATCTTATTCATCTAATTCCGGCTTTCAGGTGCTAGCTATGAAACTGGGTTTTGCCCCCACGGCGGTAGGTTCCCCGTTGACATCTCATTATCGGGATTGGAGTTGACGCGATATCCTTTACAGTGAGCTACGAGGAGTGGAAGAAGGCGTCCGATGCGGACCTCAAGCCGATGCGTATACATGAGGGCACCATTGGTACGTAACTCCGAGGACACCCTTGCCGGAAGCTCAAATTTATTCAGCGTTCATGTTCGAATCGAGCATGATGTTCACCATCACGGACTATGCCATGAAGCGCTCTGGGAAACTCCACAGTGCGTCCCGCTGCCTGGGCATCACCGACGATTGTTCAAATCAAATCATTTGCAGAGCACGAGCCGAAGATGTGGGATAATCTCAAGGGGCAGTTTATCAACCACCTCGACGAGGTCAATGCCGATTTGAGGGCCGCGGGTCTCCCGGAGCTGAACGGCCGCAAGAATTGACGGCAATGATGAATGATGAATAACCGCAACCACGAATGTGAATATGCATGTACATTCAACATTGTACGACGATATGTTCTATATATTGTATCTGTTTATCTGAAGATCGTGTCGATGGCTTGCTTAGGCGATGGTGAGGACGGTCGATGTCAGTCCGTATTGAAGGGGTTGATTTCCCTGGTTCATGGTTAAAACGGGAACGGGAACAGACAATGTGGAGATAGTACGCACGGGCGGGCAGTTGTTGGCAGTCTCGACGACAGCGAGGTAGATGTCCGATCCCACTGCCAACGAGGAGACGTCTGGCGCGGTGAGCGTTGCCGGCGGCGGCGGGTTCGCGCCGACGATGGGCTGCAGGCCTGTTGTGATTTCGGTTGGAAAGCAGAAGGACCAACAAAAATACGGAGGGTTTACCGAAGTTTCCAATCAGGAAGGAGCCAAAGTAGTAAGTCGCGTCGGTGAATTGGCCTGTCGCGTTCAAGTTCGCCGTGGTGGGCGCGTAGTCCGTGAGCCACACCGTGATCGGGGTGTACCCGCCCTCGCACCAGTTCGAGTCCTGGTAGCTGAAGGGGAACGCGGCGCTCGAGCTGACGGCGGTCTCGGCCGTGGGGGCGGTTATGGTTCCATGTTCCGAGACAATTACGCGCTTCTGGTTGGGAAGGGCAGCGGCAAAGGCAGCGAAGAGAGGGACGACGAGGGAGGTGGTGAAGCGCATCGTAGGTTAACTAGGCGATGTCTGGATATTTTTCTTGCGTGCGTTTTATACTGGACTGGTGCTGTACGGCAGGACACTAGGAGCATATGGACCTGGATTTTTTGCACTGTCGTCTATCGCCGCTGTACATGTTTCGGAGCGGGTTTCGCGGGAGTGCCTGACATACATACGTGAGAGGCTCCATTCAGTTAATCGAAGGACTCGGCGTCCATCGGTGTGCAGCGAGCGCCGCCGTTCACGGCCGCTCCAGTTTTGGTGTCTGTAATGTACCTGAGTCCGAATGGTGATGTTTGCCGATGCAAGAGAAGGCTTGGATCGCATGGTGGATCGGCTACGAGGAACGTTCGATGCCTAGGAAATTTGACTCTAAATTTTGGGGATGCGGGAGATTCACAAGAGAAGTTGTGCTGGTCCAGGAATTCTTTGTCCCACTGTTGGCTGCTTAATTTTAGGGATCGGCACCGCACCATATACGGTTACGGCCCGTTACCCGTATCAATTTCTGGGCTATACGTTACGGCTACTTTACGGTTCCAGATACTGTATACGGTTGCCTATACTAACTGCGCAGAATTAAGGCGGGTGGAAACAAATATTGCAAATTCATAGGTTTGAAATTTACCTGAGGCCGCACTTCAACTGCTTCCACAGCGTCGCACTCAATCACGCGTTCCAAACGAGCCGTACCGTCACCGTAACCGTATGAAGCTTTTCAAAGGGCCATACAGGACGGTACAGATCTGCTGTATATTAGCCACAGTCCGTATACCGGCTTATACAGTTACGGTGCCGATCGGGCCCGGTTGACTTTTTTCTTCGCGGCATTTACAATGTCAACATGCAAGAGATCTATGGAAATTACTATCAGCTTCCCGAGTTGGGGCCGCCCGGAGGCACCCACGGTTTGGCTAATGCCCGTGATTTCGAAACCCCAATCGCGAGCTTTGATTTCGACCAGAGCCCTTAGCAAAGTGTTCTCTCGGTTGAATATTCACTGACTATTACAATAATCCCAATAGTTTGGTTGACTTTTGTTCAACTGTGACTGCCATTCATCAAGTAATATTCACATTCGTTTAGGGTCTGCGGCCAGCTGTTTGCATGTACGCAGGAGTATATGCCCTTTGACGTTCTTGTCTCCCGGAGCTGGACGGCCGCAATACTTGACGGGAATGGTGAATGATGAATAACCACAATCACAAATGTCATTTGAATATGCATGTACATTCATTTATGTAATACTGTACGACGATTTGTTCTATATACTGTATCTTTTCATTTAAAGATCATGTTGTCGATGGCTTAGGCGACGGTGAGGACGACCGATGTCAGTCCGTATTCAAGGGGTTGATTTCCCTAGTACATGGTTAAAACGGGAGCGGGAACAGACAATGTGGAGATGGTACGCACGGGCGGGCAGTTGTTGGCAGTCTCAACGACAGCGAGGTAGACTTCCGATCCCACTGCCAACGAGGAGACGTCTGGCGCGGTGAGCGTTGCCGGCGGCGGCAGGGTCGGGCCGATGGGCGGCAGGCCTGTTGTGATTTCGGTTGGAAAACGGAAAATAAAAATACGGCGGGTTTACCAAAGTTTCCAATCAGGAAGGGTCCAAAATAGTATGTCGCGTCGGTGAATTGGCCTGTCGCGTTCAAGTTCGCGGTGGTGGGCGCGTAGTCCGTGAGCCACACCGTGATCGGGGTGTACCCGCCTTCACACCAGTTCGAGTCATGGTAGCTGAAAGGGAACGAGGCACTCGAGGTGACGGCGGTCTCGGCTGTAGGGGCGGTTATGGTTCCATGTTCAGTGACGATTATGCGCTTCTCGTTGGGAAGGGCAGCGGCGAAGGCAGCGAAGAGAGGGAGGAGGGAGGTGGTGAAGCGCATCGTAGGTGAACTAGGCGATGTCTGGATAGTTTTCTTGCGTGCGTTTTATACTGGACTGGTGCTGTACGGCAGGACACTAGAGCATGTGGACCTGGAGTTTTAGATTTTTTGCGCTGTCGCCTATTGCCGCTGTTACGAAGCGGTAATCACGGTTGTGCCTGACATACGTGAGAGGCTCCATTCAATTAATCGAGGGACTCGGCGTCTCTCGGTGCGCGATGAGCGCTGCCGCGCATGGCCGCACCAATTTGGGGTTCTGGAATGTACCTGAGTCCGAATGGTGATGTTCGCCGATGCAAGAGAAGGACATAGATAGGATGGTGGAGCGGCTGGGAAGAACGTTCGACACCTAGGAACTTGACTCCAAAAGGACGCAAAATTTTTGGGATGCGGAGATATGTTGTCCTGATCCAGGAACTCTTTGTCCCCTCTTGTCTGTTGGATTCGAGCTTGGTTGATTTTTTCCTTCGCAGCATTATCATAGCATTTACAACGTCAACATGTCAAAGGCTAGATCGTTCGAATCAGAAGCCAGACTCCGAATACCTCGGCTTCAAGTTCTACTTTGGCAGGCCCATCTACGCGCCGAGTTTCACCTACCCAGAACCCCAGTAGAACGAACATCTGTCAACGCCCAGTTCTCACGGTTTGATCCGAGGCGTGCAGAGTCCTCTTGTGGAAGATAGGTTTCGCAACGAAACGCAACGAAATAAGTTTAAAAAGCAAGTAAGATTTCTGCCCGAAAAAGGTAGTAAAGCTTATCAAAGTTGAACCGAAGTTGAACTGACCTCCCGGAACGTCCCGGATTTGGGATCAATGCCATGTGACTCTGACGTATCCATCAAAATATTCTCGACCGCAAATCCCACCTCATTATACCCTTGTATTCATGCCCTCCCGCGAAATAATCAATCTCCAGGTAAGTTCCTCGTTTACTGAAGCGATTCACGCTTACATGGCCACGTCCGTCCAGGTTGGACAGGCAAGTGGCATAACTGGTCACATCAGAATTCCAATGCGACGATCCGTATCCGCGAACCAATATAGGCCGGAAATCAGGTCGGAGAGAGCTTTTGGCAGGATGTGTTAGCGGAGCATGGTCTTGATCGGGCGGGGGTTCGTTTGACCCTTCTCTTGGCATCTTCTGGGACGCTAAAGCAGGTGTGTGGCGCGACAGAATTACCAAGGCTCCGATCCCGTACAACTTCAGCGCGTACGTTTTGCCGCCCTTCACGTCTGGCCCGTCTCATCTCGTTCACCTTTTAGATTGGTGTTTATTTTGCAGAGGTAAATTCTGGGTCGCAAACGAAATACGTCCCCCGTTCGCTCCAGATTGACCTGGAGGCTGGCGTGTGTGACCGCGTACGAACCACATCTTTGTGGTCTTTCTATGTCTTGATGAATTCTCTTTCAAGGTTCGAAGCGGTCCGCTGGGCGCGCTGTTCAGTCCCGAGACATACTTGCACGGAGAGTCCGGTGCCGGAAATAATTGGGCAAAAGGATGTACGTGCGCAAACCTTGACTCTGAGCCACTGGCACTCACCTTTGCTCAATAGTCTACACTGAAGGTAGTCGCCCCGTTCTTTGAATCAGCTTTTCTGACACTAGGGCTGCAGGCGCCGAGCTTATCGATCCAATCTTAGTACATCACCATCTTCAATCCGATAGGCCTCTCTCACACCTCCGTAGGACGTGCTGAGGAAGCAGGCCGAGCGCTGCGACGTTCTGCAAGGGTTCCAAATCATTCATAGCATCGGTGGTGGAACGGGCTCTGGCCTAGGATGTCTCCTCCTGTCAAAAATGCGAGAAGTAACCATCGATTCCAGTCTTGTGCAGAACATTCTTCAATATGCGTTTGTGGATAGGAATTTCCGGACCGGATGCTTGCCACGTTTTCTATCCTACCGTCGCCGAAAGTGAGGAGCAATCGAGTCTGCTAGCTGGTTCCTTATTGACCCGCAACTTACATAGGTGTCCGAGACAGTCGTCGAAGTGAGCCGAATCTCCGAATTTCCATGTGTTCTATGTACTAAAATAGGGAAGCCGTACAACGCGATGCTTTCGGTGCATCAGCTCGTCGATAACGGCGATCTAACTATCTGCATCGATAATGAAGCACTGTACGCGCTTCAATGTATCCCCATCTTCACTATTCAAACACATAATCATGTAGATACGACATCAGCGTCCGGGCGTTGAAAGTGAAAAGTCCAAACTTCACAGATCTCAACGGAGTACGCGCTCTACACGATGTACACAGACAAGGGATGCTGATCTTTAAACTTGTGTAGCTCATTTCCAAAGTCATGTGCGGAGTCAGCACGAGCCTCAGATTTCCCGGCCAGCTAAATGGGTGTGTTCCATCCAGTTCTTCTTGCCCTCCACACTTGACTCACGCACGCTGTACGTGAAGCGATCTCCGGAAACTGGGCATGAATCTCATACCTTTTCCCCGTGTACGACGCGTTCCACTTCTCGGATACTTAGCGTCCTGGCGCTGACCCGTGAACTACCTTCAGCTGCACTTCCTCATGCCGAGCTACGCGCCGATCTCCGACTCCAAGACGCAATCCTTCCAGAGGACTTCGGTTCCCGAACTCGTTCAAGCGTACGCGAGTTGTTTCACTCCCGCGAACCGTCATAACTCACCTTGATGGTGTTGTAGACTTTTCGATCGCAGGAACCTGCTCGTTGCTGTCGACCCGCGCTACGGGTGGGACCGATCATATCCTGCTGCCTGATATTTTCCTTATTTCTACTTCTAGCCGCTACCTGACGGCTGCCACGATATTCCGAGGTGACATCGCGTCTCGAGAGGTGAGCCTTTCAATTTGAATCCTCGACCGCGCAGTATGCTCATTTATCTTGTGGGAAGGCGGAGGTACATTTTCTTTCGTATGGAGTATGTTTGTTTGTAGCTCAGGCTAGCACCCCAGGTTGCCGTCCAGGACTTGCAATCGCGCAATTCGAACCAGTTTGTCGAGTACGTGTGTTGGAAACCAAAACTACTTGATCTCGAAGGATGAATCGCTGACGATTCACGATATGTAGATGGATTCCGGATAATGTTTCCGTCACCCTCGTCTCGGTTCCACCTGTGGGCCAGAAACGAGTGAGTAGAGTGTACTAGCTATTTATTTTTCATGGCCCTAATGGTGGGTTGTTATAGGCTGCCATAGCACTGTCGAATTCGACGTCGATCCAGGAACTGTTCCAGCGAACACATGAAACGGTCAGTAACAGACTGGTTCTATGGTCAACGCTTATCTGTAATATCATCCAGTTTTCGGCCATGTTCAAACGGCGGGCCTTCCTGCACTGGTGGGATCTCTCTCTTCTCCCCCGCGATGCATATAATATCTGACTCGGGTATAACAGGTACACTGGCGAGGGCATGGACTTGATGGAGTTTTCAGAGGCGGAGAGCAATTCGCAGGATTTGATGTACGTTCTTCTGTCCCATACCCGTGCCCTTCCCTGCTCACAGGTTTTCGGTTTGATTAGTGCGGAGTACCAGCAGGTCAGTCTCGTTCAGCTCAAGTGTTCTTGAAGTGTTCCTGACTCCGTGATTGTTTAGTATCAAGAGGCGCGTGCTGGAGACGACGACGAGGAATACTACGAGGAGGAGGGGGCGTCGCAATAATACGAACCGTAGCGGCCGTGGTCGCGATTTCAATGTGGCTTTGATTTTTTAAATCCGGCGTGCAGCATAATTGCGCATGCGTCGGATTCACGATCATGATCATTTTCTCTGGAATAATTTATGTCTGGCTTCCTGAGCTTCCCTATATTGTCAAAGCCAACGGGTCTGAACTCGCACAATGGGTCTAAATTTTGAGCAACAATTCTTCGATTTATTTTCAACACCGTGAGGAGACTCGGACCGATGCGCGGCTCCGACTCTCCTTCTCTCTCTGGCACCCTTGCGGTTTTCGGTCTGCAGATTTCTTCCACCTGTATCGCAACCCTCGATATTGGGCTTTTGCCTTTGTCTTGCTGTTAACATTGACTTCCTCAACTTAATCTGAGTTGCACGTTTCGGCTGGAGCAGTGATTCTACGTGTGGACCAAAAATTCAACCTGTCCCTTCATCCAGTTGCAAGAATTTTGATTTGTCTCTGCATCTGGCTCCAGGGGTCCTGGATGAACGGCGCTTATGGGATACCCCACAAAACGTCATAAGAAGGACATGAGAGCGATCAGAAAGCCTCTTCAAAATCGCTCGACGCCTACAATCACCGGCATTCCGGCAGACACTCGCAAATTGGGCTTTAGACCCTGCAAACCATGCTATACTGTCTTTCAGATTACCTTCAAATTACCTTCGCATCTGGTTCGATTTCGCCAAAGCCGGGTGTGGAATATTACACAACTGTTCCCGTCCTTACGCAAGTCTGATTAGCTTTACGCGGGAGTTGCGCGTTGTTGGGTACCCTCGTTGTGCTGATGCAGAATGCAGGGACACCGGTAACTTGAAATTTGGTCTGATTCTGCAAGCAGGCTGTTCGTAAATTCTCGTAACGGAAGTCTGGAAGTCCCGATAATGGAAGATTTCTTAATTCAACCTTGCGCCCATATAGTAATATAGTGATAAATACAGTTGTGTAATGCCTTCCGTCTTGATGGAAGCTGCCACAGAATTTCAGTTGAAGACCTTCCGAGTCTTGCCTGGGCAATGCCGCTCTCCGGCCGATGAGACAGGACAAAAATACCAGGTGAGAATCAGATTTAAACCGGAGCTAGTGGGCCCTCTGAGTCCTGAATTCAACCCTCATAATTCAACCATGTCTCTTTCGTTGGTGCCCACGTATGGCGCCTGGCTGACCTCTCTGTTTGTGGAGACAATTTTGGTACGTGTTCAACAAGGTATTTTTCTATTACTGATAGGCAATGTTAGTATGGAATCGGATTCCTTCAAGTCTGGCTTTATTTCCAGTGGTGGCCCAAAGACGATCGTTCGGTCAAGCTGGCGGTGCGTCTTTTTTTTTTCTCTCCAGCTACCCCGAACGAGTCGTACTGACAGCGGCTTATAGGTCGTTTTTGTCATGTACGCAGTCTGCATTGTGTCGTTGCTTCCTTTCCTTTCATACGCATTACACCAGGTTCTTCGAGACAACTCAGATTACCTTCTTCTTCCGGTCTACCTTCTTTCGTTTCGTCCTGAAATTTGGAGAAATTCAGGAGGATCTACTCTGGTGCGTTCTTCCACTTCTCTATACTCCTATATGCTGACCGAGACATAGGTCCGACTCAGTGCGTTCTTCTCTGCGTTCCACCATCACGGACTCATTTTTTACCTAGCTTCAACTCTTGGCCAACGTGAGGCGCCTACGCGCGGTCCGTGCTGTTATTGCTGTTAATTACTGATAAATGTTAGTATCTTTCGGCATTCACCGTTCAGATGTGCGTCCCAACCTTCTTTTCTCGATGGGATATTGATGTCGTCCAGATATTTCGCGAGCCGCATCTATCGCCGTACGTTTGCGTCTCAGCTAGCAGTGCAGCTCTCAAGTGGTATCTCACATGTTTAGTGACGAGGGCACGCGCAAGATTTTACACGACGTCTACCCTTGGAATATACCTTGTCGTACGTACATTGTTATCGAACGGTAGCTCACTCTACTTACCACTTTATCTACAGGTGCTTTTCGCCCTTGTTCAGATATGTACGCGGTTATTTGAACCATGGCTCGTCAAAGCTCAACACCCTTCCTAGCCGCTGGCATAGCACAGACTATTCTTTCGTGCGTTAACATTCCTTTGGTCTGCTCGAAGACCTTCAACGAATTTTTTAACCAAAGGTACAAACTCCGTTCATTCGCCAAACTTGAGGAAACGAAGGTATGCACGTATTCACACTGCGCTATTTTGGAGGTCCGATCTTTTCATTTAGGCGATCACCACCTTGCAAACCGGCGGGTCGCTCGCGTGCGATATCGTCATCACAGTCTACCTCTACGCCTTCCTGTCGCGCAACAAAAATGGGCTACCGCGGTGTGTGCCATCGCTGTGCTCTCTTGAATTGCTCATCCAACCGTGCGTTAGGACCGAAGCAATGATGAACACATTGATGATGAACGCGGTCAATCGCGGGATGCTCACCGCTATCTCTTCGGCACTCACCATGATACTCGTACGTGTGTCTCTTCTAGAGGTTCACGTATTGCTGATCATTTTTCTTCTTAGTTCCTCGTCTATCCGGGCACGTTTTGGTTTTTCCTCTCGCTCGCCCCCAATAGCAAACGTGAGTTGTCCGGCTCCTCTCCCTTTGACCCTGCTAAACTACCTTCCTTCTCACAGTTTACATGAATAGCATGCTTGCGACGTACGCGTTCTTTGATATGATCCGCATATCCCTGCCACTCATCATCGGTTGCTTTTACCAGACTTAACATGCGCCAACACGTCCGCGACAAGATTTTAAACAACGATCAGGGGTGGAACTCGATGGAGCTAGGTGGACTTCATACCAGCAGGAACACGGCGCGGGTGTCCATCTCGGCGGTCGAGTTCGTGAAGCCGTCCAGTCCGGTGAGTCCTCAACCGGTGCTTGGAGATTTCCCTGGACCTCAATTGGCATCGCAGGAGGAGTCGGTTGACCTCGCTGAGAAGACTTCGCCGGTTGACTCGACTGGCTGTGATTCTTCGGCTAACGAGAAGATGGACTGACGTGACTCGACGCTTGCAGCAGAGGGTATACCTTTTTGATGTTGAACTGTGAACTGGCTACTTTAACCGTTCGTTCTTCGCATTATATATACTAGACCGCTTGTACAATCACCGATAATTGTACATTTATCTACAACATATTCACGGACGACACTTCATTGAACGGGAACATAGGATGATTTTAGGATGTGGTAGAGCTCTCAATTGACCGTTGCCGTTTTTCGCGCGTTCGGTTTATTATATAAAGCTGTACGACATTCTTGGGACCTATTATTGAACCAGCGGCTCAGTCTACTATGTTTCATATCGCCAACGTGGGCAACAATCAACAACCATTTCTTACAGCCTCAGTTGAACATTAACGTTGATACCTCGACCAGTGCATAAAAGTTCGGGAAGTACACAGAATACACAGAACGGTTTCATCCTCTGTTCCGTCCCATTCTCAACCAGTAATACTACGCAAATACTACGTTTGCTGGAGACGGACGGAGTTGAAAGATTTGCGCACGGACATCACCGAGAACCGTGATGGTCGTCACACGGGTCGCGGCTCGCCGAGTCTGAGCTTGCAAATTACGCCTGGACCAATTCTTTCTCGATGAGCTGGCCTCTTCCTCGGTGTCCATGTCCTTTCACAAGTCGGAACTGAGGATCACTGTCGTCGACGACCTTGAATGGCCCGCTCTCCAGGTTCTTCTGCTCAAAACCATTCGTGGCACACCACTTACATCTTCTCTCCTTAGGAATACTCCGACACTCCACACTCTCTTTTCCCCCGCGATGTCACCCTGGACGGCGAAGATGCTCTCTCAGTCTCACGCTTGACCCCAAATAGTGCATCTGGCAAGTTTGCGTGGCCGGAGTAAGTTCCACGAATAATCTTAGTTTCACATCTGACGTCGGTGCAGCAGCAAGACACCCACGACGAGCCATACCTTCGGTTTCCCTTTGTCTCCAGTCTCGGCTGTCTCCCGCATATCTCCCAAAAGCCAGAGTCCATTCGAAAAGCACAAACGGCGCCTCGTGCGGTATAACGCCGCAGAATCACGTCTTGCACAACTGCCGAATTCTTCTACACTGTCCCCGAGCCAACTACGTGCCGAGGCTATAAATTACGCAACGTGTTCTGTGGCAGCACAGGTCTCCGATGCTCGTATAAGCCTTCGAGGCATCCGTGTTTCCGGGCGACGGGACGGCGCACGCTGGATGGCTGAGCATCGGCTCGCGGCGCTGGAATCCCTTCAAACCGAGCTGGAAAAATCGTGGGCGCGGGGAAAGGATGACGAAGGGGACAGCCTCCGGAGGCGTGAATCGAATCTAGTGCGGTTCCTTGGTGTGCGAAGGGACGAAGGGCTCGTGCCTGTATTCACCCGCACCCGCGGGCGGCGTCCAAATCATGGCCAGGCCACTACAGAGGATGACCGTCGATGCATGACCGTCGGCTCGCCGATGAAGCTGCAGTCAGATGCCATGCCTGCCCCACCGACGGCCCGCAGCGAGTGGCCGTGGGAGACCCGTGTGCGCGCGGTCCTTTTGCATCCCGCTCCGAAACTCCCCACGCCCCCTCTCAGGGTTCTCACAGAGCCATCGACGTCTCCGGCGCCATTATCGACTCCTACAAGTGGCAGTTACAGCCCTATCGAGCCAGAGACGCCACTGACCGAACCCGAGGATGACAATGACGAAGATGAATACGAGGATTATCCCATATTCGCTTTGGATTCTGTGCAATCATATAACCAATGGCAGCCTCGGCGCCCACTTCCGTCGTCGTCTAAGCTCCTGCCTGCGGCCAAACCCCCACCCACAGGCCCCCTCCCGCCTCTTGCCACCAACCTCTCTCCCGACGCCTCTTACGCATGGCTCGCAGATCCTTCGACCTGGACGTCTTCGTCCGGCTGGCACGGCGACGGCTGGGAGATCAGCCCCGCGTCTGCCTCATCCTCGTCCTCCACTGCTTCTCCGACCGCCCTCTCACCCTCCGTCTCCCTGGCCGCAAGCGCACCCTTGCCCTCGGCTCCCACGCGCCCGCAGACGCTACCCACGCCGCCCACCCACCGCTTCTGGGCGCGCGAGCGCCACCGGCGCATCCCGTCGCTGCGCCCCATCGCCGAGGCCACTCGCGACGCCGCGTATGCCGTCAGGCCACTCCCAAAGCCCCCCTCGTCCTCCAGGCCGCTCCCCGCTCTCCCTCCACCCGCCCCGTCCGCCGCGTCATCCACGCCGCAGAAAAAAGGCCGCCACTTCTTCTCAGGGCTCGTACGACGTATGAACGTCGAGCGCGAGCCGGAATCGCCCGAGGAGGCCGTGCGCGAGACCGACCGGGAGCAGGAGCGGGAGCGGGAGAGGAACAAGCTGCGGAAGCGCGGTAGCATACGCAGCTTGCCAAGCACGAACGCGCTGAGTCTCGGTCTGCGCGACTCGGCGTTGTAGGCGTGCGCGTTGGCATATTACTCACATCCACGACTTTTCTTGCATACGTATCCGACCATTTGACTGTCTTGCATATCTTGTATTCTGCTACGCTCGCGTGGTAGGCTGTAATTCTAGGGGCTTTATGTTATTTATGTTATTGGATTGGGGCTCGACGCGCATCATTTACTGATGTGACCTCGACGCTTTTTGCTCCTTGCTCTTTGCTCACCCACAATCACCCATGCGAATATCTTTCCTCTTTCTCGTAGGACTCATGAATGGCCGGGCTGGTGCCAGGTGCAGTCTTGCTCAAGGTTATCTACAGTGCCACCGCGAACTCAAACCTCGAAAGAAGGTCAATGACAGCGGCTGCTACTCAAGAACGAAGGAAAGCTGGCCACATTGAAGTACGCCGCCTCTACTTTCTGGACCACCATTTCGTTCGAGCATGAGAGAATTTCTTTCACTCTCCAGGCAGTAGCTTTCGAAGACCTGAGAGCTTGCTCGCTCAGTCTCCTATGTCCAGCTCCGGCACCTGAAAGCATTGGTATTCTTCTGTTTTTGTTTCTTGCATTCCGCTATCTATCTGACTGGAACGGATCTTCGACGCGGCCACATCTCATTGTCAACCCGACAGATCTTGAAGGGCAAGAAATGACATTTGGATCCAGCCCTAACGTTTCTCATCTACGCAGCGGGATCAGTGTGGACCTTGGTCGAGTCTGGCCTCCATGTTTTCTGGGGCACCCGGAATCTCTTTTATCTTCTCTGTTATGGTGAGTCCACGAATGCTGGTCCGGCACGCGATTTTTCTAAACCGACAGCTGTTGGTTCAGAGACGAACATACTTACACGTTGACTCACCGCTGATCATTGCAGGGGCGCTCATGTGTTGTCTGATGAAATACAGGCGTCTTGGTCGAGCTCTTAGTTCTTGAAGTGATGCCGTACATAACAATATGGGGAAGAGACATTGCTAAAGCCTCAGTTTGCCGCAAGACCACGGTGAGAAAACCCCGCCAACATTTCCCGAATCCCTGGCATTAGGAATTGACTTCTAACTTTTATGGACCTTTGCGCTATCGTTGAGTTCCTCGGAGCCTCTCGGAAACCATTCCCGGACGTGCGTCTGTACTTGCACATTTTTCCGCGAATACGTCACTTTACTAACCAATATACTTAGTTTTCTGCAGTAACTGCGGTGAATCTTGAGAGTGGCAGGTCAACGATACTCCTGTAGATATATCTATGGGCCGTGCTTTATGTTCTGACAACCCATAAAATATGAGCAATTACTATAGTGACCGTTGAGCACATTCAACTGGTCAGTGCATTGCTTTGCATGAAGAACTCGGAGCCCGTTTCGCCCATCGCGGATCCATGAGCCCTGTAAATGAACCCCCGGTCCCTATAGCTGGAGCTGAAGATGACGAGAATGGACGCTATCATACCTTTGTCAATGCGTTCTGCATGAAGTTTATTCACAAACAGAATAGTTTGTGCTATGGAGACCGAGAATGATGTCCGCAAAGAGCTTATGTAATCTGCTCAATAGTCTCGTATGGTAGACTTTTGGTACTAAACGCACATCCGATTAGGCCCCATCGGGGCATGTTATCAATCTTCGGGATTGAAGGCCGATGGCATCATTGAGAATGGTTATATGTACTTTCCTTTGCCCGGGTCTTTGCATGGAACCTCATGCACAGGACTTGAGAGAGTTGCTTCCAGTCGTCGTTCAATTTCAATTTCAACTCATTCATGAGGCCTGAGGCCTGAGGCCTGATAGGATCCGAGTGTGTTAAATTCTATGAAAATGATTTCCGCGGGGGTGCCGTTCAGATCCCCGAGTCCCATCAGAAGTTTGTTCCCTGCCGCTCGCCGGCAGGCTACTATGCAAACGGAGCTGCCGCTCAAGCCGAGTCTCATCAACAAAGGCCATAAAAATCTGATTGCCGTCGGCAAAGGGTGATCTGTTTCTTGAGGAGGCATAAATTAAGGTCGCACACCGTTGAGGATCCATGGCTCGCCACATGGGCCCGAATATTTCTTCAACCTTAGAAATCAAGATGATCCTGAAAGGATGAGAACCCGCGTAGAACTGAAAATCTAAATGGATTTGGATCTGGCATCTAAAGTTCAAACCTCTTAGCACTTAGGATTGGACTTTCCGAGTCCGAGTCTGATAATTAATTTGAAGGATCTGCTCCTGATAAAATATTAAGAGCCCTTAGAGATAATTCTGTTTGTGACCCGCCGCTCGCCGGCCTACTACCTTCATGGAGACCGAGAATGTCGCGAAAGAGCTTATGTAATATGCACAGTAGTCTCGTACGGTAGACGTTTGGTAAACGCACAGTCCGATTAGGCCCCATCGGGGCATTGCATTATCAATCTTCGGAGACTGAAGGCCAATGGCTCATTGAGACTTCCTTTTGCCCGGGCACTTGTATAGAATCTCAGGAATGAGTTGAAACTCAACTTGAAACTTAGAGTGCTATGAGGTCGTAGGATTGGAGTCTGCCAATTTTTTCAATAATTTTAACGGAGTTGCCGTCCAGGCCGTGTCCCATCAAACTATGTTCGTGCCCGCCAAAAAAATCTGATCGCCGTCGGCAAAGGTGATCTGTTTCCGAAGGAGGCACAAACTAAGGTCGCACACCCTTGATGATACGGGGCTCGCCACACGGGCACCAAAATTTCTTCAACCTTGAAAATCAAAGATAATCCTGAAAGGACGAGAACCTGGTTATAAACTAGTACTTAGAAGTTAGCATTTAGGATTGGGCGTTCTGAGTCTGCTATGAAATTGAAGATCTGCTCCTAATAAAATATCAGAGCCCTTAAAAATAATTCTGTTTGTGACCCGCCGCTCGCCGGCCTACCACCTTCATTTACGTCGTGTCGAGGGACAGTGTTGAGTCGATGGGTAGAACTCCCATCAAAGATCTAGCTCCATTTGGACCTATTCGGCTCCCGACGTGGGCGGCGCGCGCCACCGCGCGGTATGTCGTGGATGGGAGAGAAAAAGATAGAACACATCGAGTATCTTTGCCTAGTTCAAGCTGCTACACATGCCCTGAAAAAATTGAGAAAAACATATCACTGTGGAGATTCTGGAATTTCCTTTCCAAGGTGAAATGTCATGGCGGAAAGTTGGCTTTGACGGCCACACCTTGGTCGGCGTAAATCTTGCGGCAGTGAATTCGAGCCCTGTAAACCAAGAGAACTGTTCACAGTACATGTAGTTTTGATGTCCAAAACATAAAATTTCAATTTCTCATCTCCTGTTTCTTTACAACCCGTCGATGGACCTTCAAAAAAGGCCGCACGAACACGGGAAAAAAAAGACGAACGGGGCGCGCTTGTATGCCGCAGAATAGAGTTTGAATATTTGTTCATGACATATGCTATGTTGTCCTTTATTTTATTTTATTTTTCGTTTAGACTTGAACAGAGTCGTCAGCCCAGAAAGCATACAGCAATTTCTCAGCCAGAATTTGACCTTAATAATTTCGAGAGAGACGCCTCCAGGCGTCGGCGACACTGTCGGCATCCCGTCACTTAACCTTTCCGAACTGATCGGAGTTCTACCATCTCACTACGAACTCGTCGAGGGAGAAGCAAGAAGGTGAGAAAATTAGGTACGCATCACAACACAACTCAACACAACTCGTTCGTTTTTCCCCTCTTCCCACTGCGCCATGGAGACAGGAATGTTTATGTTCGCCGCCAATCCTTCGAAGGCCGCTCCCAAGAGAAAAAGGTCGAGCAAGGGAGTACAACCCAAACTGGCCAGAGCACAGAGGCAGAAGCGGCAAAAAACAGACACAAAAGTCGACGCACAGATTGGAGCGGCAAGACTCGAGGGAAGTCCACTATCTCTGGCCGATCTTCCGAATGCAGGTTTGTGTAATGCAACAAGTTTTCGGGAAGTTGATCAGCTTGGTTTTATATTGACAGTTGGCGCGCTCGGTGTTCAGATCGATAAATTGGTAAAGGAGGGGCTGGGCGCCCAAATCCAAAAAATCGTGGCGAAGGACACGGAAACCAAGTACAAAGCCGTGAACGAGCTTATCGAACTGCGTACCAAAAACGACCAATGTGCGTCCATTTTCAAATGCGATTCGTTAGTGCTGACATTCAACTAGTGATCGCCAACGCTGCAGCGCACGAGGAGACATCTGAAAACTGTACGTGTCTCTCCTTCGAGTCACCGAAACCCGGGACTCCGCTTCAACAATGTTTATCTGAATTAACTGCAAGTGCGACAGCGTCTCGATGAAACTAATGCCGAATTGGACCAATTGAAGTCCTCAGGTTGTCTTTATACATGTTCGGCAGGCTTTCTCAGCCCTCTAAATTTTCGATATAGCAACTGCGGAAGGACAGAAAGCCGAAGCCGCCATAAACGCTTTGGAGCGTGAGTTAGATGAGACGAAGAATGCACTGGAAGAGGCTATGACTCGATATGAACAGTGTATGTTGCATCTTGGAGCACATACTCGTCGCAACTAATGCAACTATTTTCAAGGCACCTCCCATTACGACGCACTGAAAAAAGACGCGGAAAGGCTCCGAGATGACCTGGTTAAAGCGAGTACAGATCTTTTTGAAGGTAACCTTTCCTCTAGCAACTTTTCGTAGTTCCGATCCTCAGTACTTTCAGCGCGCGAGATCGCATCGAAATTGAAAGCAGAGGATGCAAGATTCGAAAAAATCCTAATCAACTTGCACGCCACTGCTTCCAACGAACTCGACAGACGAAACAAAGTTGTTATTTCTTCGAATGCGGATGAAATGATCTTGTCTTCGGAGAAAGCTGTCGAGATTGGCAAAGAAGACTGATAGAATAAGAACGCAAGGACCTTCGTAATTACGGATGCCCCGTCGACGTGTTGTGTTGAACGGTGGAAAATCGGAATTTTGAGTAGCTCATTCCAATAACTTCTGCCTTCCCAAGGTGTAAGTTTTGAAAAATGCCTTGAGGTGGCAGCGTTAGAACTCTTTAAGTAGCTTGCAGCGTAGTCTGCACAAATCCTCACTATTCAAGGGAAGAGTCTTGATAGTATACAGAAAGGCCTGAAAATTTGAGCTTCTGCAGATCCATTTTTTCCTTGGAAAGAGAGGCACGGCATGACAGGTGGCGAACGCGAGCTTTCGAGCGACCATCTACATAGCGCGCAAGGGCTGGAATTATGCCATAAACCTCGCACGAAGGCCTGGAAGCATTCCGGTGTCCTTTCGTCTGTGCTCCCCACTTAATTTCAGCCGTTCGTGGTATCGAATGTGCTTGGGGTATTCTTTCCTATTTTTGGGAGGCCCAAACATTCTCGTCGTCGATGGCATGATCTCCCCCGCCAAAGCCGATTTGTGCGTCAGTGGGAAGCGCGACTCGCCTAGGGATCGGCCTCTCCTAGGGATCGGCACGGGTTCTCCATTGACATCTGCAAGTGCTGTCAAGTCACGGGATCGTGTACCACACCGCCACACGACTTCTCATGGTTGATCTCAATTGATCACCACGCTTTGCAATGTTTGCATCACATATACATAACCATGGGAAGCGTACAATCACCCTTGCTTTTCTTCCACTTCCACGCCCTTCTTCGCTCTGAGAATGACGGTTCAGGACCCCGTTGGCAACTCCGCCCCTTTACCTGCGATACGAAAGAGGATCACAGGCCATGTTGGGTTTTCGAATCTCCCCAACCAGGTTCGGCGGAAGAGCGTCAAAGATGGGTTTCAGCTCACCGTCATGGTCGTAGGTGCGTATTGTCACTTTTCCTTCCCTCACACCTTGATTTATGGGCTATAAAAGGGGAATCGGGCTTGGGAAAGTCCACCCTCATTAACACGCTCTTTAATTCCACGGTCTGCATGCCACGAGAGCCTCTGCATCCGGCGGCAGAACGACCGAAGACTGTAGCGATTGAGAATATCGAGGCTGGTTGGTTTAGATAATGCATAAGTATAGACAAACGTCTGACCCTTTCTCCAGATATCGAGGAGAACGGTGTCCGACTCCGTCTAAATGTGGTGGACACGCCGGGTTTTGGGGACTTGGTAAACAATGCCCAAAGGTGCACGGTGTCCCCCAGGAATTGGTAGACTTACTAATCGACTTTCAGCTGGAATCCTATCTTGGAGACCATCGAGCAACGGTTCGAAGCGTTCCTGTCCCAAGAGCATCGTGTTAGACGGGCAAAGATGCGCGATACTCGGGTTCATGCCTGTCTTTACTTCATCCAGCCGACCGGTCATTCGTACGTCTTCTTCCGCTGCTGTGTGCAGTTGACCTTCAATTACATTGCACCAGGTTGAAGCAGATCGACATCGAGTTTATGCGACGGCTGCACCACAAGGTCAACCTAATCCCTGTCATAGCCAAGGCAGACACCATGACCGAGGACGAAATTGCCGATTTCAAAGCTCGCGTGAGCCCACACAATTACCGATGACGACCAACTGACCTGCCACTGTGCAGATTCTCTCGGATCTCGCATTTCACGACATTCAGATCTTTCAGGTGCCCATTTACGAGGACGACGACGAGGAGAGCATCACTGAGTCGGAGGAAGTCTCCCGCGCCATCCCGTTTGCCGTCATTGGATCCGAGCGTACTGTCCGCACCACCGACGGACGCGTGGTCCGTGGACGCGCGTATCCGTGGGGCGTCGTCGAGGTGGATAACCCTGCCCATTGCGACTTTGGGAAGCTTCAGCAGATGCTCGTGCGGACGAACATGGAGGAGCTGCGCGCGCACACGAACGACGTGCTATACGAGCACTGGCGGACCGAGAAGCTACTTGCGATGGGCGTTGCGCAGGACTCCTCGGTGTTCGAGGAGATCAAGTACGCTCGGTTGCTATCAAATGCGATGCGTGTGCTGATTGATGTTCACAGCCCGGCGGAGC
This sequence comes from Mycena galericulata, assembly GCA_029289565.1. Classification (NCBI taxonomy): domain Eukaryota; kingdom Fungi; phylum Basidiomycota; class Agaricomycetes; order Agaricales; family Mycenaceae; genus Mycena; species Mycena galericulata. Next base: position 1,594,208 of record JARKIA010000006.1, on the reverse strand, counting down.
GCCTACGGGAAGAGCGTTTGATCAACGAGGCCAAGCTTGCGAAGATGGAGGCTGCAATGAAGGACGTGTTCCGTCAAAAGGTTGAGCTTCAAGAACAGAAATTGAAACAGTCGGAAGTGGAGCTGTACGCTCGCCACAAGGAAATAAAGGACGCGTTGAGCAAGCAATGGACGCAACTGACGGAGAAGAAAGCACAGCTGGAGAATGCCAGCTCGCCTGATGCCGTCAGTCAATCCGTTTCGACTTTTGCCTAGCCGCTGATCATGACCTACCTACAGCGGAAGAAAGCCTTCCGTTCATGAAACCGCTAAAGACGTACCGAGATGAATTTTATGTCATATTATGAGTAGATTCGCGTGGTTCAGTAATTTATTGCTTCGTTTTGTAGACCTTGCTGTTGACCTTCCAGAAATATATACCAAAGCAACCAACGGTCGAACCTAGTTGAAGAGGTTCGACGTCGGTCAATGCGTGTTGCAATCTACAGACCACCCTCCGAGCGCAGGATTTTTGGAAGCAGTAAAGACGACCATAGTCCACAGAGGGATATACCGCACAAGACAAAGAACACCAGATTGCCGCCGAGAAGATGATGCGACACGGAGGTCGAGAACAGTGACGATGCGAACGAGGGTGCGATACTCCGGGCGGTCGCGGACACCATCTGTGCCAGTCCGTTCACACCGCCAAGGTTGCTTGGCGTCGGCGATGCGTCAACGATGAAAATCTGCGTGCAAGCTAAAATAAAACAGTTAGCAAATTACCGGGATAGACGTTTGGGGGGAAATTCTACCGAAGGCGGCAGAAATGACGATGTTGGCACTCATCTGGCCGATTATGATGAGGACGACTGCGAGGTCGACCCCACCCGCCCTGCGAGCAAAAAAGCCGAGAAACGAGTAGGCGAGGAGGGAGGAAAAGAGGCAGCAGAATGCGGTGATGAAAATGCTTCGAGGTCCAAATCGCCGGATTGCTCTGGCGGAGAGTAGCGTCTGCGCAAAGATGTTGAAGAACCCGCCGAGGCCCATGATACGACCAATGTACAGCGGGCTAGATCAGTTAAATATTTAGGACCTGCTCGAGTCGAAGGCAGACACAATACTCGCCTCAAGCCGAGGCCCCCTAGTTCGATGGGGCTGGCGTATACAAGAGGTATTAGCACCTACGGGTAAGGTCAAAATGTAGCCAAGGCATCTGTGCTAAACTGAGGCCATACATCGCCAGACATTTGGCAGAAGCAGAGGAATGCATGGTTCAGGAGTGCGATACACACAGGCCTGGTGAAGAGTTTCCGAAGCGGCAGGACAGAGTCCGGGGTTAGATCCGCTTGTGAGACTACGACGGTGTCGGAGAGCAGTGGTTCAATTTCGGTGCTCTCTTGAGCCGTCCTTTTCCGACGAGCAATGATCGACGGTAGCGTCTTTGAAGATCCTTAATTTCCAGACCATCCTTTGCGAGGGAGCGTCCGCACCTCTTTTAATCCAACAAAACCGAATAAGAACGAGGCGAAAGCAAGAACTCCGGCGGTGGCACACGGCAAGAGGTAGGGAAATTCACGGAGGATCGGAATCCTTCCCAGGGTGTCTGGGTATCGAGTCGCTGGATTGGCTAGGGTCCCACCAATGAGCGGGCTAGAGAAAGGTCAGTTATAGCACCGTTCACGAGTTGAATGGATAACCCCAATGTCGAGCCGACGGTCCACATGAAAGGAAGGAGTGAATATATGTCTGCGACGTTTGTGGAGTCCGATATCTGCTTTCTGTCATATTTTGTAACAGCTACGATGAGAAGAGATATCCCACCTCGGCCATGACGCTCTTGGAGACCCCTATTCTCGTTAGGTCTAGCGCCATGAAACTCGATATTCAGCCAACTGACCAATATTTCCATTAAAAGCACCTTGCAAGCAACGAAACACGAGAAGTGACCAGAAGCTTTTGGAAAGTCCAAAGCCTAGCATAGCTAAAGCAAGGCCCAAGGGTCCGAAAAGCAGTACTGGTCGGCGCCCGTAATAATCCGATGCACGCCCAAAATACACGACAGTCGAGCATTCAGCCAGGAAGAACACGGATTCCTTTGAAAACCAGGATCTCAGACTAGTATGTCACAACAGGCAAAATATAGATCGTACAATTAGTCCTGCAAAGTACCCTGTTTTTGTTTCGTCTCCGTTTGTAATACCGGTCAAGTTGACGAATTGGATGATGAACGGATAGATCACCAGGGCTAGATACTTATTCAGTCCATAGATCTAGGGCTGGTCTTCTCCTTACCGGTAACGGGCTCAGAGAACTGAATGAATAACAGGATAAAAACTTGGAATTTAGGAAGTGGTGTGCGCTTCCTGGCAACCGGTTCGTGTCCGTGCGTATTCCTGGGCATGATATCTCGATTGCTTGAGGAGGCGCAAGACGGGACCAAGAGGCAAGACAAAAGGGAGAAAACTCAGAAAAGTTCAGGTAAACCACATTTTCTATCGATGACTCCCCCGAGATCGGATCAATTGTCATCTGTGATGGTATTTCCTTCCCGTCCGGCCGGCGTTCAAAGCTGAGGCAAGCGGCCGCTCAAACTTGACGAGAACTCGTCGCTGTACGAATGTAGAGAGTCGCTCCCGTGCACAACGGGTGATTACTAACTAGTTACTAGTAGTAACCCGGCGCCAAAGTCTCGCGATCGCGTGACATTTCTAAGCGCGTTACGTTACACCGTGACCATACGCGGGAGACATTCCCACGTGACAACAATAGCTTTGATTTACTTTTGTTCTCTCGTCTCGCGTCCTCATTGTGCGCGACTCAAGCGCGACTATAAGAATGCTTCTGCGCTGGACAGATGAAACGAAATAAAATTGTCCCCTCGTCATTCCTTTCTCCCCCTCATGTCTTTTTCACGCCTTTTCACGCCAATTCTCACTGCAGCCCTGGTCGGCTTGCAGGTTGTCCCTTCAGTCACTGGCCATGCTTGTGAGTTTTGTATTCTTTGCCACGCCTCACGAGTCTCAACAGTACACAGCGCTTTGGCATCCCAGCATGTATGGATTCAATGTGACACAGCAGACTTTCAGCTACGACAACCGACCGGTATGTGCTCATTGTCATTAGCTCAAGCAATGGGAGATTAATACACACTCCAGGTCAGCCCCCTGACCAACTATACATTCGACCAATGGTGGTTTCATGGCCATCTCGGTTTCCCTCCAAACGACGGAGACATCTTTGATCTCCCAGCAGGGCAGCCCGCGACAACTGAAATCGCGTGTAACAAGGGCGCGACCTCGTTCTTTGCGTCTTCCGAGGGCGGGGACATTCGGACCTCCAACCCCAACGATGTCTGTCCCAACTCTACTACGGCCGCATTCCACACACAAGGGTTCGACGACCTCACCGGCTGCGCGCTCGCCATTGCGTACAACAGCGACGCAACGCAAGTGCAACCGCAGGACTTTACGGTCTTCAGCGTGAACCAGACGTGCGTGTGGACACGCTTCACGGACTTCCAGGTTCCCGCTCGAATGCCACCATGCCCCGCGGGCGGGTGTACCTGTGCCTTCTTCTGGATTCACTCGGTGTGTACCGCCAGTACCCTAGTCTTGTCTTTTATTAAACTTCCACCGGCAGCCCGACAGCGGTGGCGAGCAGAGTACGTGTTCAACGAGACTGCGAAAGCCGAGTTGTTTTCTTACCTACGTGCTAGACTACATGAACGGCTTCAAATGCAACATCACGGGCTCAACATCCTCTGTACCTTTGGCCGCCCCCAAGGTCCCGCGGCGTTGCGGGTCGGACTCGGCGAACGGAAAATGGCATGCGGCACCGGGGAACTGCACCTACGGTGCTAAGCAACCATTATATTGGTTCCAGGCCGAAGCTAACAATGTGCGCCCGTTCTCTGCGTGGTTCTTTCCAGGGGAATTGACATGCTTCTTACGCACAGATGTTCGAAGGGACGTATGCGCCACCGTTCTACACTGATCTCTACGAATTCAGGGATGGTCCGCAGGACGACATCTTCCAGGATTCGTACGCGTTCCTGCCGGATCCATCCCCAACCGCGCCGCTGCCGGTCTTAAATACTACATCGCTAATTCTGTTTCGGTCCGTGCTTCCTCCGATTTTCATCTCGGCTTAGTTCTCATTAACATTGACTTGCAGGAGACGAAGTGCCCTGACGCGGCGCCATTGGGGGAGCAGAGTATCATATTAATGCATCCTACATGTAGACTAATCCATATCCCTACTGTATAGAATTAATCCTACTTAGTGGCCGTACCAAGCCCCTTAGGCCTCGGCGCAACTTCTTAGCCAGCCCGTGGTCGGTGTGATCCTGCGAGGGCCGCACAAGGGCAGCGAGTGCCCCGCGTTTCTCTGCTACCCTGTTCATCGAGTGCAGCGCAGCCACGGGCGACGCAAGCCGGCGGCTGATGCGGGCGGACAGCGTCCGGTGTGGGGTGCTAGCCGCGTCAAAAACTGCGTCCACCTCGGGCGAAACGAAGGTGAACGTGCTCTGGTGGTCTTCGTCGTCGTCGTCAAGGAGAGGAATAGGATTGGTCTCGGAGGTCGCATGAGACGGAAGCGCTATCGACGCGGGGCGGGGAGCACGCGTAGAAGGCCGCGCAGCCGAGTTGGAGTAATATGAAGTGTCCTTGCGGATCGCAGAGTAGTACGGGCGGCTGGGATGCCCGATGCGGAGTGCGTTGGGCTGAGATTGAGAACGTTTGTGAGTCTGCGGCCTGCTTGTGTGGAAAGGAGGGACCATCATGGACTGCGGACGGCTGCTTCTGCTGTCAACAGAAGTAAAGGGTGAAGTGCCACTGTGAGATTCCTCGGTGGCACAGACAGAGCCCACATGGCTGGATGTTCTGTCTCCATGTATTCGCTTGGTGTCCGATCGGCATCTGGATTCATCTGGATTCCAGAATACCCTCGGAGGCGCGCTCGCTCTCCGGACGCGGGGCATCGTGCTCTCGAAGGCACGGACAGACGATTCTGGCCCTTTAGTGGCGCACCAGACGCACAGCGGGATATTATAGAAGTTGACGAAACCGCATTCGAGACAGGTAAATCTCGGTCGGTCCCTTGGAACCAACTGGAATGCCGGAAGCGAGGAGGATTTCGGGAGATACTGTTATGGAAGACGCGTTAAGTGGACTTCAGCGCGGTAAGTGCTGGATCGCGTACGGGCTTCCATTCGCGACGAAGAAGACGAGTAGCAGCGGGGAAAGCCGCCGTAAGATCTGGGTTCCCATGAGCAGGCAATGTGCATCTGGACATGGTCGACTTGAGAGAGAGACTCCGAAAAAGTCTAATTACCACTCGTGGCGTCTGTTTATTTGGCGGAGATTAACAAAGGCCGGAAGGCACTTGGTACTTTGGTGCGCAACGTGTCCGGCTTGCACTAAGTCCATCAACGATCCATGTACGCCGAGGCAGACAGGTGGTGTTCAGGAGGCAAACATGAGGAACTGCGGTCTGCGCCTCCCCACGGCCATGCCAATATGGCCAACCAGGCATTGACTTCTGATACAGTAGAAGATCTAGAAGACTCAATTAGCTTTCTAACAAAGAAGAGGTGGTGGTTCAGAAAATAAAGGGGACAGTTTGGAGAAAAGCGGTGTCGAATGACCAATGATCGATGATCCCTCGGATTGTTCCGAAGGCACTTTCCTCAGCTTCCCAAGTCCAGGGTGTAAGAACGCGGCAGTTATCCCGCTAGAATGACGTGGGACCGATGTACCTCTGGAACTGGCTCTAGTAGGCAGCCCACTACGGTCTATGGACTTTCTATAGCGTTCTACCGTCGAATTGGGTTCATTGTCTAGTCAGCCTACGCTAATGAAGTGAGTCCGTATTCGCTTGGTACTGGAACCGGCGACATCTGAACCGGATGGTAAATAATGGGGACAAAATTGGAAGCCTTAAAGCTCAGCTGCGGTGAAGAATCGCTCGTCTGAACTTCCGTGTCTCCAGGTTCTTCTCGTGAAATTGTCGGCTACATGGACAAGATGCTTCACTGCCACTTATGGTTGGGGCTGGCGCTTCTAACGCTCGTGCTCATCTACAAACTGTTACTGTATCGCAAGGATCTCCCCACACCGCCTGGTCCTAAAATATCGGTCTTTGGGTTGTGGAAGGGCGTGGTGATGCCCAGTGCCTTCCAATGGCTAACCTACGCCGAGTGGAGGAAGACTTACGGTGACGAATGTGTTCCTTATTTCTATGGCCATGCTAACTACTTCCTTAGGGGACATCATCTTTCTCAACGTTCTTCGTAATCCTATCCTTGTGATTAACTCGGTCGAGGCCGCTCAAGAACTCCTCGAAAAGCGTAGTAGCATTTATTCTTCCCGGCCTGTCCGAGTAATGCAAAAAGATGTGTATGTCACCTCTATATGGTCTCTAAACAATGTTGCTCACTCTATCAGTATGGGCTTCAACTTTTTATTCACGGGGATGAAATATGATTCGTGGTACAAGCAACATCGCACCATGTTTCATCATCACTTCCATCGCAACATCATTCAAAAATATCAGTCTCTGCAGTTGAAGCACGCTCACACTCTTCTTCGCAATCTGGCATACACACCCGATGCATTGGAGCATCTCATTCGAAGGCGCGTGGCACATTCGCATCCCTTTCTTCGTGTATTGATTACATAGATGCAGGACGACGGCGGCAATAGTTCTGGAAATATGCTATGGCATCCATGTGGCGGAAGCCGGGGATGAGTATGTAGCTCTCGCTGATCAAGCACTTGCCGGTATTTCCTCCAGCGGAAATTTCGGGACCTTCGTTGTCGATTATTTCCCAATGTGTTCGGTGTTCCGCCTCTAATCAACTGAAGCAGGCCTGATTTTTAACGGCAGTGAAATACATACCTGCTTGGATCCCCGGAACGAAGTGGAAAAGCGAAGGTCTCAAGTGGAGAAGGTTGTCCAGTCGATTATTCAACTACGCTTTCGACTCCGTTAAACAAAACCTGGTCTGCAATCCCATTCTTTGAATCTAATCCATATTTCTCAATTTTCTCCCAGGCGGACGGATGTGCTGAGCCTTCGCTCATGACGATAGAGTTGGAATCACTGTTCAGGGACGCTCCGAAGAAAAGCCAAGCAGACGAACGAGAAACGATCATCAAGGATGTTGTAGCGACGACTTACGCAGCCGGTTCCGATACAGCAAGTGCGCTCCTTTGCGCCTCAAAACAATATCATGATCGTAACTGCATAGACTCTATCGACTCTATTGAGCTTCGTACTCGCTATGGTGCTACACCCGGATGTTCAATCCAAAGCATGGGCGGAGTTAGACCGAGTTGTTCCCAGGGACCGACTTCCTCGGTTCTCAGATCGCGAGCAGTTGTCGTTTATAACATGCATTGCCTGGGAGTGTCTCCGTTGGCAGCCTTCCGTCAACATAGCACTGGGACATTATTTGACCAAAGAAGATGAATATAGAGGTTATCGTATTCCAAGAGGTACACTACATGCGATCCCCCGTTCCAGCAGGCTTCGACTAATTACATTCAGGAACGACCTGTCTCGCCAATATCTGGTGGGTCAAGTCATCCCAAAATGCTCGCGCCTGTTGATCAACCTCAGGGCGATGCTACACGACCCTGTGGTGAGGATTAATCGTCACAATGGATTTAACTAATCCTTATGACCCTGTGCAGCACTACCCGGAACCGTCCAAGTTTAACCCCGACAGATACATCGACTCTGTTTCTAATCGCGCCAGAAACATAAATTCAAATCCCGAAATCGCTTTTGGGTTCGGAAGACGGTATGTATCCATTTACTACTTCTACACCCCCGCCAAGTGGACAAACGTAGAATGTGCCCCGGCCGTTTTCTGGCTCTAGACACGATATGGATCGTGATCGCCTCGACGCTTTACAGCTACAGGCTTGGCAAGGCCCTGGATATGCATGGGCAGGAAATAGAACCTCGGGTTGAGTATACAACAGGATTGATAAGGCATGTTGCTTTAGTTTTTTTATTCAGTCCTGATCTCGACGCAAATCCAATAGTCTTGCGAAGCCGTTTAGATATCGGGTCACTCCGCGGTTTGCCGACGCAGAGAAGCTGGTTGAAGCAACGATCGACAATGAAGGAATATAAACAGCAACTTTCTGCCGCTGCCGTCGTATGCGTCACCGAGTCTGAAAACGTCCGTGTGGCCCAGGACACGGGATAAGTAATGTGGCCCTCCTTGTTTTTTATATGCGGCCTGTATGTGGTGTACGGGCGAATGTATACATTCTTGCAAGTCATTTATTACTCCCGATCGAAACTGCGGGGCGCACACTGCGCTGTGATTTGAATTCGTCGTAGTTCAATTTTCATTGAATGTAAGTTTTCCGCCACGCTCTACGGGCCCCGGTTGAAATTTCTTAACGGCTCTCGAATTCTTCGAGCGATTGTTGGGTACCTGCGCACATGCATTGTTCGATTGTTTACTTGAAATCCGAGAGGACAATCAATTATACTTACTCTCTCCGACACCAGCATCTCCCCTCCCTATAGTATCTGGAATTATTTCCGCACATAGCAAATTTTGGGCGCTTATTCAATAAGCGCCCGAAGCTCCCCGCGCCTATCAAAATTACGCGAGTGACGGGCGAGTCAGTTCGCTTGTGCCTCGTTTCTTTCTCTTTCACCACCATCTTGTACCCCGGCACGCTGCACCATGGAGCCTTGAGTTGCCGGGGCCAGACGGTCTCCCCTTCTCAGGCAATTCATCTCGATATCCATGGAATCCAGCGAAGAGTTGCAACAGCTAGAGCTTACGGCCCTCAAGTCAATTTACGCCGAAGATTTTATAGAAACTCCACCCCCCAAGGCCTGGAAGGTATGTGGTAGTGCATATGAGATGAAATACATTGGGTAGAACTTATCAGGGCGCTCCTCGACTTCATGAATTCACGATACGCGTCCCCCATCCGGACGCAGCGCATGCGAGCAAAATATGCTTCAATCTACACGTTATGTGCGTGTGCGACCTATCCATGCATCTATCTCGCTGGAATACTTTCACAGATTTCCGAAAACATACCCCGCAAAGGCCTCGCCTACCTTCGCGATTCAGAAACCCATAATTGGGATCACCAACGACCAGACGACGACCCTCCTTCAGGCGATCCAGGCCGAGGCTAGGAGCTGCCGCGGCGCGGAGATGACCTTCCAGGTGCGTGGACCCAGTATCAGTACGACGCATACACTCTGAGCTTCAAGTCAGATCGTCACCTTTTGCCAGGACTGGCTGACCAGCCATGTCGTTCCGCCGATCGACATCCCCGGATCGCTGGCGAACCAGATGACGCAGCGGGCACTCGAGGAAGAGCGAGTCCGTTGCTTATTGGTCCATCCGCGAGCAATGCTGACGAACAGCTAGGTTCGGAAGCAGAAAGAAGCGGACGCCGCGGAGCAGGCGACTGAGCGTGCGGCAAAGATGGCACAGGAACTCGAGGCTGCCGTCAAGGCGGACGCCCAGCGGCAGCAGCTCGCCAAGGAACGCCAGTACAAGGCGCGGAAACGCGCCAATTCCGAGGCTACAGAGGTGCCCGTCGGCGGAGACACACCCACCGAGGCGTTTAGCGAACCAATCGATGTCGACGGCGTGCAGTTCCACGCCGTTCGGATCTTCCATCCACAGCCCGAGCGTCTCGGCACGCGCTACACGGCGGACCCCATCTGCGACGATGTGAATGCCTCACTGCCCCTGCAGTTGTACGTCGTTGCGTTCGCTTCGCACTACTATATCACCAGCCAAGGTCGGCCTAGTCATGTCCTCTTTCTGCTGGTCCTCACCGCGCCGCAGGGAAGAAGAAGCTCAAGCAGGTCGAGGCCGAGATCCGGCGGCTCATTGCGATCTGCCACCCGAATCTCCTGCGCGTATTCGCGGTGAAGCTGACGTTCCCACACACCAGCGGTTCCCCGCGCCTGGCTGTGCTCCACGAGGCGCCACCCGGATCGACGTTGCGGGACGTGCTTGAGGACTGCGACTCGCTTAAAGAGGCACGTGCATCGGTGGGTCCCTTCTCCGCGCAATGCGCAGGTCCCTGAGTGCCCCCAGGAATATCTGGTGCAAATCCTATCCGGCTTGAACACTGTGCACGCCGCGGACCTCGTTCATCGTGGTACGTGTCTTGTCGCCATATTGCTCTACATGTTCAAAATATACTCAGGAATCTCCGCCGATTGCATCGGGATCAGTGTCCGAAGTAACACTTCAAAGAATAAGATGGTCAAGCTTACCAAGGTCGCTTTCTACACGCGGCTCCTTGATCTGCACCGCTCCAATCCCTTCGGTCCCGGGATTTCTTTGGACTTAGACGAATGGCGGCTTCCTGACCAATGGTTGATTTTTTATTATCTTCAACTGAATTCTAGCATGCCCATATTCGCGCAGGCTTTCCAAGGACGTGAAGAACGAATCCGCCCTGCTCTATACGCGCCACCGCGACATCCACGCTGTCGGCGTCGTCCTGATGCAAATGCTACTCGGGTTGGATGTGACCGAGCGGTATCCGGACGCATATGCGGCCATACGCGCATGTGAGACTTGTTCTGTATCGCCTGTGGTGACAATCTCATTCGATGGCGATTAGCGAGCATGTCCCCGAATCTCCAGCGGCATGTGCTCAGCATGCTCTTTCCCTCCAAAAAGAACCATGTCTCCTGCCTCTCACTTCTCGCCGACCTCGCGGAAGCGCCGTTGAGCACCGGCATCTCGATTGCGAAGAGCCCGCTGGTGTCGACGTTTGACCTCAAAACTCCGATGCCTGGGATTCACGGCTCGCCGGAGATGGAGTTCTTCCGCGGGCCGCAGCGCGACCGACAGTCCAGTCGCTGGAAGGAGGATTGGGAGGAGTTGGAGCTGCTGGTAGGCTGTCTTGGAGAAGACTTAATCTGCCTGATTTCAATGTTTACTAGGGCAAAGGCGCGTTTGGTTCGGTTGTCAAGGCGCGAAACAAGATCGACTCCCGGATTTACGCAGGTTCGTTCCCTGACATCTTCGGCATGCGTAATAAATGACCTTTTTTCAGTGAAGAAGATCCGTCTCAACACGACGCAGAGCGACACAAAGATTTTCCGCGAGGTGAACGCGCTGAGTCGTTTGTCGCACCGATTTATCGTGCGGTACTTCACGACTTGGGTGGAGACGGCGGAGGCCGCGTCCGCTGCTGCCTCGGACGAGTCGGGCACGGAGTCGGGCACGGAGGACGGGACTTCCGTCCCGGAATTCAGCGAGCGACGGATCTCCTCGAGTGACCATATCTCCTTCGATCTTGCTGACTTGGACGATATGGGTTCGGGCTCGCGGTCATCGTTTCCTAGCATCCACTTTTCTCGGTCGTCGTCGCCGAACACGGATGACGGGGAGGGCGACGAGAGCGATAGTGATGGTGCCTTTGGGGAGGAGCTCTCTTTATCGCAAGACACCCCGCCGACGCCACCCCCTGTTCTTTCACGGACCCTCTATATCCAAATGGTGTGTTTTGATCGCCTTTGCGCCGCAACCATGGCTAACGAAGAAACAGGAGTTTGTCGAACGTCAGACCCTGAAGGAGGTTGGTATTTCCTGCATTTATTCGAGTTCGGTTCGGTTCAATGCAATTACAGAGGATCCAAGAAGGGCTATCCGAGGAAGAAGCATGGCGCCTTTTCCAGCAGATCTTAGAGGCACTTGTCTACATGTCTTCCTTGGGGATCCTCCACCGCGACATCAAATTAACAAACATTTTCATCGGTAAGTGCCCCATAGTCCTGAAGTTCAATGTATTTACGTTGCCACTCGCAAGATGCCAACAACGACTGTAAAGGTAACCACGAATTCTCAGAACTTATGGTTGATTATGCATGTCTGAGCCTTGCACAGTCGGTGACTTCGGACTCGCAACATCTAGCCTGTCAGCTATAGAGCCTCTGCACACACATCATCATCTAGTTGTTTCCGATTCGGAAATGACCCTCGGTGAGAACTGTTTAGCTCCTTCGATGCTGGCGATTGAATCATAACAGAGGTTGGCACGCGCCTGTATATTGCGCCCGAAGTACAGTCAAGGAAGCGTGGGCCGAGAAATCACACCAAAGCTGACATGTACAGCCTCGGAGTGGGTCTGTTCCAGGCTGTCGAACTCGCTGTAATTCTGACCCCGTCCGTAGATCGTCTTCTTTGAAATGAACTACAAATTCACCACGGGTGCTGAGCGGATCGACGTCATCGAGGATTTGAGGCAACCTCTTGTAATTTTCCCTGCGAGCTGGGATAGTCGCTTGACGCGCCAACGGCAGAGTGAGTGGTCTGGGTCACTATCATTGTATTGTGTGCTGAAGTTTAGAGTAGTAATCACCTGTCTTCTGGACCATGATCCGGAAACGCGGCCCACCGCTTTAGAGCTCTCCCAGAGTCCCTTGTTGCCGTCCAGGCTAGAGGATGAATACTTCAAGGGTGCCCTTGGGATGATGGGTACGCCCACCCACGATGTGTTGACTAGATGTTGTTGAACCATGTCGCAGTGAAACCGGACTCACCTCATCACCAAGCAGTTTTAGCCTCACTGTTCAGCCAGTCCCAACCCCCGGCCCGACGGTTCCTGTACGATGTCGAATGTGACCTCCCAGAACACGCCGCCTTGAATGACATTGTCAAAGAACGACTTGCTTATATTTTCCGGCTGCATGGCGCTGTCGATATAGAGCCTCCGTTGCTTATGCCCGTCGTCAAATCAGCAGAAGAAAAGAATCAAGCCACCTACATCGATCGTTACGGCGAAATAATAGCGTTGCCACTGAATCTTTTGGTCCCATTTGCGCGCCTTGCAGCGAAAGGTAACATCTCCAGAATCAAACGTTACCATATCACAAACGTTTATCGTGAAAAGTACTTTATTACTGCTATGTATGTTCATGTACTGACTCCGTTGCAGTGCTGTGGCCGGCCATCCCAAATTTCAGAAGGCTGCGCTCTTTGACATCATCTCTACAGATGTCACCTCTGGTCCCATCGCAGCCGCAGCTGAGATGATCGCTGTCGCCAACGACTGCCTCGATAGTTTCCCGAATCTGAATGAGAATTATGAAATTCTTGTATCGCATTCTTCCAGTTTGTGGCGGTTTACTGTAGCCTTAATCCAGACTGATTTATTTGCAGTCTTTCGAATCGTCTTTGAGCGTATTCCATCCACCCTACGGCCCTCGATCCTGGAGATAATCAGTACTACCAAGTCATCGTCATCCCAAAAGCGTGCGCTGCTATTGAACAAGGGTCTTCTTCGAAGCACGGCAGATGAGTTGGAAGCCCTGGCTGATTCCGGTATTATTTTACTGTTTGAATCGCCTGTTCACTTTCTGAAGACGATTCCAGATGTAGACATTGAGGCATTAATGGCGAAGCTCGACAAAGTTTCTCCGTCATTGACAAGTCTTCTCCGGCCAATCGTGGAGGAAGTCAAGGAAACGATCCAATACGCTATCTTGACCGGTGTTGCGAGGCCTATCTCATTCCGCCCACTCATGCTCGGCAACCATCATACCCACTTCAAAGACGGTCTTCTTGTTGAAGTCGTTCGGAAAAATAAAAGAATGGACGTGCTGGCTGCCGGTGGACGGTATGTCTGTTATCGTCCTAAGATTTTATTGGGTTGAACCAGCGTTTCTCTAGTTATGATGGTCTCATAAGCGATCAGGCGACCCCTGGACAGAAGCTCGAGACCATTTGTGCCATGGGACTTCAAATCGCGGTTGAGAAGATCACTGTGGCGCTCGCTGCTTACCAGGTTTCTTCGGTTCGGACGTTGGTGAAACAGGAACGTTCGTTTGGGTTCTGGAGCCCGCGGCGGTGCGACGTTTACGTTGTCTCATATCAGCCTGGATACCTTCAAGATCGCCTGGAGGTTGTCTCCTTTTTGTGGCAACACAACATCAGTGCCGACTTGATGTACGAATCCAGTATTCCGGACGCGGAACACGAAAGTTATGTAGACATGTGTAGCCGCGAGGGAGTATTGTAAGGACCTCCGCCGGATCCATCCCTTCCTGCTGATGTTTCGACGGTAGGTTCTCCGTGTACCCCCGTCCTCGAACAGGTCGCAGGGACCAATTAGCTTTCAAAGTCAAGAGTATACTCAGGGGCACCGAGTATGAACGTGCGTATCCCTGTGCATGTGCTATATTTCCGATTCCACCATTTTCCAGTGACCAGACAAGAGCTCGTTGGGTGGCTTCAGCACCAGATAGCGGAGCAAAAACGGGTGGACGCTAGCACCTGTGGCGCTGTACGCTTCTCCGAGGCAAGTGTAACACACCCGGTCCCGAGCAAAGAAACAGCAGCAGCGTCCGCCGTGCAACTAATCCTCCCGGTGGATATCAAGAAGCAGCGTAAACAGGTAAAGCAGCTGTTCATGGACCGAGGTCGGTTTCTTCAGCGCAATCTTCAACGATTCTTTTTGACTGTAACTTTGATAGCGTTCGAAACCGGCCTTGAAATAGAATCGGGTGTTCAAGCGGGAATGCCCATTCTCGCTGTTGACGTTCTCCCTGCTGTCTTCGATGCCATGATCAAGAGTTCGGCGTGGCTTGCCGATGAGGATGTTTGGAAAACGCTCGCGAGCGCATTCCCGGTGCAGCAGTGGGCCTATGCGCAACAAGTTCGGGAGGCGGTTGTGAAACGCAAGGCAGAAGGACATCGGTATATTCTTTTGTTCGCTGTGCGCGAAGAGCGTATCCAACTTCTGAAACTGACTTGATGATAATTATGACCATGTACATAAAATTATTATGCTTGGAATTCAACCCCAGTCAATGGAAAACCCTGAAGCATTTAGCGCTTAACCTTCAGTCATCGTACGTGAATTTCATATTGTAACGCTAGGTCGAATTCTCCTGACATGGTTTTTCGCGAAACTTGGTTGGACTCGGCGTCGCATTGGCTGCTGGATGAATTCATGTTCAAAGAATATTAATGCAGAAATTTTGTTCCCAGTATCATTTCGACTACATCAGCGTCAATCAAATTGTCTGCGGGACCACTTACCCCACTTATCCTCTGAGAGTTCGAAAGTTCAAAATGTGTAATTCAACCGTCCGGTTTGAACGGGAAATCGGAACAATACGGAGGATTGTCGGATTATGTCAGCCAACACCTTCTCTTTCTTTCTTTTATGGCTTGCTACAGTACACACAGTTTGACAGTACATGTAATTCCTCAAGACTATGTTTTAAGATAATACTCGTTCTCAGTCAGAACATGCCTCTGATTTTATTTTCAATCAATCCTCAACTTGGCATCATTCACTCAAGCTCCGCCGCCCACGCGGATCTTGACGGTGATCGGATGTTGTGGCCGTTGGACCTCTTTGCAGCTTTCATGAAGGACACCAACTCGCTCCTCAGTGCACTCGCACTTTTAGCTCTCTATATTCTCGGTCTCTCGATCAAGAAGCTTTATAGGACGCTTCGCCGTCTGAATCTACCGCCAGGCCCTCCCAGAGGCCGTTTTCGCGATAATCGGGCAGACGTCCCTCTAGCGTTCTTCTGGAAGACGTTTCGTTCGTGGCACCTGCAGTATGGTGTGTTTTCCTGATTTCTCTTCATGGTTGACTCTAATGAGAGCTGGTTATAAAGGACCGGTTGTGTCCTTCTATTTGGGCAGAACCCCTGTAGCTGGTGAGATCGATGTATGAAGGCCCGCACAAATTCTTAGGTGCATGAACCAGTCCTCGGAACTCCAGAAGCCGCCCATGATCTATTGGAAAAAAGAGGCGACATTTATTCCGGACGCCCGCGCAATATCGTTGGGTGGGGTAGCGCAAATCATCATCTCTGTGTGTACACTCAATCCATGAAGTCAGGAAATATTGTCTGGCGGGATGAGAGGGATAGGGATGTCCTATGGACCGCGGTACCGACGGTGGAAGTCCGTGAGTAGGACGGATACTACACTTTTCCGCTCCTTGACCTCTCCCAGCTCATGCAAGCAGGGCTCAACCACACGGCCGTCCTGAACTACAGACCACTTCAGTCCATTGAATCCAGTATTCTACTCCGTGATCTCCTGAGCACAAAAGGTTCGCTGGAGTACAGGGATCATATTCGACGGTACAAGTTTGATCTATACAACGTCTTTTTTTCTCATCCTCGTTTCGGAACAGCTTCGTGGTGTCAATCATATTTTGCGTTGCTTACGGCCGGCGCGTCAAAACCTTATCCGACGCACTTGTCGTTCGAAACATGAAAACTGATGCATGTAACTTATGTTTGCCATAAAATCTTTACCCTAGGCTAAACACGCCTTCAGATTTCGGCAAGTATGTACTACGCAGTCCTTTTTTCTAACAGCTTTTATTATATCTTTTATACAGAGTTCAGTACGTTCAGTTTCCAATCTCGCGTCAATTTTTCACTCACGTCTGTTAGTGTTCCTGGAACATTCATGGTGGAATCGGTGGGTCTAGTAACTATACCACCGTTTACCCGTTCCTCAAGGACTGCAGTGGCCCGTGCTACTCTATTTGCCGGTTTGGCCGTTCCCTACCGGCCTTGAAGCCACTCTCATTGAACACCTAGCGATTCTTGCAGTGGTTCCGTTGGGAGCCTGAGAGACACCGCCAACTGGACACTGAATTTTACATGTCGCTCATGAACGATGTTAAGCGACAGTTGGCGGAAAACAGCGCTCAGCCAAGCATGGCGGCGTATTCCCTGTCGAAGCAAGCCGAGTTTGGGTTATCCGATGTCGAAACCGCCTACGCGCTCTCTGCGCCATGGGCTGCTGGAGTAGGGACGGTACACGAAAACTATCCATCCTTGCGGGTGCTTTCACTAACAAATCTCTGCAGACTGTTGCGAGTATTGAAGTATTCCTCTGTGCGTGTCGTCCTCTTACATGCCGATTCTATCTCAAGAGAGGTGTGGAATACAGTGGCGATGTTGTTATTCCCGGCCGTGCAAAAGAAAGCCCAAGAAGAGCTTGATTCGGTGGTGGGGCAGAGCAGATCGCCTGGATTCCAAGACTACGACTCTCTGGTGCGTTTTTCCGAGCTCGTTGTATTCATGCGCTGGAAGAAAAATAGCCGTACATTCAAGCCCTCATAAAAGAAGTAACGAGGTCAGTCAGATTTGCAGTACGGCTTGTAGTTGATTGATTTTCGATCACTTTAGATGGCGTTGCATCGCACCGACCGGTTTCCCGCATGCAACTATGGCGGACGATGTGTATCAGGGCATGTTCATCCCGAGCGGCACGACAGTGTATGCAAATATATAGTGGGTGCTTCTCGTCTTTGCCGTGTATCTATCATTTCTAAGAAAATTTTACCCAGCGCCATGACTACAGACCCAGAGATCTTTCCCGATCCTGATGAGTTTCGGCCAGAGAGGTTTCTGGATACGGTTAATCCGGGGCTCATCAATTACAACATCCCATTTGGATTCGGGCGTGTCAGTACCATTTTATTCTTCGTTGAATATGGTGTCGATCCCCTTGCAGAGATTGTGTCCTGGTAAAAATGTGGCCTTGCAGACCATGTTCATCACTGTCGTTCGGTATGTTGCAATTTAAGATTAACTCTCTACACACCATCTGAAATTTATATGTAACTTCCAGCATCCTTTGGGCATTCCGCATTCTCCCAGAGCTGGATGATAAAGGTCGTCCGACTCTTCCGTCCGCTGATGACTTCACCAGCGGTCTCATTACGCGTCCTGTGCCGTTCGCGTGTCGATTTGAACCGCGCCATGGTAGTGCGGTGGATGTTGTGAATAGTGAGGCTGAGCGTGCAGATGTGGAGTCTTATGCTTGGAAATAGCTGCACTAGTCTATGTGTCGTCTCAATCCAAAACAAGATCGTCGCTTAGGTCAATTTCACTAGGAGTTAACCTGCTGGCGGGATTCGCCGATGATTGGAGCCGATGTTCAATATTTACGCGTACCTTTGGGTACTCCCATCACGATATGTCCCCCGAAAACGGTCTGAGCCTCCACCGTACATAAAAAATTTCAGTAAGCGCCGTCGATTTCTTCAATGATTATGAAAGACAACTTCGCGGCGAAAGGCTCGATTCTCTGAGCAGACTGATTGGCCGGCGAAAGTATAAAAATGCAGACAGACTTTGAGAGAGAGGAAATCATGACACGTCACTAAATGGATCTTCCCAACAGGCCATGTGACCGTGTCTGTTTGGGAGAAGCTCAAACCAAACGCCTCTCCTTGACTTTTCGAGCTCTCCTTGCACCCGATCCCCTGCGACCACCCGGCTGGGAATCATCCATGGAAGGCCCTTCATTCATCCAAGTTAATGTCACCGCTTCTCGCAAGAAAACGTCTCTTCTGCGCGCCCTTTCACTTCCTCTAACTCTCACTTTTCCACCATCCCCTCCTCCGACAATCCGAGACGTGAAATCTGCAATTCATAAGGCTTACCCCTCCGTCCGTTCTCAGGCATCGACCTGACTACACAATATGACTTCCCCAAGTTTTATACCAGTCGCCAAAAGCTCTCGCTGCCCGAGACGTCGAAAGCTCTACCCGACGATTCCGCCATCCTTTTCTCAGCAGCTGGGGACGCGGAGCTGACGGTTGCAGACCTTGGACCCCAGGTCCAGTGGCGAACGGTGTTTCTCGTCGAATATGTACGTGTCTTCCGCTCTACATACAGTTTCCTGGCCCTCACCACATCTTAACACAGGCAGGGCCGTTGATCATACACCCTCTCATGTACCACTTCCCACACCTGTTTTATGGTGTGGATGTAACACATAGCGCGCTGCAAAAGTAGATCTTTTATTCTTTTTGATGATTTTGGCCCCCTCTAAATGACCATCCACTTTAGGTCGGTGTACGCAATGGTGCTATTGCATTTCACCAAACGGGAGCTAGAGACGCTTTTGTAGGTCTTCTGTGTTCCTTGCGAGATATGCGTCGCATGCGATGCAACAGCCCTTCGATTCCAGTGTCCACTTATCGGACGGCGGAAATGCGAATAACTTACTGATGGCGCTCGTCATGGCCATCCACCGTCTCTCGCTCTCCGAGGCGTACGTCCAGCTTAGACCGAGAAGCGGCCCTGCTTCTTCGTATGCCCAGTGGTGTATCGCCGGGATAGGACACCGAATGAGCGAGGCGGGGGTCGTCTCCGAGTTAATGGAGACTCCTGGGAGCACCCGGGGTGGCGACGTAGATGTGGCTCCTCGCCTGTCGTGCAGGATCATCACTCCCCCGCATTCAGCGCTCTTATCCTCGCCATCACCGTCGCTCATCTATTCCTTACTATAGTGTCCATCGATTCTCGCACGCGACAATGCCCTTCAAAAATATATTCAAAAAGTGCGTTCCTGCTGCATTTGTCCATCCACATTCCATGGCCCCAGGCTTCGCCATTCTATCACGTTCTTCCTACAGAGCTAGCAATTGATGCCTCCACAGCTCTGCCCATTACCACATCCTCGGGGGCCTTTTTCTTGCATACGATCTTTACCGCCCGGCTTTCTCTGCGCCGGCTGTCGCTGGAACCTGGCGCGATGGATCCTACCTTCCTCTTGCGTGGGCTATATGGGGAGTGAGTCCATCACCTCCCTTGTATCTTGTCTCCACTCGGCCCCCTCATTTCCTCTCCGCTATCATCAACTGTCCAAACGGCCGTCTGACCTGCCATTAGTTTGCTCAACCCTCGAATCTCCACACGCACCTCACCACCCGCGCACTCCGCCCCGCTGGGACCACGACACGCGCCGTCCCGATGGGATACGGCTTCTCTTGGCCTTTCAGCCTCGCGTTCCCCAACTACTTCTTCGAGCTGATTGGGTGGGCGACTGTCTGGGCCATGAGCGGCAGCCTTGCGGGTGTGTCCTGTCTCGTCGGCCTTCCTCGGTACTCATCCTGATACTTTCTTTAGCGGGCCTGTTTACGACGGTGGCCACTGTGCAGATGGGGCTCTGGGCGCAGAAGAAGCACGCGGCGTACAAGCGGGAATTCGGGGAAAAGTACCCGCGGGGGAGAAAGGCGCTCTTCCCATGGGTCTTTTAGTAGGGCTTCGAGATCGGCGGCGCCCGGGTATGCAGTGCGGTATGAGGATGCATTCCTGTCCATCCCCGTTCTTATGCTGGTCGCTCTGCAGAATGAAAGAAGCGATTTTATTCCAAGGTAAGGATGATCTATACTGCGAATCATTTTTTGCTCATTTTATACTTAGGTTCTGTAGTCTGATATCTGTAGATCGTCCTATGCCCTGCGGCTACTAGCAAAGAAACATAAGGAATCAGAAAAGTGTCGTCATCCAGGCGGAGGCATTGGTACGCTCCGACTCGGGGATCATCTTCACCCGCTGGTACTTCCCCTCGCCCCCCACCACCCGCCCGTTCAGAACCTCCCGCAGAAGCGCCTCCTCTCCTCCATCCCTGTCGGGGAGCTCAATGACGTCTCTCAAAATGGCTTTAACGTCATCAGCGAAGACCGGTACCCCTTCCCGCTTCTTCTTCCCGGGCGACCCGGCGCCCGCGCGTGAAAGAAGAATATGCGCCCCAGGCCTGGCCGGGGTCGCTGTGGGTTGGGAGCGCGAGGCCAGCTCGTGCGTGACGCCATGTGCGTTTCTTGGGTGGCTGCGCGCACAGCGCGCCGGCCCGCGGCGGTGTCGGTATAGACGCGGTTTCTGAGTGGCGGCTGATGCAGCTGCGGAGGCGGCGGCCGATGCGCGAGGTGCCTTTGTAGCGCCGAGGAAGGGGCGGGTGCACGAGGAGTCGTCGGGGACGCGCACCCCCTGTGCGGTGGTAAGACAGGGTTGGGGGTGAGACCTGTGCGGGGGCGCGGTGTGTGTGACGGGGATATGTCTGTAAGGGGGGGACGACGCGCGGTCGATTGTGGGGAGGCGCAGGGTGGGTAGGGCCTTGAAGGTTGCGGTGTGGGGCATCGTTCGTCGTGGCACGGGTGGTAGCGACAATAACCGCTCCATCTGCACAGAGTGTCAACAGGCTGGCCCTGGAAAGAGTTGACTCTCCGACTTACGAAGGTCGGATGGGCTCCCTCTGGGATCTTACAGTGCAGTCGCGCCAGGCGTCTCGCTGTCTCTGGGGTGGCGGGGGTAGAATTTTTGAATATAGGCATTATATGGACACTTGGATGCTCAAAGTCGGCAGAACAGGAATTCAAGGCAGAGGACAAGTCGAGTTTCAGAAAGTGGATACAAAAGCCGGCAGGAGGTAAGAAGATGGGAGTGAGAGAGAAAGTAAGTGAGTCCTTCCGCCGATTCATCCGCGGATTCAAATACCCCTCGAAAGCTCAGACATCGACCAAACAGGGCTTCCGCGCGGATCCATCGTCGACACCTTGATTGGGAGCTCTCGTGGACTCGAGCGCGACGCGTTTATTTGTACATATGTGTAGTATTGACTTCGGGGCCTCGGCTTTGCCTTGTCTTCCTTTTGTCATTTTCCCACTTCAAGAACCCGAAGGGAAAGGTATCCCGACAGTACTCCTAAGATCTTCTATTAGCTCCTTTCGCACAACATTTAGGCCATTCTACCTACCTACCGCGCGCCAATGGGGAGATTAAAAAGCAGTGGCGACCGTTGCAGATTGGCAGACATGTCCTATTCGTTATTCCCGGACGGCTGGACGCGAAGAGGACTAACCCCTTGACCACGGACCACGGGGCTCCGCTTTCTTTTTTGTTTCGCTGGGCACGCCACCTGACTCGGGCGTCTACCCGTATGGACATTCTTGTTCCATGTGTTCGGTGGAAACGCCGCCCCGAGAGTCAGAGAGTTTATAACGAGCCCACGGGACCTCTGTTTCTCAGCATCTTTGTGCACCCCATCACTCACCGTCGAGCACAGGCTTAACTATGACAAAGTCCACCGTGAAGATTCTCCACTCAACCGATGGAACGAAAATATTCGCCGAGGCGACAGGCGACCCCAAGAACTTGCATCTTGTCCTTCTTTCGGGATTGAGCCTGAGCGGGGCTGTATTCGATGAAATGTGCAGAGACCAGCGTCTATTGGAGACGCTATACGTTGTGTGTGAACCACTCTCATGAAGTGGTCTTTGGATTCGACAGCACTTAGGTCCGTTATGATATCCGGGGACATGGACGCAGCGGAAAGCCCAATACCCCGGAGGCATACGAATCCAAACGGTTTGCCGATGATTTCAAGACCGTCACGGATGCCTTCGGGCTCAAGAAACCGGTTTTGACGGGATGGTGAGATTCGTTGCTCGATCCCAGACCTAAATTCATGTTGTTTTCGTCCAACAGGAGCATGGGAGGTGAGCCAACCTGAGTATACCCGATCATATTTTCTTGTATGCTGAGGTGCTTTGTACCTCTCCAGCTGCCGTGGCGACCGATGTAGTCACCCATCTTCCCCCGGAAACTCTTTCCGGCGTGATCTATCTCGCTGGCGTCCCTGACACGAGCATTGTCGGCGACATGGCTGCCCCACCGCTCATTACCGCGCTTCCGGCACTAGTTTCCAAAGATAACGTCCCAGCATACCAGGCGGCTGCGGAGGTCTTCGTGAACGGGCTCTTTGCAGACCCCGAAACGGTGCCGTATGCCGTTCGATGCCTACACCTCGGCCATAGCTTGGCACCAGATATCATGGGCCTGAGCCTCAGTCGCCCGATGGATATCAATAGTTTGTGGAGGGCTGGGGAGGAGGGACTACCGCTGCTTCTGGTACAGGGGACACTCGATGGGCACCGAGAAGGCAGCGTCAAAGGTATCGAAGAAGTCATGAAACCCCACTTCAAAAATTACCAGATGATTTGGCTGGAGGGCCGTGGACATGCATTGCACTATGAGTGCCCGAACGAAATCGTGGATATCCTGATCAACTTCATTCAGAAGGTCGGAGGCAAGGTTCGTTGAATTTCCTCGCTCGATAGAAAAAAACTGACAGAATGTCGAGAACTACCTCACGGCTCAGATCTGAGAGGATAATGCAGAGTACAACGTCACCCTGAACTTTTCGCAGTTGCTGTTGAACAAATGCTGTACTGTTTTGGCTATTTTTTTCCTGCCTGCAACAGCCTGCCGAAAGGTACAGACTGAGATAGACATATATTGTCGAATTTGAACCTGCTACGCTCAGTGAGAACTCGATACTACGGTCCGGACTTTCCGAAGATGTCGTTCAGAAATGATTGATAATGGACTACATGCGTGTGAAAGCGCTGCTTGATCACTGACCACCATGAGCTACATTCCTTTCGATATTCTTATGGAGATCCTGCCCCTCGTCGATTTCCCAGACCTCCCTGCCATGGCTCTAACGAACAAAGGCCTCTCTACTTATGCCCTTGACCGAATGTATCGGCACATTGTCTCCAAAAATATGAAGGGGGCCTGCGAGTCGGTTGCCTCGAATCTGAGTTTGGCGCGACGGGTCAAGTCGCTGGAGATCAATCGCAGTATCCACGGAGCCCATCTCCAATATATCCTTCCTGCGCTTCGGGATGCGTTACAGAACACCCTGAACCTGCGTACCCTCAAGTTGGACATTGATGGACACCATTCATGGGTCCTCGAGCATGCCCTAGGAGCGTTCAAACTACACTCCTTCTCTAGCCTGGGCTACACGGACGAACATCTCATCGACTTTCTTCATGACCAAATCGAACTGGAGGAAATCAGGCTCATGCATTCGTTCATCCAATACCGAAGCCCCCTTCCATGGATATTTCCCAAACTCCAGAAGTTCGAAGGTCCAATGTCTTGGATTGAAGAAATCGTTCCGCGCCAGCCCGTCTCCCACATAGTCGTCTCGCAGATCGTTTCCCATGGCGCGAATATATCCGCCCTGGGACTAACCACCGCCCCAATTCGTCATCTTCAAATCCCTTTCCATGCTGTCGATAAAAGATCGCATGGGGAGTTGAAAACGCTCTTTCCCGCCGTGGTGGACCTCGCCTTCACCATCGATGACAGTTGGCCGACCCGAAATGTAAGCTTCGAGTTGATTGTAAGGAGAATGCCGACTAAAAATGTGCACTTTAGAACCCAGATATGGCGATGTGGCTCCAGGACCTTTTGGCGACTCTTTCTACGGTTGAAAATGTTTGTCTTTTGGGGCGGTTTGATCTCCTGAGTGACGAAGACGATACGAAAAGTTTCGTGCACAAAGTGACAGCGCGGGCACCTGGAGTCCGACGATTTAATTTGGAAATTCGCAGGCGTGGTACGTGGCCGCGGATGGTTTACTGGACAAGGATAGACAGCGGCTGGGAAGTCGCGACAGTAATCAATGCCCCGAATCTGTTAAGTTTGACCTGATTATACCTAAAACCTAGTTGATATATTCTCAAAGCTGATATGCAGCAAGGTATGATGTTCCCCGCTCAGAAATGAAGGTGCGTCGGGAAATACTAATAGCAGGAAAATAGCTTCGCCGTGAATATAGCACACGTGACCGCGTTCGGAAAGTGGCATTGCAAAAATTGAGTTCGCCATTGTCCGATTGCCTCTTTGGGCTGGGAAGGTTGTGGCACAGACTCGACCGACTTATCAATGGACAGTCACGCGCGGGGTTTGTTCTCAGTCGCGTCCTTCATCGTTTGACCATCCCTTCATTATTCACTTTACTCCCATAATTCGCCATGACACCTACTTCCACTAATGCCACAAACACATTCCTCAATACCACCAAAGCTTTACCACCCCTACCGCATAATGAAACCGCTGCGGCAGCGTGGCCTGGATTAAGCCCGCGTCTCGAAACCCGCTCTCCGGCTGAGCAGGCTCTGTATTGGGAACAACACCACAGCCGCCGAGTGACCCCCAGGATTATTGCGGAGGCAGGAGTGGTGAGCACTGCGAAGTTTATATCTTGCCACCGAGCTCAAACCTTATTCAATAGGACGCCGAATCGCCAACCACGCCTCAGTCTTTACCTCGGCTTCAGTCATCTACGCACGACAACCAACCCCAAGAAAAGCCGCGCTCTCAGGGTCAATCCAAGTCGGTGGGGAAGCGATGCAAGAACTTGATAGAAAGATTCAAGTGAGTAACCTTGTGTAGAATCATACTTTCGCCGAGTTTCTAAAGTTGCTCAGGACCAAGCTCGTCGTGATACCTGAGGGCGAGATAGAGACCACATTCATTCCGAAGCCGCAAGAGCCAACCTCCCAGAAGATCGCCACAAGACCGGTCTCAGAAAGCCCGCTATATTTCAGCCTTGATGACGAGGATGCGTCGAGGTTGATGGATCCGGAAACTCAGAGTCCGGCGGAGGATCTGTTTGGCCCCCTCCTGCAAGCGCGCGAATATTATTACGGGCTTCAAGACGAATGCCCTCTTGCCAGCAATGCGCGCCCCGTAGGTCCAGGTATACCCAACTTGCCCTCAGGTTTTCCAATCCAAGCTCATATCGATTGCTTGCAGGGTCGGATGCCAGTGCCGAGAAAGAGCCGCGGAAAGCGTTCCCTCAGCAACCAAGTCCGTCCGCCCAGAATGTCGGGCTCCGCTACACCCGAAGAAACACTAGCATATTGAATGGGCAGCTTTTGTCACCTCAAGGCTCAAGGCACTTGAGTTCGTGAAATAACAGAGAAAGCGATGTTTGATAGCGTGCGGGACAAGTGTTCTCCCGCCCTTGTATTTTTTTTTGAGGGTTGTATATATCCGTCTTTGATCCGCGTCTTGTACTTGAAAAAACTAGACCAAAACGTCGGTGAGAACGATCCTAATTATACGGTGTCAGGAGGAAGGGTGCCCTAGGGTGCCTGACAATGCCTGTGTTCTGTCTTTCAGCTGAGTCAGGTGGTTTCCCTCCGCCATGCAGCTGTTCTCCATTCGGCGCTTGTAAGCGACTTCACAGCTCATGCCGCGCCAATCGTGCAGAAGTCCCGGGTTACGATTATGCTATCGCTTTCTGGGCTCTTCAGGGCCACCGCCATAGAATGGGGCTCCAATTCTCCATTCTTGGAGAACAAAAGGCGCTCTCGGCCCCACGTTCCACACTATTTGACGACAAACGGATTTAATATAACGGGGTCCCCTTGTCTTCTTACTCTCTCCTGCTGTATGCCAGTCTTGGAATATGCGCCCTAGCTGCCCTGTTGCCGGGCCCTCTTATGCGTCTTCCTCAACACCGGCCGACAACTTGTCTTCAAGGGACAGTGGTGAAACAGAGTCTAGGCAGTCTGAAAGCATGTCCGCGGCCTCCAGTACGCGACCTCTGGGCCGCCGTTATGACCGATCTATTGACATTACCGCTCAGCGATGTGGTTTTCTTTGGACGAGGATGCATCGAGCTCTTGGCCCCCCAAACTTACATTCAGCTCTCCTCGCAAATCCCCGCAGTCCTCTCATATTCCCTCGCCCGACCGTATGGAGGGCATCATCGCGCAACGCCCACAGAGCTCACGGACCCGGTCCGCCACTCGAGCTATCCCCAACCGGTCTGCCGCGCGACCCTATTCACTGACAGTGAGTGTGCCGACGACGCCTACTAGCCTATGGCGTCAAGTGCCCGACCCAAAACAAGATGCCCTCCTCACTCGCGGGCTGTTCGAATCCGACAAATGTACTCATCCGCCCATCGGCACCGGGCGTATACGAGCCAGTCCGTCTTTGATAGACATGGAGCCCAAACCTCGGCCATGCCCAGATCCTGGCAGACGCGACGGCTACGACACGCATCGCGAGGCCGACCCTTATGCGCCTAGTTCGCTGGCTGGGCCCTCTCCGGCACCAATCCGCTCACGCTCGGAGCCTTCAGTCCTGACTCGGTGGGGACTGAAAGAACGCAAATTTCGGGAGCTATGGAGCGCACAAAAGGACAAGAACCCGCACCTCCCCCTCATCGTCTCCCCTTTCAATCCTCTCCGCGCGCTCATGCCCCCACTGTATTGGAAGTCCATCGCCCCGACGCAGGTCTCCGGCCTAAAAGTCGAATGGAATTTCCAAAAGCCCCTTCCGTCGCCGGCCCTGCGGCTGAAAATGCGCTCGAGAAAGTAAGGCCTCCATATCCTCCGTATCTTGTTCCCATCCTGAGCTTTCCACAGAGACTGCGACGCGGCTGCCGAGCGCTTCTCCGCTAAGGCCATTTTCAAGGGAAAATTGCGCCACCACTGCCGGGCCTGCAAGGAAGACACTCTCCTCAAGCGGCTGCTACGCTTCAACTACTGGATCGTTCGAGCGGATGGTCTGTTCGAGTCCGCGCTCTCACTTCTCCCGGCGGATGCCGACGACTATGAGATGGATGATGTAGGGGTATACGACGACTTCCCGGAGGGCGTCTTGCTACGAGACCGCGACGATTTTGACGACGACGACCGAGCGATGGATGATGATGTCCCGTTGATCGTAGAGCGCGACCCGGACTGCACTTATCCCTACAGGCTCTTCTGAGATGGCCGTTTCCTCTACGTCTGGCACGCCTTCGTATTCAATGTACTTTTTACATGCAATCTTGATAGTCACTAGATTTACCAGCTATGTTGATCCAGCTACATAAGGAATTCAGCACACAGCGCAAATACGCTTGGAAGAAGACATACCCGTGCATCTCGTCTTCACAGAGCACAGCTCCTGCAGCCGCCGATCATATAGATCTGGGAGAGAAGAGTTAGAGCAACTTGATAGTATCGAAAGCTGACCACTGTGAGTTATGAACCTCGTATCGCACGACTCGCAGTCAAACCTGCGCCAGGTGGACTCAGTCGACGGCCATTGCGCTGCGCTTCGATCATCGATTCTTCGTCCAAGTCTATCTTCCGGCCGCATTTTTCTCTTCGAGGGCTGCTAAAATCTGCTCTGACTGTGCTTTCAAGGGCGTCCTATATGGTGTTCACTTTGTACATTTAATAATTCACACACAAAGTGCGCACTCACACACAGTGTTCGATTTTTTTTACACACACAGAGTGTACTGGGTTCACACACACAGTGTCGAGACCTCACACACACATTGTTTCCCTCAAATTCACACACAGTGTTACGGTTTCACACACATTCACTGGGTTTCGCACACCTTTCATCATTTCTAGTACTACTGAGTTCCCGACGAATCTATGCTATCCCCAGTGCCCTCTTCAACTCTGTTACATGCCTGTCAATGATCTCCTCCTCCCCCCTCAGAATGCTGACCTTGTCCGGTGTGTCCTTCAAGCCGTCGCAAGTGCGACGGTGACATTCCATGTTCATGCCGCCGGAATAGTAGGTTGGCAACTTTTCCAGAACCTCGGAGCCAGAAAGCTCCTCCTTGATCAAAGCTCCGAGGACGCCCCCAAGAGAGGTCCACATCTTGGCCCACTCAGACTGGCAGTAGGTGTGAGTATGGCACCCATTCCAGTGATTCACGTCCGGAATACGAGCAACTGCCAAACTCAAACGGAGATCGAGCACCTCCGCCTGAGCCCGTGCAAGTGCACGGTAGGCAGGCCAGCCCATGAGTTCCTCGTCTTCGGCGGAGATGTCCTTGATGGGGCAAGTCATCAACTCGTCGAAACCGGTGGTAATCCAGTCAACAAAATGATAATCGAACCCCAACTTCAAGCGCAGGACCGGATTCAGGTCGGGGTGGTGATCCAAGTGATATCTAGAGTACGCTATGCCGCTCTCTACAACAAAGAAATGGCTGAGCTTCAGAACGGCACAGGCGGTCTCAAGGGAGGGTGCGTCTGTGGACCATCTATGGTGTTGTAAGCCTAAGCATACATCTATTAGTTGCCACCACTCACCCTTGCAAAAACATGAAGTCCAGGAATTTTTCAATCTCTGCAGCGGAAAATTGGGGCGGTAAACAGAGGGCCGTAGCATCACTAGTGCATTCGAGCCCAAGCTGCTTGGAACGCTCAAACCACTCCCTTGCGTTCTCTGTCACCGCCAGAGGAGGCTGCTTGGGATCTGGCAAGGTGAGCATGCCACGAAATAATTCACTTTGTCGGATAAGAGGTGCACGATAGACGTTGTACAGAGTTCCGTCTGAGGCCTGCAGAGAGGGTCATTGCCAGTGGCAAAAGTAATGACACACCAATTTATCTACACACCTTGATAGTCATGGTTCCCTCCTCGAAGTACAGCTGAGGGTGTCTGCTCATGGCTAAGGAAACTCAAGTCGGTGGTGATCACATGCACTTTTGTACTCCTAACCGCCATGGCAACATTCAATTTTCCAGAGACGCTCCCTCCTCTGCCTCTAAATGACGACCCCTGGGGTGCCAATGTAGTCACCGGCCGTCAAGTCCTGGACGACGCCTATGTTCGAGCACTCCAAGCCCTCCACCAGGAGGACAGTGACGCCTTACGATACAAGCTTCTATCGTCAAATATCATCGACAATCTATTACCAGTTCTTGAAGGTTTGGCACTAGAAGTACCGAGGGATTGGGTGGACGAATGTGCCAATATCTTGGGTCCTCTCGTCTATGAGCTTCAGATAGCGGCACTGGCTGCCGAAGGAGTGTAAGTCTCAGAAACCTGCTTAATTTAATTTAATCTAAACCCATACTCATCCATCTTCCGCAGAGAGCGGGATAATATTGTCCTGCTGGAACCGGTCACCAAGGAGCACACGGGGAAACGCGGCCGCCCCGCAAAGCACATAGATCCGGAGTACCTCAAAGAGGCTATGGCCTCCAACCGTAACATTAAACTGGGCACTCTTGCGGCAGCCCTCCGTGTCCACCGTCACACCTTGCGCAAGCGGCTGCGAGAGTTGGGATTGCTAAAAAAATTTGATGAAATTACTGATGATGAACTCGACTGGCTCACCCGTGAATACAAGGCCAAGAAACCAACATCCGGGCTCCGATATTTGCGTGGCCACTTCCGCCGAAATGGACTCCGGGTACAGAGGGAACGAGCGCGCGAGTCTCTCAAGAGAGTTGATGCTCTTGGCCAGGCTTTGAGGACGCGCCTTGCTATTCGTCGGCGCCGATACAAAGTACCCCGACCCAACTACCTCTGGCATTGCGACGGGCATCACAAGCTTATTTGGTGGGGTATTGTGATTCATGGGTTTGTAGACGGTTTTTGTCGGACCGTAAGTGTTCCTTCTTTTGTTCCTGGTACTCCTCTCACCGGATTCAAGGTCACTGGGCTCAAAGCCAGCACCAACAATCTGGCCTCCACCGTGCTTGAGGTCTTTATGGATGCCATTCAACGGTATGGTACCCCATCTCGATTGCGCGGGGATAGAGGAGGGGAGAATACGAAGGTGGCAATATGGATGGTCATGCATAGAGGCTCCGGCCGCGCTTCCTTCATGTGGGGCTCGTGAGTCCCAGTATCTCTTCCTGAGGTCTGTATTGATACTCGGATAGGTCTACGCGCAACACCCGCATCGAACGGCTATGGGTGGAAGTGGGCACCCAGTTTGCCCGACGCTGGAGGGGCTTTTTCACCCGTCTAGGCCGCCTTCATCGACTGGATCGCAAGAACCCTGGCCATCTTTGGCTCCTGCATCTTCTATATCTCGATGAATTAAACCACGACTGCTTGGAATTTCAAGAGGAATGGAATCTACATCCTCTGAGGGGCCGTATGACTAGTGACCAAAGTCCTGCCGTGAGTGCGATTGATGTTCTCTCATTTACATCCATTGAATTTGGTTGGAAGGATATCCGTTTTCTTGGCCAGTTAACAGAGGGCGTTTACCGCAACGACCCGCTGGATGGCATACATCCCGACGCTATCAACCGTTACTATGGCGTGGAGGGACCTCGGCTACAACGTCCCAGAAATCAGACAGGCGCTGGTCTAACCTCAGGCGACGAGCTGGATGATGATGAGGACATCGAACCTACTGTGGAGGAACAGCTCGAGAATCGCATTCACGCAGACCTTGCACAGAATATTCGCCACCATCCTGTCAAGGTAGCCAAGCACCGCTCTCCGTTCAAAGATCCCGAGCTGGAAGACCATTTCCTCAGGATTTTAGAACAGCTCCTCGCTGGTCCGGTGACCGCCCCAGAAGATTACGGTGTTCGCGAGGATGAGTGGAAGGAGGAGGATTACCCGGAGATTGAGGTTTTCAGACCAGGGACCAAGGGGAAGGAGTTGACAGTAATCCTGCCTCGCACGGATTGGTTTCCCCGCGCAGTGCGTTGGGCACAGGCTCTGGATCTTTTGTCGAGAGTGCTGCACGAATTGGGGGAGGACTCGGGCTCCAGTAGTGATGCTGTATCTAACGACTCGGGCGATGCTTCTGACTAGGTAGGTATATCATTGGATTATGCATGGCTATCCATACTACAATGTACCAAAGTAGAGCAGAGAGGGCGACTCACTTGAATGGATAAGTGGCAACTATGAAGTCCCACGCCGTCGGATGCTACAACGTGGGGCGGGAGTCCTATACACCTTGGGCGTTCGTTAGTTCAAGGGAATAGAGCAATGATTGAAGGACTTACATCAAATTTGGCCCAGGGCCATTTTCGCGAAATTAGGGGGGAAGGTCGGCACGATGACGGCGTGCACGGCGTCGGAGGGCCCGAGACGCATTACGTGGGGCAAGAGGGGGTCTTATAGATGCTGGGCGTTTGTTAGTTCAAGGGAATAGGCCAAAAACTGACTGACTTACATCGAATTTGGTCCAGGGGGATTTTCGCAAAATCCACGGGAAAGGTCGGCCCGATGACGGCGTGCACGGCGTCGGAGGGCCCGAGACGCATTACGTGGGGCAAGAGGGGGTCTTATAGATGCTGGGCGTTTGTTAGTTCAAGGGAATAGGCCAAAAACTGACTGACTTACATCGAATTTGGTCCAGGGGGATTTTCGCAAAATCCACGGGAAAGGTCGGCCCGATGACGACGTGCACGGCGTCGGAGGGCCCGGAACAAATAACGTGGGGCGGGAGGGGGTCTTATAGACGCTGGGCGTTCGTTAGTTCAAGGGAATAGAGCAAAAACTGACTGACTTACATCGAATTTGGCCCAGGGCCATTTTCGCGAAATTAGGGGGGAAGGTCGGCACGATGACGGCGTGCACGGCGTCGGAGGGCCCGAGACGCATTACGTGGGGCAAGAGGGGGTCTTATAGATGCTGGGCGTTTGTTAGTTCAAGGGAATAGGCCAAAAACTGACTGACTTACATCGAATTTGGTCCAGGGGGATTTTCGCAAAATCCACGGGAAAGGTCGGCCCGATGACGACGTGCACGGCGTCGGAGGGCCCGGAACAAATAACGTGGGGCGGGAGGGGGTCTTATAGACGCTGGGCGTTCGTTAGTTCAAGGGAATAGAGCAAAAACTGACTGAACTACATCGAATTTGGTCCAGGGGGATTTTTGAGCATCAAAATTGATCATGGGTCGATGACGGTGACGCATCCGGTTCAGAAATGGCGGGAAGGACGTGTTAGAACGTCGGAGAAGACTCGAACGTTCCTACAGGTAAGTTAGTTTAGCTGAAACACAAGAATAGACTGAGTTTGGACTTGCTTTTCCGGCTGAATAGAGCAATATATCTATCGGACAGGAGGCAAGGTGACAGCTTGGAGGATGCTTCAAGAGTTCATTGAGTAGTATAGGTTGATAGGCAGCGCATGTTGAGGCCTCCGACACGAGTTGCGCACAGGTAGAGGGTAAAAGAAGGATGCAAGACTCGATTTCCTTTTTGGGACATCAACAAACCTCTCTTCTCGTCCACCAACAACGCGTCGCGTTTGCGCGCTTGGCCTCAACATAACGGCGTGGGACTTGTGACTTGACGCGTCAAGGATTCACGGACGTCCGTGAATCTTTCGAGGCCTCCAATACCCATCTAATATCCTTCTGCTTTCGCTGTCGTAGCCCCCCATGCCGGATGTCTTTGTTCCTCCCGAGCTCGCTGTATCTTTTGTGGCGTACATGAATGCCCAAGGAGCCTTTCTGCCACCTACATTTACCGAACTGAGCTCCAGGCTGAGTGCTGCTCTTGCGGCCCCTAGTCCCACTCCCACTTCTGGCCAAGGCCTCGTAACTGTGACTCGGGGAGCATCCTCTGCTAGTACCTCGCGGATTGGGCGCGAGATGGTACCTCTACCTCGTCGGACATTTCCTCCCCGTAGGATTCGGAGCCTCCCGCCAGAGGATCGGTTACGTGCGGACAATATTGAGCCTGGTGCGTATCTCTGCTATTCCTGTATTTCAAGTCTGGTAAGCTGATACATCGATTTAGCACTTCGCCACCACACCCTTCCCGCTCTACCTCGAGCCCCTGGGCCATCCTCGGTTGTTCTTAGCTCGTCATTGTCAC
Organism: Mycena galericulata; assembly: GCA_029289565.1. Taxonomy (NCBI): domain Eukaryota; kingdom Fungi; phylum Basidiomycota; class Agaricomycetes; order Agaricales; family Mycenaceae; genus Mycena; species Mycena galericulata. The sequence continues at coordinate 1,561,028 of JARKIA010000006.1, read as the reverse complement.
CAATACCTTCCCCTTCCGCAACCCTTACCCCTTCGCCGTTAACACCCATGTCTTCGTCGATACCTTTGTCAACACCCACATCTTCTCGTAGCGCGCGTGGGTCCCCTTTAGGCAGCTCCCCTACTCTGCAAGGCGACAGTACACCAGGTAAGTGCCCCCAGAGATATATGATCTTCCAAGTTAATCATAAATTCCAGGACGCTTTCTATCCCCCCTCCGTCTAGACAGCGTGACTGCATCTCCGTTCGCATCCACCCTAGGAAAGCGTACTGCTGGGCACCTCGACGACCAGCTAAACAGCGATGAGGATGAAGAGGATGAGCAGCGCAGACTTGAGGATGCGGAGGATTGGTGTAGGCGCAAGGAAGAGACTCTCCGAGCTCACAGGGCTGGGACAGGCCTGAAGATTCGCCTTCCTTGTCTTGTACCTGTGGCTGGGGGAGCGGGCGGAGGAGGGGGGGACGGTGGAGGAGGTGGTGGTGGGGGCAATCCCATTAATCTTTGGACGCCCGATTGTGCGCGTCGAGGGGATGCTGCCCATACGGGATCTGCCTCAGACATCGGCAATATGCCGTGCAACCAGCCCGGCTGCCACGCTTGTGAAGATGGAGGGGGGCAGGAGGAGGAGGAAACAGGCGCTAGCGGAAGGGGGGAGGGGGCGCGGACACCGCGGACACAACAACGGGGGCAAGGGGCAACGGGGAGGGGAAAGAATAACGGACAGGCTGGTCAGAGGAAGAGAGCGAGGAAGGAAAAGGTGGAGTGGCGATTAGATCCTGATGGAGGGCCAGCCATCACGGAGGGCGCTGGACTACTGCTGTCCAAGCTTCTAGCTATCTTTGGCCGGGCCCACCGCAAGGATCTGGAAGACATACTAGTCGGGGAGCAGGGGGATTGTGCTCGGATAGACTCACACGATATGGTGTCTGTCGTCGCTCGGATAACCCAGCAGACAAATGACATCAGAGTGCGGGAGTTGCATTTAATGCTCAGCTTGATACAGCTGGCCTTGAACGTGGACAAGTACTCCTTCACTTCTTTTTTGTTTCCGCGCTTGTCTGAACAAATTCCCCCAGTCTCAAAGCCGACGCCAAACTGAAGCATCTCCCCAGGGTGACTGGTAAATATTTGGCCCAGACCTACGCTCCTGGGGTTCATGAGAACACTTTTGCTGACTGGGTGAACCACGGCAAGAAACTCATGCTTCTGTGCGCTGGAGGTAGATGTCCTTAATCTCATTTCCCGTTCCCTTCCTCACTCCCCTCTTCAGGAAGTTTATATCTGCTCCCGATAATTGCGGCCTTGGATTTGCGTACTGAGATTACCCGTCGAACGGCGGAGAGTGACCTCCTATCCCTTGCATCTGCCTTGAGGAGAGTGAAGCGTGAGTGTGATCTAATCTACGTAGGATTTCTGATTCCAATGAGCCCCTTCAGACGGCATGTGGCTACCCATGGTACGCCGCATCATGATGCCCATTTTCCACATGCGAGGTGGCACCACGGGGTATATTCAGACACTGCGCCTACACCACAACAAGCCTCTGCCTGTGGGGGAGGAACCGTCGAGTGGTGAATCTTTTTTTTTCAGGGAGATAGCCCGGTCAGATGCTATCTTTGACAGCATCGAGACTCAGTAAGTCCCCATCTTCCTTCCAGTGTTGTGCTCCACTTATAGTCATCCAGATTCCCAAAACTGCATACTCGATCCTCTGAATGGGATAATGCGGCAGTCCCTTTGTGGAAGCCTCTCGAGGATCCTCATCTCGTGAAGCTGCCGGACGTCTATTCTATGTCGACAGCCCTGAAGCTGGAGAAGACCCCATCTCCTGTAAACAAGAAGAATCGAGATATGTTCACTGAGACCCAAAGAGAGAACGCTACAGGCGCTCCTGTGGCAGAGAGTTTCGATGATCTCCAAGATCAGGTATGTCTATCTGCACCGTCCTATGCTCTACCGCTAAATAGATATGGATAGCTAAATAGACTCCATGCGGGCGGCAAGACGAAGCCAGGCCAATATGTCTGCATATCTAGTGATATATTGGACGGGTAAGTTCATCCTTCTATTGTCCTGCTTTGCGCTATCTCACAGTAAGTGAAGGCAAGCCCTCCACATCAAGGACGACAATGGCAAATTTCTAGCCTTGTTATTCGCGATCCCTGAAGAATATCGCCAGAGGCTGGATGATGCTATACAGCACATCCACACCTGTATGCCTGGCGAGTTACGCGAGGATGACTCCACCCGGCCCGATTTCACCTTCAGGTCCTGCCACTTCTCCTGGTACGCCCGATACGGTGAAAAGGTGATAGATTCCTCCTTTTTCGGTATAAATCTAATGATGATTTCATTGCAGGGGACCGGAGCTCCCGACGCGCATCCAGACAATGTGCGTAAAGACCATAAGGGGCGGACCAATTTCGATCAACGCTATGTCCATACATCCAAGGAGATGAAGGATATGGAGCAGTACGCCATTTTGGCAGAGGCGTATTCGGACTTCTTCGAGCTTTTAAGAGTAGCGGTACGTTCTACCTATCTTCATCTTGGTTACCATCATCCGTATCTGACTGTATCGCAGCTCAAGAAGTTTTTACCCAAAGAGTACGACGAGCTGAGCATCTTTGTGGAGCATCTTCCACTGGATGCCTCCTCCCCTTGCTATCCGTTTGGGGGGTTTGTTGTGAATCTTCGTGCTTGCACATGGGCACACCGGGATGGCGGGGACAAGAAGCTGTGCCTTGTCATACCATTTGGAAAGTTCTCTGGCGGGGAGCTCTGTCTGTATGAGACGGGGTTTTCTTTTGATCTCAAGCTCGGAGATGTGTTGGCTTTCCCCTCCTGTGATCTGACGCATTTCAATCTGCATTTCACAGGAGTGAGAGGAACTCTGGTCCTGCACTCTGATCGCCAGGGAGATAATTGGGTCAAAGATTGTAATGGATGGTCTGCTCAATTTGTTCGTCACTCATAGTCTCTCTTTTTTTGTACAAGAATAAATTAATCCTAATTAATGGTACGGAGGTACATCCGTCTTGCTATATTATCAAAATGGAAAGTGAGGGATCAACACGTAAAGACAGTGGGGGTCAGGGAGATAGGTCCAAAGCGGGGAAGTTGGAGAATAAATAAGGTGCATGAAAGTCCGACAATAGAATCAATAGAATGAATAAGGTGCAAGTCCGATGATAGATAGAAAGGCAAGTGTATGTAGTGATAAAGAACGTATAGTTTCAAGCGCGGCCTTTACCCATCCTCTTAAAACGAGGGGCTTTGACCAGAAGAGAAGCAGCAGGCGCCAGAGGTGTCTCTCCATCCGCTCCATCCGTGTTTTGGGTCACGGATGGGATCACAGACGGTACAGAGTTGCTCTCGGGTCCAGGCGCGCCAAAGGATGATGTCCACGTGAAAGGCGAAATCGCGGTGGCAAATCCAGTCATGGAAGTGGAAGAGCTGGCAATGGGAGGGCCACCGAAGATGGAGGAGGAGGTCTGTGGTGGAGGCGGTGGAGAGTGGATGGAAAAGTCGTCATAAAAGGAGGGAGGGTCCTCTTGAGGAGAGAAGGGTTGAAAGGATGGTGCGGGTGAGGGAGACTTGGTGCGAAGGGGAGATCTTCCACTTCCTGCAAGAGCAAAAGGAAAGAGCTCCTCATCGTCATCGCTGACCTCCACAACATCTTTGGAAGACCCGGAGGGCCCAGCCTGGGGTTCTCCCTCAACATCGCTGCTTCCGGGAATAAAGAGGGCCTTCTTCTTGATAGCACCTGAAGACTCTGAGTCGATACTGGCAGAATGGGGACGGGGTTCCGTAACATACCAGAGGATAAGCGTGTCCGCATCTTTGCCGCCTTGCGCATATCAGATTCTTGGCCATCACTGTCAGCGTCGAGACCTGAGTCTGTCGGTCAGAGAATGAGATGAGGGAAACAAAACTGACGAACCGGGCTCAGCCTTGATCTTGAGTTTTTTCCGGTGTACTAGATAGAAGATTGTAAGGGTAGTAGTGAAACAGGTGTGGATACACGTACCAGACTTCCGTGGAGTCACGATAAGGTCCTCTGATGGCACGGTGTCCACCTCGCTACCAAGATCGTCGCTATCCACTTGGTCCCAATTCTTCCATCGGTGTTCAGGAATCTTAATCTTGGGCACTGGAGGGGATAATTAGTACTTCTGGTGAAAAGGATTCAATATCCATACCTATATAGACCACACGATCCGTGACAGGCCGTCCCAAGACCTTGCAATGATTGGCCAGCTCTGCAGCTGTTGGGAAGGGATCCGAAGCCAGGGTGACTGATTGACGGTATACGATAGCGGCCAGCCAAAGCTGCTTCTTCTCGGGGGGGTCATTGGGACTTGCAAAGCGACTTTGCTGATGAGCGACAAAGGCCGTAGCCTTGGGAAATAGCCGGGCCATCTCCGCATTTGTTTCCCCATTATCCCAGGCAGTGTCAAGGGAGAGGGGCCTGCTAGGGGTGGACCACACAACAAGCCCAGCAGCCCGCATTTCCTCCAGCTCCTGTGGAGGGGGAAGCTTGACTCTTCGGAGTGTACCGTCCTTGAAGAAAATGTCAGACAGCAATAAAGAGTAAATGGCCTGGTAAATCTTACAGAGTAGAGGCCGCCGGGCAGACAAATAGCTTTGCCATATTTGACTATCTCCCCTGCGGGCTTTTGGGCGGGTTTGGGAGCAGCTTTACCCTGTAGATGGCATCAACAACATACGACAAAGGAGAGTTGCAGCGATACTTGCCTTCCCTTTTTTGCTTGGAGGTAGGTCTGTGCTGGTCTCTGACTTACGTTTTTTGGGACGAAGACCCGCACTGGTTTCTGCCTCTGCCTCTGCCTGAGAGGCCTTGACAGAGCTGGAGAAGGAACCAAGCTTGGCTGCATCGCGGAAGCCCTTGACAAAAGAGGTGGCACTGGGCCTTTCCTCAGGATGCGCACTTTCGATGTGGTCGCAGTTGGTGCAACGGGTACGGTTGTCAGGGTCCACGTAGGTGTCTTTGGCTCGCCTGTCACCTGTTTACGATTGCTTAAGCAAAACATGTTGAGACGTGAAATTGCTTAAGACCGGGGTTAAGCGGTTTAAGCGGATTAAGCTACTATATACCGTGTATATAACTACATAATACATTGTTTCTCCCTGTGCCTGACACATTAAGCGGATTCAGCCGCTTGATCACCTCTAACGGATTCACTCGGTTAAGCGGATTTATCACTCTGGCGGCCATCAGAAGATTGAAAAAATGCAACGACTCTGAGCTCCCAGAGCGAAAGATTCTAGTAATTACACTCAATAAATTGATTTTACTCACCGCACTGGATATCATTCTCACATCATGCCACCGTGCCACTCGGTGAGACGGAAAGAGCATGATCATGTGGGTGGCCGAGGTAGCGGTCCCAGCCAAGTCCCAGCTGATGAGTTTGTGAATGGGGATTTCAGCTGTAGAGGACTAGAGGAAGAGATAGATGAGGGAAGATGATAGTTAGAGAGAAGAAGCACTGGCCTTGGGCCCTTGGCGTTCGAAGCGAGATCATTCGATCAATTTCTTTGTTTCAATTTTCTTTCTGCTTTGTCAGTCACACAGTGTCACAGCGTCACTTACAAGCTCTTTCTCTCGTCCATCATCATCTCATATCCCTCTTTCCTTCAAACCGAATCCACATCGATGTACCGGACTCACGCTCTGGGCCGTGCACCATTCCAGCTCGATTCAGACCGGTGGTCTTTGATGGTTTGAACTCTGGTCAGGGATTTGTTCCGATCATCTCTGAGTGGCATCTCGAGTCTGGAAGTTTCTCTTTGCAGACAAGTCCCAACAAACATTGGTGGTAGGTAGGTGAGTCAACTGGAATGCTAATTTACAGCGAACAGGAGCCCTAGACTACGGGGTGAAGGGTATTTGCACTATCCAACGACGGCGGGGATGGTATCTACGATGGTGAGTCTTTCTTAACGAAATCTCATCATGCAAACGACGCATACATGCCCTGGGATGCGTTCAAGAGCGTGGTCATGCTCCCCGGGCACTCCGAACCCTTGGGTATCGTCGGCATCGCGGCCGACTCGGACGGCTGTGGGGATGGTAGCTACGACAGTGAGTATTTTCCTCTCAATTCTCAACGAAGTCTTATCATTCAAATTCAAACAATGCAGATGTGCCCTGGGATGTGTTCAAGTGTCCTGTGGGTTAATCTGCTGAATTTGCTAAATCTGATGAATGCGCTGAACCCAGCAGAATCGGCTCAAAGTCTAGATGCGGTTGGTTAAGCTGCTGAATTGGCTTAACCCGGCCAGTCCACCATTTGGTCCAGCTGAATCCGCTTAATCTATCTAATCCACCAACTGTGCCAGATGGTTGGTGAAGTTGCTGAATCCGCTGAATCTGCTTAAAGTTATGGAAACGGAGAAATAATATATTATGTAGTTATACACATATACAGTGGCTTAATCCGCTTAATCCGCTTAATCCTGGTCTTAACCAATTTCACGTCTCAACGTGATTTGCTTAAGCAATCGTAAACAGGATTCATGGCTCGCAGGCAAATGCACTGCTTGCCATCGGCGTCAACGCCGCGACAGAGGGTAGGATCGGACATTTTGAAGAAGGAGGGAAAGGATTAGGTGACAGTAAGAGAGGAGTTTTTTTTCAGTGCCCGTGACCTATCCTGAAACACTGACTCAAGACTGCAGATTTGCTTCCGTCGGTGACCCAGACGGTGAGTAGAGTTCATACAGGCCTTCAGAAATTCATTGAAAAAGGTGGAAGTGATTTTACAAGTCCCCGATGCATAGTAGAGCCTTGAAAACTTCATCGGAGGGAGTTGCTAGCAGTATAACTGCACTTGCGATGGTCGGCGGACGATGATGGCGGGATGGCGGCGCTGAGAAACAGTGCCAAATATACCATATAAGGCAACCTACAACACTGTGTGTGCGACCGACCCGACACTGTGTGTGTGATGGCTGTACACTGTGTGTGTGATTATTTGTACAATGTGAACACCATAGTCCTAGTCTGCGGCGCTCTGCGCAAAGGAAGTTCCATCTTAGGTACCATCAATTTTCTGACAGGGCTCATCAAATTCCCACAGTACATATGCGCTCCGAGCTTCTGAGTGCTCCTGGAGTCCTTGCAAAATCGCACGCACAGCTCATCCATACATCCCAATACAATCCAATAACTTGAATATTGGCGCCAACGCTTAGCTCGGAGATACCATGCCACCACGGGAAAATTGCAAATATATTCGCATCAGATTTGAAAGCGCGGCGTCGGCGCCTACATACCGCCAACTCTCTTTTGCAAGACCTCCATCGAACGGGAATGTCTGATGCCAAAGACGTCTATCTGGTCTTAGGGGGCGATGTTTTCGTTGGAAGACATGTCATCGAACAACTCAAAGCCCGCGGAGACACAGTTTTCGTTTTTGATTCGACCCAGAGACACGACGACGTGGAATTCTACCCCGGCGACATTTGTGTTTCCAACGAGATCTCGAGCGCAATTCAAAAGGTAATTGGTTCCTACATACTTCTAGTTCATGGCCTAATCACATCCCCGTGCACACAAGACAGGAGCGACTTGCATTATCCACACAATCTCGCCGCTGTCCATTAGGAACCGCGACAATCTGTCGATTTTCCATCGCGTAAACGTCGAAGGGACTAAGAACGTGATTGCAGCTGCGAACGCTGCTGGGGTGCGCAAACTCATATATCACGGCTCTTCCGGTGTCGTTTTCGACGGACGGGACATTGCAAATGGAGACGAAGGACTCCCCTATTCGAAGAAACATCTTGACCCGTACACTGCATCGCGGGCGCTGGCGGAACAAATCGTGCTTGCTGCCAACGAACCCGGTGGATTGAGGACTGCCTGCATTCGCCCCAGTGGTATATTCGGGTGAGGTGCACTCTCACGTAGTGCATTCACAGTTCCTGACTGTGATTCCTTAGCCCAGGGGATCAAGAGCTAATCGTGGGCGCATTCGAAGCGTGGAAGCGTGGAACGACGCATGTCCAATTGGGTAACAACAAAAACCTGTGCGATAGGACCTATGTCGGGAACGTCGCGCACGCCATCCTCCTTGCGGCTGACAAACTCGGCGACCCCGCCGTCGCCGGCGAGACTTTCTTTATAACCAATAACGACCCGCGACTGTTCTGGGACTTTATGCGCAGCCTTTGGGCCGGGTTCGACGCCGTGTACCCAAACCGTCCCAAGGCCGTGGCGAAGAAGACGCTCGTCATCCCTCGTCCGCTGGCGCTTATATTGGCATATGTATTACAGTTTTTTGCGTGGATCCGAGGCGACAAGGACCAGCCACTCACGCCGTACAGAGTGACGTTCGCCACCGCCACCCTTTATTTCAGCTCCGAGAAGGCGAGACGCGTGTTGGGGTATGAACCGCAGGTTGGCGTCGATGATGGGATCCGGAGGACTATGGAGGTTAGTCTAGATCTGAGCTTGTTTGCGATCCCCCAGGGAGCTGACGTTCTTTTTTTTGCCAGTGGTTCAAGGCGGAAAGCGAGGCGGGGAACTTCAAGTAGCTGTGGCCTGGTTTGAAAATCTTTTTCTTTTGTATGCTGAGGGTATATTAAAAAAAAGCACGCAAGCACCGAATATCCTACCACATCTCGTTGAATTTCGCAGCGCATTTCCCCTGATGCAGAAATTCCAGTGTTTTTTCACCGGCCAATTTTCGAAGGTCTGATCTGTTCCTGATCAGAACTCAAGTACATCTCAACCTAATCTATACGTTAATATTTACGCGACGGGAAAATCGAGGGTCCATCTGGGTCCATCCTTCTTCGATGCGATCCTAGTCAGAAATAACCGGACAGATGATTCAAAGGATGGGATCCGTCTATTACATAAATCCAATGATTTAATTTCCGGAGCGTCAAGTTCTTGGTCAAGTCATAGCCATTGTATGTTTTTTCTTCTGCCGCGAACCTTGACTCCTCGGTACTGAATACTCGCAATAGAATAAGGTAAATGACCAGATGGAGTTATGACGCGCCAACATGCGTTTTCAACGATTTTTTTACTTTTGTGTCCTGCTCCCGTCTGTCTCTGCTGGAGTCAGCGCAATTTGCCGCTATCTCTACAGCACTTCCCGGGTTTTCCCCGACTCCTCGCAGTCGCTTGCAGTCGGAATCCGGAGACGATTGGCCCGCTTGAGTTATGCTGTAAGCTTTGTGGGCGTATTTCTACCGAGGTCAGTGATGAGAAGGGCTGTTCCAGATATTTTGATCCTTTTTTGGAGTTCTTTCGGGACTCTCAAGGGGCCTTTTGTTCAACTCTGTACATATCCGGAATAATCTTACCTCGATTTTTAGCGCGCGCTAATCCACAGCCAGCAGGAACCAGCTTTGAATTAGCGTCCGCGTGGGTTGTTCCATCCAATCCGGTTAAGCGATGTCACACGTGTTCTGTTTATGGTTCGTGTGTTTGTTTAAAGCTTTGTCTCTCTAGATTCAACTCTCCCAGGAATCCATGTGGCCACAGCTTGACGAACATTCTCTGCGTCTTGACGAATGGTTGAACCTCGACGAGAACCCCTCTTACGATGGTCCTTTGTCGCCTGCCGGTGAATCAGATTCTACGGCTGATTCCCTCTTGTCGACTCCCTCTCCTCCATTAAATATGAGGGACCTTCTGGTCGACTCTGAGGACTACGGCCCGGCGACAAGGGAATATAGAGTCCCATTCCACGATGGTCGTCTTTTTTCGAACAATCCGGTCGGCGCGTTTGACAGAGCGTACTTCGGTGGCGGATCTCGCTTTCTCGAAACCACATCTGGACGCCATGAAATCGGTCGTGTAGGAAGCAGCATATTCAGCGCCAGGCAGCATAGAATCCATCGGCAGGATCCGTACCGTCGACCTTCACAAGGACCTTCCCACTTGGCTGCGCCACACAGCGATCAAGTCGACATGGAGGCGCAGGACTATGTAAGAAACCATAAGGAAACCATGTGTGTTGCTTACCCCCGTTTAACAGTACAGCGTGAGCAGGAGAACTGATTTCCAGCATTCGTCCGCCTCCGACGACGGACAATTCGACCGGCGCCTTCATACTTTTACGCTCCAGACATCGAGTCCCTCTGCTGCTACGCAGGTGGCATTTCCACCCAGCGCTTTCAGCAGGGATCCAGTTGATCCAGGCGACTGGCTTCGTGTGGCACTTTGTCTTCCTCCCGGCGCCCCCGTGAATCTTTGGTCGGTGGCCCAGCCTGACGACGGAGATCGCCCTAAACTGCCGCTGTACAAGTTAGCTGCGATAGCGATATATGGAAGCGAGAAGAGGCGGCTAACCCTCCAGGGCATCATTCAAGCAATCTATGATAGATTCCCCTCCTTTCGAGACCCCACGGACTTTGCGTGGACCGTGAGCTCAATCCTATTTGCCAGGAGTCGTGAATCTAACGATCTTCGCGCAGCGCACCCTCCGACATGAACTGTCCCTCCGCGCCGTCTTTGTGAATGTCGACCGGCCATCACACCATGCAGGAAAGGGAAACTATTGGATGCTTACATCCTCGTCCAGCGAAATACTCAAGCGGCCTCGAAAACGTCTAGCGGCCACCAGTTGCAAAGCCACGAGCAAACGACGTCGCCCGGCGGCAAAACTCGCCGCGTTACCGAGCGGTACAGGCAGTGGCAGCTTTGCTGCTCTTTCTTCTCCCGCCTTCCGAGAGCAAGCACGCAGTCAAGTCCACACCAGCGATGAGCCTTGTATCCGCGATGCCCCACACATCTCCGACAGTGTTCTGGATAACATTGACCCGGCGCTTCGTGGCCCACCGTCATCGTCCATGTCTCGGCCAACCACCCTTTCCAGCCGCGACGATTTCATTCTTCCGACCGGATCTCATGTTGCAGGAGCTGTGGCGGATGGTTCGGCCACCCGAGTTTCGCGTAGACTGCAGGGGCGTTCAAGCGCCTCGTCTCGCCACAATTCTTCCGCTTCGTTCGACACCTCTTGCTCCGAGGAGATGTCCACGAAGAAGGGCCGACGCAGCCGCACACGCGCCTGAGTCCAGAGGCAAGTTTATTTGGTTACCATTGAACTGGCCATTGATCCATCTAATTTTCTAGGACCGTTACGCGAGACGCGCAATTGCCTGTTCGCATAGCTATCACAACTCCTCAACCTTTTCATTTATCTGTATTTTTCGTCCGTCGTTGTTTTGCACTTGCTTTCCCGTCCATCGCTGTCATCCCACTGTATAGATAGTTTCCTCCTCTCGTCATCACAGCCCAATTGGTGCACCCCATGCATTCCTGGTACCGATTAGGAACCAGGTCTGAAAGTCGAATTGCATCAATGTACCCGGTTGATCCGAGGCAAAAATAAATAATTATGGCGTGCAAGCTCCCCTTAAATTATCTCCGCATCCGTCTTGATCCGATTAAAAATTAAATAATCATAAAATAAATCCCTTTGAGCTTCTGACACTAATATGAATGGATCCTCAGGCGGCCTGCCATCCTGGGCTCAATGTGAGCTGGTCAACGCGTGAGCGTTGACCGAGCGAACCTTGAGCCGCATATAATGCTCTCTTTATATTGCTTTTCGAGGGAACCAGTTCTGATAAAAGGTACCAGGACATGCCCGGAGGGCCTTAGTATAGGATTGATACATACATATTCTGTATTACTACATCCGGACTTTATAAAATAAATAAAAACCCCCTCTCGCAGAGGCGTCGACAGCTTTGACACCTACTAACATGTCCAAATAATTTCGTCTCTCACTTGTTGACTTCCATCATCGATCGCGTTATATTCGTGTACCAGGTCCTGAACGCGGTCGAACGGTCAAGCACGGAGGTTTCTCACAAGGCTGTTACTTGGCTGTCCAGAACCATTGGCGCTTGTGGAGTCGCTGAGAACACCTTGCTGTGCACTTCAAGTTGGATCAGGCATGCGTCTTCGTTTCGTTAATCATATACCGCGTCCAGCCCTCATAGTTAACATCAACTGCTGTCAAGCCTCGTGTTCTGCAGTTAATTGCTATGTGCGCTGCTCACTATCATAATTCCCCGCGATATATCTGACTTGCTTTCCGGTGGCATCAGCATTCCACCTGCTCACCAGGTCTACTCCTTTCAGCTCCGCGAACTCCATCACGGATACGCATTATGGCTCGGCGTGCCCTTTACGAAGAGGTTCAGGTTGGGGATGTCGGGTATATCAGAGACGGAGCATTTCACCGTCTGTTCCACGCAATTCTTCCGGCGGATGATCCAAGCCAGACTTTGGAGTTCCTGTTCTATTCCAGCCCCTCATTCAGGTCGTCCAGTCCATCTGAATCCCGATACGGAGTTGGGGTCAATGGGCGGGCACTGGTTAAAATCATTCGAGTCCTTACATCTTCGAATTCAGAAGGGGCAGCACAATGGCCTACAAGGCTTCGACGAAGACGATACGACGACGCTTATTCCGAAAACAGTCAATTGAGCACCTCGGCCAAAGCGAACCCTACTTCAGGATGGGAAGCGCAATTCCAGGTCGCACGAAAGGCGTGTAAAACGCGACGAAGTGACTGAGGTCAATGACGACTTCTCCTCTGACGAAGACGGCTGTTATTATTCCGACGCCTTCGATAACAACTCTGTTCATCGTGGCGAAAATCCCGCGAGCAATTCCCCGGGGGCGCAGATTCTCGACAGCTGGTCGACTTCCCGATCGCTGCCTCGGATCCAGCGGGAACTACAGCGAGATCACCGTCGACCGTTTGATCCAAGCTTCGCCGGATGTCCCCGAACCCAACGAATTCTCCAGCTACGTACCACCTGGGTATGCCTCCCACACCGGTCCTCAGGTTTCAGCCATATTTGCTGAATTCAAACCGCTTCTGATGGAAGCATCGTCGGCCTCGAGCTCGAGGTTGCCCTCTACCTCCCCGCGCGAAGAGAAGGAAGCGTGAAACATAAATTACCTGATACGATAGTCTGCATCCTTTTGGTCTACATGAACTCTACTCACGATGTTGTGATGCGCCATAGGACTCGGCTGTCCAATCGATCCATAAAATTTACCAAGCTCAGGCTTTACTTTCGTTTTTTCTGGGATATCGCTCTCTGTCAGCTATCGTATACTTTTGACTATTCTTTTCAGTGCGATCGTATACTTCTGAGTAGCTTACAATGTAACTTTCGGTTCTCACGAGATAACTTATATCCAAACTTTCCAGTGCGACGGGCTGCATCGCGAGATGGCCTAATTTGCCGCCTCAAAAATTGGCCCTGTGGACATCGCCGCTTACCCTTGAGGGTCTGGAAGCGAGCTTACGAGACAACGGCGCCTATTCGGACGAGCAGGCCGCATATATTTTGAAGACTTTCACCCTTCCACCGATTTGGACTTCGACCGACTGACGGCATAGTAATGGTTTTCAAGCAATTTTCAACTCGGAGTTCAACGAAGTCACGTGACGATGCGCTGAACGCTGACGAGTGACAGCCACAGCCACATTCGCGCTTAGCGCTTAGCGCCCATGTTGTCCTTTTACCGCTGTCCCGTTTTCCGTTACTCCTCCTCGAGTCATCAATCCCCGAAGTCAAGAATCCAGAATGTTCCTCATCCTACCCCATTTCAGACTCGGAGCCCTAGAAAATCTGGCTCTCCCAGTGCACCACGATGGTCGTATATGTAAGATGAATCTTGATTGAAGTCCCTGGCACAACTTGAAGGTGCCCACCTGCCAACATAGCCCTGTGATCTCTGAGAGTGTACCAATCACTGAGACTGGTCCAACGTCCAAATGGTCCGACGTTCAACACTCAGGCCTCAGGAGTCGGTGTTCCACCGAAGTGAGTGACTATCCACTTCTAATTATCCTATAAAATCTTCTTATGACAGCTGCAAAGAAGAAACACTGCAATCCACGGTGCTTTTACGAACTGGAGGAACAAGTCCTTTCCACTTCCCACTTCCTAAGTTATCAGGAGGAGTGGCATAAAACGTACCAGCACGTTCACATAAAGAAGCGGAATGTGCGAAGCATGTACATTCTGGCCCTGCCACGTTCAACCTGCGCCTCGATATGCTTGTTCTTCGGCGACATTTCACACGTGGACTCCTCTAGACGCGCTTGCGCATCCCTGTTGCGGACGGAATGCATTTGTCGTTGAGGGTTGCGCCTCTTCTTTATATTCCACGAATCACCGTGGCGGGGAAACTCCTACAAAGAGCGGTGCCGTTCCCCCTATTATGGCCAATACACATCTCCGGGCTGGACTTTTGCTTTGGGCTCAATGGGTAGATTTATGCCACGCACATGGATTCCTCGTACAGGACATCTGCGTGGCGTGAGCGGGGAGTGGTGGAGGCAGGACCGCGCCGTTCCTCCGGATGCAGGAACAGTATGCATTGGAGGCTGAGATCGCAAACTAGCCGACAGGTGTACTGTGCCACTCATACGCAATGCCAATGCCACCGCCACCAGCCCCCCTCCTTGCTACCCCTCACTACCTCCTCGTTATATCGATCGTGCCATCTTCCTTCCAGGAGTAACTGCCCAGCGCTCATCGCCACCGCGCCTCTCCCTGCGATAAACTGGCATAACGTTTGTCTGGGCGCACCAATGACACTCTTCATTCCCATCGGCTCTTCGTCCAGAGCCCAAAATCTGACTCGCCCAACCGCGGGAAAGTTCCCACTCCCAAACCCACGGCAGAATGCTGGCACCGCACCGCCGCCGGACGTCAAACGTTAATTAAACTATGCGCCCGCGGATCACGACGTCGACCGAGAGCGCTAATCTGCCCGTCGATCGCCGCTGGCTATCAACTTTGTCAATTAATTGTTCACTCCCCAATTGTTCCGGGAGTCGTCTCGCCCTGAACAGTATTGTCTCGCGGTCGCCGTCGCAGGGCCCGCGTTTCATCGATATCAGTGTACATGATGCCACAAAGCCCAACAATGTTGAGCCAACCCAACGTTTGCCGGGCCCGAGCGATCCTCTCTCGAGGAACGGACGGCGTTTCAAACGCACCAAACTTTGGAACCTGGAGAACAAATCTCTTGACCTGCTTAACCCGAAGCCGTTGTTGGTGGCGTATCTACTTCCGCTCATCTCCAGCGCATTTTGAATTCAAGGGCAAGACGAAACTATCACCCCGGCGCCAGCAAGCCCTTGCTCGGCCATCGATATCGCATTCAACTTAATCCTATTCTAGACGTACGATCACAAATCACGAATCGGGACTCCTTCAGCATCATATCATATCAGGACGACCTATCTATCTGCCATGTTCAATGTTACCACTAGCACTCAAACCAGTCACCCCCACCTCCGCCGGTGATCTACATCCATGCACGATATGACAGCTGCAGCTGCCTCCGGCGCGTGGTGATGTCTCAAAATGGCGAAATGCCTTCTTCGCTGCACTGGACTGAGGCACGGGCGCACTCCGTCGGGGGTGATGGATGTATCTGCGACGCGGACGCGGATTTACTAGTACCCCAAGTACTTGGCGGAGAACGTGGTACAAGGCCTCTTGACGACCGTCTTGATGCGCCCCTTGGAGACTACAAGTACGTAGGCAAAGAGTAGGCAAAGTCACTCCGATCTCGAAGGGATCCGCATCTTGAGACATTATTGCTCATGGTCATGGGCGCTGCGGCATCGCTCGGCGTCTCACCCGAATCACATCTTGCTTCTATTCAATATCCATCCCCTCCGTCGCCACCGACTGAATAACACGAGACATTGTTTCGAACTTAGGGTGGGCTACGGCGCACTGCGACTTCGCTCGGCGTCTCACCCGCCCGACGGCTTGAATCACATCTTACTTCCATTCGATATCCATCCCATCCATGCTGGTGTTTCGCCACCGACTGAATAACGCCCACTTGGATGTACTTTGTGTCTGAACCCATCCGAAGCGCGTATCCCTTTTAGGGAAGGGAGAGTCGGGTGGGGTCCGCATATTTTGTCCAAATATGGACCATCGGTCAAAGCGCGTTATATCAACCGCCCCTCCTTCGATCTCTGGTTCCTCTTGTGCTGAGACATCATGGCATTCGCTCCACTGGTTCAATTCAATCTCTCCCCACGGCAAAGTCACTCTACATCATGATATCTTTGCTTCAAGCGGCAAGCTACAGTTCGGATTCGACTCTCGAGGCTTCGTCCACCTGCGCCGGACGATCTGAGAGCTGCGCTTGGCATCAATCGGGCTCGCTCGCTCTTCGATCCATTCCGTCGTCCGACCATTCATGCGGTGCATCCCGAGTCTTTCGGGGTGAGCGGATGGATGGATCCGCGGAACTGTCACGGTGTCAAGAAATTCATCCTCGCCACCGCCGTCAGCACCGGGTCCGCGCGCCGCCCGCCCGCGTATGCCATCCATCTCCTATATGCACGCACGCATCTCCAAGACAATCGCGGTCACTCCCGACCCCGTTTAACCCAAGTAAGTTAAGAGGATTCTGGGGAAGTTCAACGGCCGCGGCTACTCGACTTCAACTTCAAATGCAAGGGCAGCATCGCATCGCAGGCGCTTGCTTGTTTGCTTTCCAGGTCCAACGTGCTCCCTCGGCCTGGAAAGAAAAAAAAAGAGCGTAGAGTCTTTCTATTTTATTCCCGGGCCTCTGGTTCGACGATCGGTACTTCCGCGCGCATTCCGCCCCGCGCATCACGATTCGGGTGATAGACAGTTTGAACGAACGGGTGCGCGGATGGTCTATTCGGGTTTCAACGCGGCTTAAGTCGGGCGCCATTAAAGTTGCCAACTTTCAACTCCTCACTGGCTCAACACTATACTTTGATCTTTCGATATCAATCGTCGGTACGTACTACGTATAGCAAGCACCTCTCTCTCTTTCCGCCGGCATTGATAGTCCTGGACTCCTACTTTTATCCGAGCCGAGTCCCATCCATCCGTCCTATTTTCCGACGCCTTCTATTCTCAGTATCCTCTCTTAGTCTAGAGCTCGACGACCGCATTCCGCATTCCGCACGCATCCCGTCCCATCATGATAATTAGCATCCCGCCCCTCGAGCTCGCGCCACCGTGACGATTTAGCATTCACGACTCATTCACGCATTCATTCACGCATTCACGCATTCATTCATCCGCCCCGTCCCTCGAAACGCCCACGAATTGCCAAACCGAATTGGAGTCCGAGTCAGACGAGGACGAGGACACTCAGTTCAAATTCAAATTAGATCCGCTAGATCTTGATATATATTCCTCAACTTACTACCGTTGAAACTCGAGCGGCGTCCTCCACCGTTGCCGCGTTCCGGATCCGGATCCACATCCATCCTCGTATACGTATACATACTAGTAACCCGTCGAACCCCGAACCCCGAACCCCGAATCACGTCCGCGTCAATGATATCATCCAACGCAGTCTGCGTGCCGTGTAATACTACCCTACCAGAATTACTTGCATTTGCACAGATAAACCCTTACACGGATATTCGTTTTCGAAAGTAATTCAATTCGTATTCACCACCCACCCTACACTACGACTAGCTAGAAATATACCCTACCCTATCCTATCCTATCCTCCCCCGTACATATTGCTTGCATGCTTGTATGATAGTAATCCACAAATGCTTTGATTCCGATTCCGATTCCGAGTCGTCGATCCGAGTAAAGAAGAAAGATTTGAGGAGGAAGATAAATAAGAAACGGAGCCGGGCAAGCGCGAGCGCGATCATGTGGACTCCGAAAGGGAGTATGTACTGAGCGCGCGCGGAAGGGCACGGGCACGGGCACGGGCACGGCGACTCCGAAAGGGAGTGGGTGTCAAGTGCGCGGGGGTGTCGGGCGGAGGGTTGACGCGTGTCCGCTCCGTGGGATGACGCACGCATTCGCGCGGTGACCCGGGGTGCGCGACGCGACACGGTGCGGGGTGGCAAGACGCAGGGGAGAGAGGATAGGACCGGGGTGCGCGAAGGTGGACGTGCGCGCGTGTGCGCGGCGTGCTTCAGATGCCGCGGAGTCTTCGTCCGGACCGCACCGCCCCTCCGCCCGCGCCCTTCTGCCCCGTCTGCCCTCCGCTCCTTCACCCGCTCCACCGACCACTCAAGCGCCAGCCAGCCCCGAAGCCGAAGCCGAAGCCGTCGACGCTGACGCTGACGCCAGCCTGCGCCTACTCGACCATCTCCCACTCCTCCCTTTCCCTCTCCTTCGAATCCCGCGACAGGTCGCGGTCGCCGACGACGACGATCCACGAGGCGCTGAGCACCGGGTGCTGCTGCTGCTGGGGGTTGGCGGTGGTGGGAGAGGAAGGGCAAGGGGAGGCGAAGGAGGGAGAAGGGGCGTCCGGCATGGGCACGTCCTCGTCTTCATCTTCACCCACCGCATCGATGTCGATATCCGCATCCGCAGCGAGCACGTCCTCGAGCTCGAGCTCGAGATCAAGGTCGAGGAGGCGTTCCTCCTTGTCTTGCGCTCCTTCTGTCATGTCGTCTGCGTCCCCGTCCTCGTCCTCGTCCTCGTCCTCGCCCCCAAACTCGTCCCCCTCCACGGGCTCGCTACACCCGCCCGCCCCCGCACATATCCGCTCCAGCTCCGCCGTCGCGCCCAATATGCCGACCGCGAGCCGGGCACCCATGTGCAGGATCTTGGCACCATGCGGCGTCGCGCGGAGCGCCGCGGTGAGCGCGCGGCGGTGGAGCGAGGCGGGGGGTTTGCTGCTGCTCTTCGGTTTACTGCTCGTCTTCGGGTTGGGTAAAGAGGAAGAGGAAGAGGAAGAAGTGCCGAGGAGGACGCGGGAACAAGAGGAGCGAGAGGAGGAGGGGGAGAGGAGGGACGCGGAGCCGGAGCCGGGGGGGACGCCGGTGCCGCAGGTGGTGCGGGTGCGGGCGGCGTGGGGGACGAGCAGGAGGGCGCGGGCGGGCGGGGGGACGGATGCGGACTCGCAGCGGGCGAGGGGCGAGCGGGCGGGGGGGAGGGCGAGGGGGATAGGGGTGCGATTGGTGCGAGCCGGGGGCAGGGGTAGTGCGGTCGGGGGTGCGGGGGGGTCGACGCAGGAGGACGCCGAGACGGCCGCGCGTACGAGTGCCCGTCTGCGCTCCTTCTGCTCTTTGTAGAAACGCAGGGTGCGCGTGTAAGGCACGCTTGGAGCCGCCGTCTTTGAAGGCTCGAAGGCGATGTCGCCGACGCTCTCGGTGCGGTGTAGTCGTTTGCGGGGGCTGTAGACAACAGAGAAGCTGGTTGTGCGCTTGCGAGTCGGGGCTGGGTCGAACGGGAGCGCGATGGCTCGCTGGACGGAGACGGCCATTGGGGAGAGAGGCAAGAGGGCGTGTGGCGGTGTCGGCCCCTGTGGCACAACATTCATATGTTTGCTCACGTAATCTGACTCACATCTAATTTGGCGTACAGTGCACTGCCACCGATCGAGTGCGGACCGGATCTATTCCGTGGCGGTGCACTCGTGTGCCTCGCGTTGATCCTGCGTTTGAGGAGCAAACTGCAAGAGGGGGACGAATTTACTCGGGGGATACGAGATCAAGGCCCCGTTGCGAATGATTATCAGCGAGCGAGCCGCATCTGCCTCCGTCCATCCATGCTCGACATGCAGATATCAGATCACCACGCTGATCTTTGTCCGCAATCTCCTTCGCGGGACTTGCCGTAACCCACGCCCAGTCCGTGATCATGACTCGCCGCCGCTTTCCGCTTTCTCACTTGCTCCCGGATTCCCGAAGCGTCAATCAATCGCACCCACAGCGAGTGTACCCCGCACGAGGCGCATCAGGATGACTCCCCACCCCGCCTCGCGCCAACGACCCCCCCACTTAACCCAACCCTCCCAAACTTGGACAATCCCTCGAGGACGCGGCCAACCCAATTAATCCCCAGCCCTCTCCCACGAGGCGCGATCAGCCACGCATCCCCCACGACGTTTTGGTCTCCGTGCCCTCACACGCCGCGCACGCCGCGATGACAGCTTAGCTTAGCCCGCATAGGCAAGCGCTGGCGCGGCGCCAGACGGGGCTCGGTTTGGTGCGATTGTCATTCATGCATTCGTCCATTCGGCGAGGCGCGCACCACCTCGCCTCCCAGCTCCGAGTCGAATCACGATCAGCGACGTATATGTACCAAGCTGGACCGCCGACTCCACCCGACCCACCCAATTGAACCCCCGGGCCCGAGTTACAGTGCTAAGTAGGTAGCAGATGTGGAACGCGGCTGGCAACCGCGCCCATGCATGATCTGTTGGAAATCGTCCGCTTTCGTACTGCTCGATGACTTCGCTACTGATATCTAATACGTACAAACATCATGTACTGGATCTGCAATCTTAGCGTTCCCCCTCATCTGCGGGTCTATCCGAGTCCATTCGAGTCCTCTAGGAGTCCCATTTCTAACAGGTTATTGGCCCCCCGCGTCTACACCTTTGCTACGAGTCTATTCTGAGCACTAAAACACCCTCACCAATCGCCACGTCATCACCTCCACCTTACCCCCGCCTTTCGACATCTTCTTTTGGCCGCTTCTCAGCTTCTTTTTAATCATGACTACACCATTCTCCCTTCTTACTCTGGCCCAGACTGTCGAAGAACTCACTTCTGACAATTGGCACAATTTCAAGGACGAGATTCTCATCGTCTTCAATGCTGATGGGGAATCTGCTGGAATCGTCGATGGCAAAACCCCCAAACCCACAGAGGCCCTTGCTGCCGCTGCCTGGGATAGGAGGGACAAGGCTGCTATGTCGATCATTTGGGCTCGCATGTCCAAAGATCTTCGCCCACTTGCCAAAGGCATCACCTCTGGCTCAGCCCTCTATGCCAAGCTGAAAGCCAAATTCGAGGCTTCCACCTGGTCTCGCCGTGTTTCTCTCCGCACCGCGTTTCACACTGTAACCCACGACACGTCCCTGCCCGTGGAAAAGTACGTCGACAAGGTCACCGAAATTCGTGACCAGCTCATCGCACTGGGTGAACCCATATCCGACAACTATTACAAGGATGTTCTCCTTGCGAACCTCGACCCTCTCTATGTCAGTGTTCGCAACACCCTACTTTCCCAGCCTGCTGGTGAAAGCAAACTTGACTCTGTCAAAGCCGTCCTTTGCGGTGCTACCTATATCACCCCAACTGGCAGCCAAGTCAAAACGGAATCCGAGGAGACAGCCCTCGCAGCCTGTAGCGGTGGTGGTGGTAGAAAGGTGTTCGCGTTGAGTGGGAGTGGTCACGGGAATCCCGGACATCGTGATCGCGATCGCGCCGCTCACACCTCTAGTGGTGATGGGCAAGTTTTTGGGAAGGATGACGAAAAAGGTTTTCGTTGGTGCGATCCCACTCACGAGGATCATTGTCATCGCTGCGGTAGGCGGAACCACATAGCCGCTCGATGCGTTGCAGATATGCCGAAGGAGATCAAGGCTTGGGTTCTCGACCGTCCTGGCGCTAACGAACATTCACATGCGGTCCACGAAACGTATGTGGCACATTCATCTTTCTTACCTCGTCGCCGCCGCCCCTCTCCTTCCCACATTCATTCCAATTGGCGTTCGGACATTCACGACTGCGATTCCGACTAGGTATTGCGACAACCAGGAGTGCGGATGCCACGACAACTCGGATTTGGAAGAAGATCAAATCGACGTTGGAGTTGTTTATGAAGCTTTTCTTTGATTGAGTGGGAGCATTTTTTATTTCTCTCCTGCTTTTGTTTTTGTTTCAGTGGGAGCTTGCTTATCTCACAGAGTGGGAGTGTTGGAAATCGTCCGCTTTCGTACTGCTCGATGACTTCGCTACTGATATCTAATACGTACAAACATCATGTACTGGATCTGCAATCTTAGCGTTCCCCCTCATCTGCGGGTCTATCCGAGTCCATTCGAGTCCTCTAGGAGTCCCATTTCTAACATGATCAACGTGTTTCGACGGTAGGAATGCATGTATCAATGGCGGATTTAACGTCAACAGTCGACTTGAACACGGAACGCGGAGCGGGGAGCCAGGTCCGACCGACTCCGTGGTGTCGATTTCGGCGGGCGGGCAAGGAATCGTTTCGAGGGACGCGTATGTATGTACGGATGAATGGGACTTGCATCGTGAATCGTGAGGCGTGATGGCCGAGGGCCCGGGACACATGTACGCGACGGGATGCGACGGCGGTCGTCGAGTTCTAGATCTAGAGAGAAGGACACCGAGGACAGAATAGAATAGATTCTCCTTGACTGAGAATAGGATAGAATTTGTCGTCGGAAATTAAAATAAGTTAGGATGGAATGATAGATGGATGAATTTAAATGAGGCGGGAATAAAAGTAAAAGTAAAAGTAGAACCGTCATGATCAATGGGTGACTTTCCGTAAGCATTAAGATATTCCAGCGCAATTTCTGAGCTTCTTTGAGGGTGCCAGTGATAGGATCAAAGAGAAAAGATATTCACGCTGTTTGTATTCCCGTAACTAAAGTATTATATCTACTTCTTGATGAAGTGCAAAAATCAACCATACAAGCATCTTCTCGCACCAGAGTCATCTCGGAGTTAAAACACCATAAGCATGAGGAGCCGTGGCACTACAAAGTGGGCTCAAGAGAGCATTCTAAAAAAATGATTTGGCATCAATTTTAAAGGGGGAAAAGGCGAGAACAACCGGGGTTTGGGCAGGGATCAATGCAAGATACTTAGGGTAGAGTTATAACATTGAAAGATCCGTTGTATACGAACGGTGCGCTTGCAAGTGGGGACGTAGAGTTTGTGACGGGGGTGACAGGAGGTGACAATCAGTGATTTGGTGCCTAAACGGGATATTCCAGGATACGAAAGTCTATTCGAGGGGGGGGTACCCCCCGAATAGATTCAGCATATTTCGACTGATGGGAGAATAAATCGCAATCGCTTTGGGGTGATCACTGTAAGACTCGGACCGGGTTTTTGTGACTCGTTTACGTAGTCACTTTCCCCTTTCACTCGCTACATGGGTCAACACCGGGTTAAACGCGAACGGGGTATTTTAGCCCAGAAAAACCGGGTTCCTCCTTTAACCCATATACTTGGTCACTTTTACCATGCATTAGCCCACTAGAGTTTTAACCCGTTTACTGGGTTAATATTACTCGGGGCCAACCAGGTTATGTTGAGCCAGTACACGGGTTAGAATCACCTCTCAGTTCAGGTCTCGCCGAAAATCACACGGCCGACAATGGCACACTAATTTGAGTTGGTAGAACACAAGTATTGACCGCAAGGAGCCTTGATGTCCTCGGAATGTGTCTTCAACAAAGTTTAAGTTGCGAAGTCATTCCAACTCCGCCGCGCACGTGTGTCACTAAGGCGTGATTTGATGGCAACCATCTGCCACGTCAGACGCCTCTTGCTTTCTTCCCCTCTCCTCCTGGAGTCCTCCATCCCCCGCAAACAGCCTCAAACCCTTCCTCAAGTGTTACTAACAACATCCTTCAAGTCTCCTTCAAGTATTGTCAAGTATCCTGGGCAATCCTCAAGCGCTGTACTGGTTTCAAGTCCCTTGAAGTCTGCTGTCTCGTGCCTGTCCCTCCGTCTGACTCTGGCGCTCTAATAGTCGACACTTCCTCCGGCGCCCTTCCTTTACTAATCTTCTCGTACTTCAGATGATCACCAGCTTTCGAGCAGGGCTTCCGCGTGCTTGGAGGCCATGCTCCTACCTCGGCGACGGCTCATAGGTGTGTTACCGGCTTCCCACCACCTCAATTTCGGGCTGACAAATGTCTGTAGTGTTTCTTTGTCGGTGCGTAGGCGGTGTGCACGTTCCGGCGGCCGCGGTGTGGTGGGCGGCGGCGAGGTGGTGTGCTGTTTCACGCTCAGACGGACCGGATCCATGGCCCAGAGTGTGCTGCGTTGGTTCATGCAGGTATTGTATGTAGCGTATATACATATATCATTTATATATTCTTTTTTGCTTCATTTTTTGCGTGTGCATCGGCCGGATCAGCAATGGTCCTCATGTAGTCGTTTTAACCGGGTAACTGGGTTTTATTCACCTAGTGTAGAAAAACCCATTACATGAGTCACAGTAACCCAGCAGAAGCCTGAGGAAATAGCGCTTCCAGACCGAGTTAAAAGGGAAATTAAAAGGGTCAAAATAAACCGATGTAACCCGTTTCTGGGCATGGAATTTTGACCCGTTCAGTGGGTTCTTTCGGCTGAATCCGGGTTACTCTCACTCGTCTTCTAGGTTATATTGATTCGTTCAGCGGGTTAAAAACCGAGGGAAAAAAACCCAGTCCGAGTCTTACAGTGGATGCAATTGATGGGGTCCTGGCAGTTGACGTCGCATCACGTCGGCAAGTACGAAAAAAATTCCTGGGGAATATTTAATGCTTACGGGAAGTCACCCAGTGAGAGAAAGTGAGCTCGAGGTGCTATATATATATATATATCGACCTCTCTAAATAAATGTCGGGGGGGCAACGCGATGGACCACAATATCGAAGCCATTGACATAAATCAAGTAAAAGTCGGCGCCCGCAAATACTTGGATCATCCGTTCTTTCATCCTCGCCCGTTCATCCAACCATTCATCCATCCATTCAGAACTTGAGGAAGAGGAAGGGGAACAGGAACAGGAACAGGAAGAACGATGGGACGCGGATAAATAAAACATGCATCAATGAAAAAAAGACAGATAGCGCCGGCGGCGAATATACCTACCTACCTACCTACTTACCTAGATGTAGTACCAACGATCTAGATATAGAACATGGACTCGGTGGAAGGAAGATTGATTATCCCACTGTGGTGAAGTGAGGTGAATTGATATTTAGGAGTTGAAAGTTGAAAGTTATGTAAGTAAGTTGAAACCATGAATTCGGGAAGGTTGGAATTCGGATTGACTGATTTTGGAATTGCTATATTTACTGTACATGTATCATTGCGTGAATTTGCGTGGATGGATGGATGGATGGAGGGATGGATGGATGGATGAACGCCTGGAAGGCAGAATGGAATGGAATGGACGAGCGCTAGCGAGTGGCGAATGGCGAATGGCGAATGGCGAATGGCGAATGGCGAATGGCGAATGGAAGGATGTACGTGTCCGAATCCGAATCCGTATTTCTTCGCTGCCCACAAGTGAATTACTTACTTACACTCAAGTTTGAAACGAAATACACGATGTACAATTCGAGCGAGGCGCGGTCCGAATGGGAACTTTCTAAATGTAAATGCAAATGCAAATGATCCAGGAATTATTTCAATTCAGACTGCGTAGAGGGCCCGGGATCGACGGGGGTTTCGGCGCTGGATGTATCGGCGCCGGCGGTACATGTATAGTATATGCTTATCGCAGATGTAGATGTGGATGTGGAACGGCAACTGCAACGGCCGCGCGGCAACGGTATGTAGGGAATATCAACAGCGGAACAGGACTCACGCGGACTCCAATCCAACTTGTAATAAGGAGCGAGGTCCGAGTCCGTTCAATCGTTTCGAGGGACGCAATGTTATTGTGCGACGGAATGCGTGCGGAATGTCAATGCGGAAGTGCATACAGGGCCGGACACTGAGAATAGAATAGAATAGAAGTCGTCGGAAAATAGGATGGATGGGACGGGAATAGAACGATCAGTGCTAGTGGTGCTATACGTACTGACGATTATCTGGATATCCGGAGATCGGTGTTGGTGGTGGGGGGCAACGAAGATGGGCTTGATGGAAGATTAAATATAGTGGTAAAGTGAGGAAAGCTGACTGAGCCATGAATCGAACGAATGAAATTGAACCCAGGAGGCTTCCTCCTCGTTCATCCGTTCATTCGTTCAATCGGAAAAGGAACAGAAAGAGGACCTGGAAGAGAAGTTAGCTACTCGGGATCGCGAGGGACTCGGACTGAATTTGGACTCATCGTATCATTGCGTGGATGGGTGAACGCATCGGAGCGGATAGATGTTGGTTGGGTTTTGAACGCCTTGGATGCCATTGAATGAACGAGCGCTAACGTCAACGACTAGAAGGATGTACGTATCCTGAATCCGAATCAGAACGCCATAAGTAAGTAATTCCGCACAAGAGTTGCATCAGCCTTTGGAAACGATCACCATGCCGGATGAACGGATCGGGATTCGGATAGATGGGTTGGTTGGTTGGATTTTGAGCGCTTTAGATGCCATTGGATGAATGGACGAGCGCTAACGGATGGAAAGATGTATATTTTCTGAATCTGAATCTGAATCTGATTCCATACAAGATTAGATTAGTCTTAGACCGAGTGGATGTGTCGTGTTCGAAAACGATCACCATGCCCCCTTGGTAGGCTAGGACAAAAAAAAAAAGAACCACGGCGGGCAAGCGCGAGATTATGACTCGACGCATTCCCTGGCGTTGTTTTTTAGTTTGACGAGGAGGAAAGGACACCGACATGAAGATGCGGCAGATCCGAGTCCGCGTTGGATCGTTCGCTCTCTATGTACGAGGGAGGGGTACGTGTTGCGGACCTCTGCGGCAGCATGGGCGTTATTTCGTCAGCGGTGGCAAAGATATGGATGATGAGAGGGAACATATGGATGCAGAGAGAGTTGAATTGAAGCAAAGATATGGTCAAACTGACTTGCAGCCAGTCAAAGCCGACCAACCCCGCGTTGAAAACACCTGTAGTAGTCAGAAAATCTCCCCCCTCGAGATCGGAACTTTGCTCAGGGCCCTCCGTCGTCAGGGCAAGTCAACCCGCACACGTCGACGCCGCAGATGCATCACCCTTGAAGTGCGCCCGCGGCTCAGTCCAGCGGAGGTATATCACCATTTTGGGACGAATGAGTTGAGTTATTAGCGGTGTCAATCGCCACATGGAGTTCCAAACACGGAAGTACATGTAGGCAATTAGGCAGTTGCGGCGTAGATCACCGCGGCCGGCGGAGGCAAGGTTTTGTGGCTGCAGCTTGGTGGATATGTAGATGAATTGAAATAGAGAGTGCTGATGCTGATTCGAGATCATGCATTGGTGATTTCGGGTTGCTGGACGCAGTCGACTAAGTATG
Organism: Mycena galericulata; assembly: GCA_029289565.1. Taxonomy (NCBI): domain Eukaryota; kingdom Fungi; phylum Basidiomycota; class Agaricomycetes; order Agaricales; family Mycenaceae; genus Mycena; species Mycena galericulata. The sequence continues at coordinate 1,534,069 of JARKIA010000006.1, read as the reverse complement.
GCCTGGAGGACGGGGTTGTCTTGTCTCGGATACGCCACCAGCAACGGGTTTGACGCGGAGGTAATTATGTCTGAATCTATGTTCTCCCCGCAGATGGGCCACCAGTTGGCAACCTGAAACACCGCTCTAAGATCGCCGAGGTCCCGCAGCGGAAGATGATGCCGAAATCAAGCAGACAGTATCTTTGCGCGTGCGGGTGGAGATCCTTGTTGGTCGAAGGCGTGGCATCAGCTTCGAGTCCGAGTTATCAGTTTGAAGTGGGGCCCGACGAAGATCGACGCTCAAATGGGGTATCGAGTCATTTGAAGCCACAATCGTGATCCGCGGGCGCAGTCAATTATGTAGCCTCGTCCGGCGGGGCTCGGGGCGGGGTGGCGGCATGTCGTCTTGTTCTCATGCAGCATCGGCACTGATCGCCGGCAACATCCCAACAGTAGCCCATCATGAGTCCGAGACGCGTCGAGTCAACGCCGTCTGCTCTCGCGAGTAGGAGGAGACGAACGGATATAAGTACCGTCGGGAATGGGGTTGGAGGATGACGCGCCGTGTTACCTGTTGGGCGCGCGGTCCAGGCCAAATTGAGCCCGGTGATGACCTCGATAGATGCAAAGAGGGAGAGGGTGAGTCTGAACGGGACGGAATTCGATATGGACACCGGCGGTGGGTTCACGGCACTGTATGGGTGGTGATCGTAGGGAAGCGGAGCACTGGGACCAGCAGGAAGGGGAGTACGACTCCTTGTGAATTCTCCGATTCAAAGAGTTATTGGGCTGGCGAGGCAAGAAGATAACGCCGTTGGCCATCAACACTCCACGACCCCCGCCGACGCCAAAATTCCAGGTCGAACGGCGGGGTTTATTGATGGGGACGGATCGTTCCTTGAGCCAATGAACCGGATCGTGGAATACCTTAAAGGCATGGGGGTGGTATGATTCCTCGACGTCGAAGATACAAGGCTGAGGACCTGTTGGATGTCGCTCTCGCAGCCATGCATTTACAAGCGCACTTGAGCTGTTGAAACGAAGAGACGGTCTCGCTGGGGCAAGTACTATGTTGGTCGCGCAACTCAGAGCGAAGTGGCATGCCTCCAATCGTCACGGATACTGGCCCATAAGTGTGGAAAGCGAAGATTAGGAAAAGATCCATTCGCTAGGGGGGAGCTCAAGGCTCAGAGTCAATGTGCTGGTAAAGCAGGCAGAAATTAAAGCAGTGGACCATGAACACTTCTCTTCTGCACTGCCGTCGCCGCCTGTTCGCTTGTTTCAAAAAAACAGATACAGTCGACGACTGGTCGGAACCTGCACCTCGTTTAGCTCCGAAATACGTTCGCGGCCTTTGAGTGAAAGGCGTCTGTTACCTCAGTGGTTAGCGTGTCTCGGAGAAAGATGGAAAATCTCGCACCGCACGTTCAAACTTTGACACGCTCCAGCTCCAAGTTTGCAACACGGATCCGGGGACCTCGCGCACTGTCGCGCAACGGTTGGCAACCAAAGTTTTCAACGCCGCGCGGCAGTCGAAAAGAGTCCAAGTTGTCCAAAATCCTAGGGGAGGACTCGAGAAGTCGGAACTCGGGCCAATTATCTTGATATTGACTGGTGGTACATACATATCAGGAAAGAAAACGCGGAGTTTTGCGCTTCATATCAGGAAGGACTGAGGATGGTGGGAGATCTGTTCGGTGGCAGTGCCGACCGCAAGATCAATGATTATCCATCAAATCGATCACGCTCCTCAGGCTCGGCCCGTAGTTCAACCTTTGTTCAACCTTGGTTCAAAAAGAGTTCGAGCCCAAACGCCTGTCAAAGCCATTATTCCGGAGAGTTACCTGCTTATATACACTTTTACTGTTCTCGTGGCTTTGCTATGAGAAGTACAACTCGATGGCCATGGATAAGATGTCGAACTCTTGGTGGTTGGGCGCTGACATGGAACCAGGAAGGTAAAACAGAAGGATAATCGATAACCTTCAATGGTGATTGGATTATCCTCTCACAAATTCAGGTGTACATAGCTCGAAGCAGGACGACGAAAAAAAAAGGTGCATAAAATCTTGATTTCCTATTACATCATTCAAGATTGAAAACACGGAATAAAGGCCGGGTGAGACTCACAGATCAGTGCCGAAACCTCGAGCAAAACTAATCGAGATCCCTCAAATCTTTCCAACCGGGTTACCCGAAGAAAGTCGGTAATTTCTTTTAAGTTTCCCTGCGACGAACGTCCCATTCAGATTTCGCGTCTGCTTCGCATTCTTCCAGAGTCCATCTCCCACTTTCTCCCAAGGGAGAATTGTACAGGTTATATGATGTTCCTGTGGGATGATGTACATCGGATGAGACCTGGTTTCGTCAAGTTCGTCCGCCCTGCAGTCGTTACAGAATCCCTCTTCCAATCCACTTGATGTCAGATATCCCTGTACTCAAAGTCCTGTCACGAACAGTGAATCGTGAAATGCGCTCAGACGATGCCGGGTACCGATCTGTAGTTGCAACTTCATCTGTGCATTGCGTTGTAGTCCTAGTCTAGTCACCAGCGCCTCCCCAAAGGCCCCGGGTGGCTCGGCCAGCTTCGTAATTCGCAACGGTGCAAACGCCGACGCCAAGCAAAGGTATTGTATCATTATATGTGGTACATTGTTCTCGGAACACCGCAAGCCAACAGACGACGCAAGAGAAAGAGGAAAAGTACGCGACCGACTCAGCCGCGTGCGGTAACAAATAATCGTATACGGTATTACAGGAAAATCACAGCTGCGAACACAACGAGTAGGATAGGTACAGATGTAATGGGGGCGGGTATATTCCGCAACGGTGCAGACGCCGACGCCAAGCAAAGGTAGCATTCTATGTGGTCCATTGTTCTCGGAACACCGCAAGCCAACCGACCACGCGAGAGAAAGAGGAAAAATACGCGACCGACTCGGAGTAACGAATAATCGTATTACAGGAAAATTACACCTGCGTACACAACGAGTAGGATAGGTGCAGATGGGGGGGGGTTATATTATACTCGCATGGTCCACATGTGTCTGCGCTAGTGTGTCCCTGGGATCAAATAGGTACAGATCACGATTACAGCCCCCCCGGCGTCCAGATAGTTTTCCATTTCCACAACAAGGCATTGAGTGCCCACGGTTTTAGTACGGCATACGGTTTCTTCTCTGCTCAGTTACAGGTTGCCGGTAACTTGTAGATATAACGAAGAGAGTTCGGGTTTCCAAATGGCTGCTGGAAAGCATTTATACAAGGCTACACGGTGTGCAAACTCTCCGAATACTTCCATGGACGGTCCTCGGGAACTCGACTTGCTACAAGCCACCCTTAACGAAGCTATCGATGCTATCCGAGAGGAGCTTTTGGCCAAGGGTTTGCCGCCTCTGTCTACTTTGGGCGGGAAGCCACACCCTCTTGATAACCCCCAATATGTTGCCTCCCCAAGGTTATTTGAGGCCCGGAAACTCGCTTTGGGTAAGTGTATCAATACGTATGCTGATGTTGAATATTTACTCCGGCATACATGCTTTCAGGCTCCATGGTACGTCTTCTTTATACCACGAAAAATAACGAGTTAAACTCCTCGCAGGGACAGCTTCGAAATCTCCTTCAAGCGCCGTATGAGAAAATTGTAGAGCAATCTTTTGCGGCCTACGACACAGCCTGTTTGGATATTGTCCTCAAGACGGGAATCTTGGATACTATATCTGAGCGATCTGAAGGCTGTTCGATTTCCGAAATATCGGCCACTTTGGCTCTGGATCCCAGAAAAGTTGCGACTGTTTTGCGATATCTCGCAGCTCAAGGGTGGTTCCTGGAAAATTCTCAGGAAATCTATTCCCTCAGCCGGGCGGGCCTGGAATTGCGCCGTGGCCAAAATGGCCGAACATGGGCACAGTGATTATTTTATGCTGCTGTGAGAGCTCTCCATTGACGCTTGAACTGTGAACCAGAACCCCAGGCAAAGCCAAATTTGCTGCCTCTCTGTTGGACATGGTCACCCATCCTGAATGGAAAACGTCATCGTCGGTGCTTAATACTGCGTTTCAATTGTCCTACAAAACTCCGCTTTCTCTCTTTGAGTATTTGAAGCAATATCCAGCTGATTTGGAAGTATTCTCGTCCGGCGTTGGAGTATTTGCTTTCTCCCTTCGATTCAACCGGATGACTTAGCGCCTGTAGTCCTTGGGAAATGTCCAGCAGTGTGCCATCATAAATGACTATCCATGGGAGAAATTTACCCCCGGGATATTCGTCGATTGTGGGGGTGGCCACGGTCACCTTTCAATATCACTTGCGAAGCGGTCAGTCCTTTCTTTTTAAAATCCGTTTCACCAGAGACTGACCAATGTGACCCCTTAGCTTTCAAAACAGTCGTTTTATAATACAAGACCGACCCGAACTGGTACCCATTGCGCTGGGTAACATTCTACGAGAGGATGCTCGCGCCAATCAAGAAGAGCGTCTCCTCGCGGAGGCTCATGATTTTTTCCAGATTCAACCTCGACAAGCAGATGTGTATATTTTCAAGCACATCCTGTGAGTGGGACACCTTTTTGAATAACCCCACTATTCAACCTTTGGAAGCCACGATTGGCCTGAATCGGCATGCGTAAGGCCTCGAGCATGTTACGTTCATTCGCTGGAATTAATTTTTCCAGGTTGACATACTCAAAAACGTAGCGAAGGTTGCACCCCCACAGGTACATTTGGTCTTCTTCTCTTCTTTCCTGGTCTGAACACCGTAAACGATTTAGGCCCGGATCCTTATCATCGACATCATTCTTTCTCCGTCTACGTACTCGAATCCCGACCAGAACAATGAAACTGCCGTGACTCTCCAGAGCCTGACTGGATCCGAGCAATATCGACCTATTTCTCCGCCTATGTTCATGCCTATGAACTTTGGTGTCGCGTCGAAGATGTCGCTAGGACTCGGCGTTCATATGATGGGAGTTTTTAACGCCTGCGAGCGGACATTGGTATGTCTCCGGCACTCTTTTCACACTGAACATGCGTCTAACTATGACCCAGGTGGAATGGGAACAGATCGTAACAGCTGCAGGACTATACATTGACGGCGTCACAGCCCTTCGTACCAACATATCGGTGGTCGAATGTCGATTCCGAGCTGCGACCTTAGCGTAGGATATCAGAGACGGTCAGAGTAGGAGGTTCCGTGACGGGCCACAGAAGCTTCGACATTCTTAGTACTTGATGGATATTCTTTGTCTCAATTCATTCCCCCCCCCTTCATCTTCACTGAAATTTCCTCAGTGCCACTGACTGTCAATGAATCTCGTCCCTGAAAGACTCCGACTCGCAAGCTTCAAGACGGCGAGGCAGAGCCGAGATTGAACCAAATAGCGACGCATCTTGATTCTCGTGGGGAGATAAGTTACTACCATCCGTCACCGCTTGGTCACCGCCACAAAGTTCTCGCATCGATACCAAACTTTTCGATACAGCGCCAATACAGAGCGGTGCAATCAGGAGAGCATTTTGTAGTCCAAGCCAAAAATTTAAGGAGTCCAAGTTGTCCAGTCCAAAATCCTACGCAAGGACTCGGGAAGTCGGAACTTGGGCTGATTGTCTTGATTTCAGGAGAGAAAGCGTGGGCTTTTGCGCTTCATACCAGGAAGAGACTCGAACAGGCTGGAGAGTTGTTCGTGGCAGTGACGACCGCAAGATCAATGCGTATCTATCAAATCGATTACGCCGTAGCTCAACCTTAGTTCAACTCCAGTTCAACTTCGGTGAAAAGAGTTTTAGCCCAATCAAGAATATTATTCCGGAGGGCTACTTAGGCTTCATCAGCACTTTTATTGCTCTCGTAACTTTGGTTTGAGCAGTTCAACTCGGAGGTTTGGCTTGGCCATGAATAAGATGTCGAACTCTTCGTGGTTGGGCGCTGAGCATGGAACCAGGAACGTAGAAAAGAAACGCAGAAACGCGCATCAATGCACATCCTCGGTTATCATTGTGGATAGGTGATATCTATATCGATGTCTCTGCATTCATTGTTGGTCGAATGTGTGATGGATATTGGCATTATGGGGTCAATATCCTCCAAGCACCCTCGGTCTCGTGATTTGGTTGCAGATCGGGTACCTCGGGCATGCCTCGGCCTCAACTCGGGCATCGCTCGGGCACAGCCTGCTGTGCAGTCAATGTGAGTCAGTTGTACCTGTGCCCGGTGGAGCCTCTGAGAATATTCTAGATAGTCTCTGTGTATAAATTGAAGCCTCTCAGCCTGCAAATGAGAATCAACCTTACTACCCACTTATCTGCTGCATCCTGCATTAGCGTCACTAAGACATCTGTCCCCTTGAATTGTGTGTGAACTAAGTGACGCTCTACGCTCATTGAGACCTCATATCACGACTAGCCACAATGTAACACATTTCGCTTGCCTTGTGTGCTAGGTTCGCAGTCACAAGTTGATGATTGATCTCAATAGAGCGTATTTGCACCACCCAAAATCGACGGCCAAATTTCTGGCATCAGCCATCATTTTTGGGATAGAGAAATGACTGATGTGCCGTAACCGACCTTCCCAGTAGCCAAAACCTATTTTCGCCGTATAATTTTCTCCTGAAAGTGGCCAGTGCCTTCGAGACTACTGTGGTGTGTCCACACAAAAAACCCGGGTTATCTAGCATTTTTTCACGCCTTTTGGCAGACTTTACAAGTCGAAGGTATCCTATTTTGGTGTCATCAAATTTCTGACAGGCCTCATCAAATTTTGCCCTAAAACTGCGTCGAGGGTGTTGCAAATACGCTCTAATCTTGCTGCCTTGAAGCTTCGCGCTCAACGTAAGACTGTTCGGTGACTAGATCATTAGCTGGACTATATTGGGATTTCCAGTATTTGAACTCAGGTTATTTCCATTACAGCTATTTGCGGAACATAAGGCGCGGATCAAAATTTTATCAAAAACATTGATTTTCACTAATGCCCCTTCAACTCGCTCAATTCTTGCCCAATTGTATCAAAACCTAGACCAAACGATGTGGAATCACTTTCCGCAGTGCTTAGGCTATGTCTGATATTTACTTTACCCAACCGACAAGTCCAAATGGGGTAACAGACGATTTTCAACCGTTGCCCCTGTATCATGAGCATTATCCTTCAGTTTCCGGAAAGTGTTCTTTGGGACAACTTATGGACGTATAACACATTGCTTAGAATGGTAGAAATTCTGCAGATCTGTTTTACTATGGTGATTCATGAGGATTTCAAAAGTATGTGAAATTTGAGTAATATTTCATACCCTATATCAGCAGTAAAATGCAGTAAAATGCACCCTAAGCAATGTAATATCTTATTGAGAAGCCATTCAAATATTCTCAAGAGATCCTGGGCATTATGTTCACAGATAGAGGGGCAACGACTAAAAACTGTCTGTTGCCCCATTTGGACATGTCGGTTGGGTAAAGTAAATATCACACATAGCCTAAGCACTGCGGAAAGTTATTACACATCGTTTGGTCCAGGTTTGAAGACAATCAGGCAAGAATTGAGCGAGTTGAAGGGGCATTAGTGAAAATCAGTGTTTTTGATAAAATTTTGATCCGCGCCTTATGTTCCACAAATAGCTGTAATTCTCTGCTCTGTGAGCAATCTTTCTTCGCAGAAGACCGGATCTTTTACAGAATGTCATTCAATGGCGATTGGATTGTTATCCCACACATTCAATGTAGGACGAGAAAAGGTGGAAAAAATGCTTCTGATTTCTATGTCATCATTCAAGCTTTGAGACGCGGAATAAAAGCCGGGTGAGACTCACTGATCAGTGCTGAAACGTCGAGTAACATGGACTAATTGAGGTCCTTCAAATCCTTCCAACCAGGCAACCCAAAGAAGGTCGGTAATTTATTCCAAGTTTCCCTGCGACGAATGTCCCATTCAGATTTCGTGTCTGCCTCGCATGCTTCACAAAGGCGATTCATCCAGTGCCCATCTCCCACTTTTTCCCAAGGGAGAATTGTGCAGGTTACATGATGTTCCTGCGGGATAATATACATTGGATGGGACCTCCTTGTGTCAAGTTCGAACCCCCTGCAAATGCCACAGAATCCCTTATCTGGATTGGCAAAGTTGTCCCGCATCCATTCAAGATGGTCGTATTGCTCTCGCTGAAGTTTTTCCAAAGCGAGTGCTAGCATTGACTTGATGCTGTCCGGAAGAATCGCCCGGGATCCATCAATACGTGTGATGCCTGTAAAAAGCTCCTCCTGCTTCCATAAGGATTCCAGGTGATACGGACTTCACAACGAGTTCTCTTACCAAGAAGTGACCCTCGAGACATTTAAAGGCCAAAGTTGGAATACTCGTGTAGATTCCATTTTCGTAGGTCAGATTCAAAAGATCAAGATAAATCCCTGCTTCGACTTCGATTTTATCGAGTTTCTTTTTTGCGATTCTGGCATCCCACATTTTTAGGGAACATGGAAACTCGTAATGCAGACGCAAAGTGGCGTCTTTTTTAAACTCGGTGAACTCGTACTTTCGACCCATGCGCAACATGGACGCTACAACTTTAAAGGGTTGTTTGGGTTTCTGGTGGAATCTATGAAGCCTCAGTCTCGGGCATCTTTCAGTTAGAAGAAAAAACATACGGGTCGTACAACGCAGAAAGAAGTAGCTCTATGTCCTTTGCGGTATCCGAAAGTTCCACTATCGCGCATCCATCTATCGTGTCCTCATTTTGGGGTTGGGGAAATAACAGCATCCCTTCGAAGACTGGGGAATGCTTCGCCAGAATGTCCTTGTTCACTCTGAATAAGGTCGACTCCGCCTTGAGAATGATATCGCCGTAGGGCATCCATATCTTTGAGTGTACGAGGACTGGGTTGTGACAAGGGCCGCCGGCTGTTCTCTGGCGCTTCGCCGGCGACCGGAGTTCTGTTTCTGAGTCGCGATCGCTTCCAAACATCTATGGAGCGCTAAAGTACGACGACGAAACTCAAAGGATCGTACTGTGCAAAGTTCCACAGCTTTCGGCCAGCTTCCAAAATTCGAACTCGATGCACGTGACGAATGTTGAAACCGTGAGAAACTTGAAGCGCTGCCCCGATGTACCTTACCACACACCGGCGCAGATTTGCAAGCCGGCGATTTCGAACGCTTCTTGCCGCCAACAATCCCGCCCCTTATCTATCTTCCGTTCATACAGTACTCCTCATCGCTCTCCCTGATTGATATCCTACATATCGTTTTCCAAATCCTCTACAGTCAAGACTCCTGGCTCGAGAGGACGCTATGACCATGTATGTAATCTGTCTGATACCTCGCAAAGCATGCGCGCCCGAAAAATGTCGTATCTCTACAGCGAGGTGTTGGATTTAGAGCCTAGGGACGAAGCGATGCTCAGTGACCCTCTGCAAACGCGCAGAGGTCTCGGTAAAATTTGTACGCTACTTATACAACAGGCAGCATAGCTAATAGTCATACGAGTGTGTAACAAAGAGTAATAGGTATCACAAGAACAGCGCGCAAGAGTAAGTAAGAGTAAGTATGAGTCCATATGAGGAAATCAGCAGTAAGAACAATCAGTGGAGTCATTTGAGCGAGGAAGCGCACAGCACGTCGGAGGTGTAATGTGTCCGTGCGTTGGTGTCTCGGTTGTTATCCCAACACACCCCCACAAGCGATAGCACCAAAGCACCCCCAGAAACTGGACAGGGTGCTTACCAGACTCCGTCGTAATCCGAGTCGGAATCGTACTCGGCAGCGGCGGCAGTCTCGGCGGACTTCTTCTTGGACTCCTCCCAGCGCAGACGCTCGGGGCAGTCAGACTTGAAGTGGCCCTTCTTGTCGCAAAAGTAACAAGTCTGCGATGAAGCGGCAAGGCGACGGGCGACGAAGGCAACATTATTGGGATCGTGATCGACGTCGACAGGTGGAATGATGGTGGTGTCCCCATTGGACTGCTGGCGTGTTTCCTCGTTGAGTAACCGGCTGATGACATGCTCAACGGTGAGATCGGTGGGAGAGGTCGCGTCGAAGTTGACAATGACAGCCTCGTATGTGGCAGGGAGACCCATCGTGAACGCCAGAATCTTGTCCTGGGCAGTGACAGCGATCCCGGTGTATTCCATGCGAAGAACCATGGACTGGATGCGTCCAATCCACGCTTCCATCGTCTCGGAATCGAGCTTCTTGGCGGTGAGAAATTGCCGGCGAAGGGCAAGACTGGTTGCGAACCCGGCGGCGCGGTGCACGCGTTCGAGCGTCTGCCAAATGATCATGGGGTCGCGGGAGGTCATGTGAGAGAGCTGACTTGGCTCGACACATAACACCAGTTCTGCACGTGCCTCCGCCATCTTCGTCGCGTCTCGCGCGGCGATCAACGCATTCCGTTCCGCCACCATCTCCGACTCCGACTTGGCCGTCCCGTCAGATTTGGTCTTGCTCACCGAAATCTGAACCACGGGCCACAGCTGCTTCCGTACAAGCACGGCCTCCATACGTAAATCCCAGTCATTCGCATAGTTCTTGTTCCCGAGGCGGACGAAGGAAATGCGATTGTCGGACATGGTGAAAGTGAATCAGAAAGGAAAATGTAAACAAGAAAATCGAATCGTATCGTCTGCCCCGTTGTCGCGGGGACTTGCTCCTTCGTCGTCGATGAAGGGTACGGTGCCTTGGTGTCGCAAGGGCTTTCTCCTCTGTCGTCAATAGAGGGTGTCGGCTTGCCTCCGTCGTCGATGGAGGGCTTTCGGCAGTAAGAGTCAGGAAGACGATCGTCAACGAAATCCAGACAATGGCAGCGAGAGTCGAGGGTATGAGTGTATGCGCGTTTGTGTTGGATTTAGAGCCTAGGGACGAAGCGATGCTCAGTGACCCTCTGCAAACGCGCAGAGGTCTCGGTAAAATTTGTACGCTACTTATACAACAGGCAGCATAGCTAATAGTCATACGAGTGTGTAACAAAGAGTAATAGGTATCACAAGAACAGCGCGCAAGAGTAAGTAAGAGTAAGTATGAGTCCATATGAGGAAATCAGCAGTAAGAACAATCAGTGGAGTCATTTGAGCGAGGAAGCGCACAGCACGTCGGAGGTGTAATGTGTCCGTGCGTTGGTGTCTCGGTTGTTATCCCAACACGAGGTCTAAAACTGGTGTAGCCAGAGTCGCCTTTTGTTCGGCAAGGTGCCGAGCTCCGAGTCGTCCTCGTTCTTCTACTGAGTCTATGTTACATAGGATATTACATCGCAGAGACCGTTAAACCCGTCACCCAAAACATCTGCCTCATAATGCCATGTTCGCAGTGTTACCCATTATGCCTGCGTTGACCAAAGTAACGCTAAGTGGACGCCCTGTTGGGTAGTGTCTGTCGTAATTTGACAGGCTTGCACACTTCAGGCGATCTCCTCTCCTTCAGCTTTCTTCCCTTGAAATGGCCCAGACTCAGCAATTTTTCCGCCACATGAACACACGCCAACACTATATATTACGGCCCCGCAAATGATACCCCCGGGCCAGATGCCTACCCTCCGAGACTTAGCGCGAGTTGTATTCAATTGGCACGGCGTCGGACTTCCACGATAATTCAATCGGTAACTTACTCAAAGGCGCTTCACATAAACCAGTGTGATCGACGGGGGTAAGTACAACGCCATGTCCCGGAAAAGGAAATGTTGATAGTGTCAGCGTGTAAACCTCGACACGCCCGTCCTTGGGACAAAGGATTCGTGAAACAGGTTTTTGGTTTGAAACCCGCAATCAGGGTGGGCTTCGAGATTGTCTGCTGAAAGAACTATCTCGAAAGCTTTGTGTAAAAGTCTGCGCGGGGCCCGTTGAGCCATCCACACCACCCCGACCGCGCCTCAGGGGATATTTGGGAAACAAGGGAACTAACCATACACAGCTCGCTCCGAGCCCGATACGAGAGACCCCGAAATTTTCGCTCATGTAATTTGAGTAGCTTATTTGAAGGCGCCTCGAGAGTTTGTACAACTTCCAGAGCTTGAGAATTTATCTCCGTATCGACGAATCTCAACTTGAGTACCGGGGGTTGACACCAAGTGGTAAAATGTGGATTTTTGGAACAGAATGAGACGTTCGGCCTCTTTTGTTGGAAGAATGGAAGCCTTTTTCTTGTACCGAGGTGGCAAATGAAGTTTAAAACGAATAGATATAATTTAATTAGGGGAGTCGTCCCAAAGAATGGACATCTACACACACCAATACATATCATACACCGTACGTATTCCAATTTTTCCTGCAGCCCAGGTGATCATTCAGTACGCCACAGGTGTGTCGCTGCATCTGTGCACCCAGGCATATGGGGATCCTCCGCACAACAAGTCCACATGGCGAGGGTCTGCCGAGTCTTGAGCTTGTGCCCCACCGGCGTACGCGAAACGAACTCGTAGACATCGTTTTGAAGGTGGCCTATCCATATTAGAACAAAATTAGTCCAAGGTCGAAAATTCAAGACGAAACGAAGTGAATGCGTACCAGGATGAAAGGTACAGTGCCCGTTTGGGGCGGTGTCGCGACAAACTTTTTGACAGTTTGCGCAAACCGCGTCTGGTGGAGCGGATTGCTGGGAGTGCCGCCCCCTTCCTTTGCTCCGAGTGCCGAGATGTAGCTCACGAGCGATAGCGCGCTGGAAGCTCGGATCCATAGCGAGCTTTGCCACGAGAGCGCGAAGCTCGGACTCCGGGAGTGCCGCGATCGCGAGGCAGCACGCGTGCCCCTCTCCTTCGGCGGGAGAGTCAGTGAAGGAACTTGAAGACTCCGACGCAGGTGTAGAGGACGCGCTGCTGAAGGGTGAGGAGTCGGTGGACTCGACAACGGGTGTTGAACTCGAGCTCGAGTGGCAAGACATAGTAGGGTTCGGGTTTAAGAGCTTAGAGAGTGCAAATGTAAGAATATTGTAGATGGGTCTGAGCGAATACGACAAACCAAGATCTAGAATGAACAAACGTTTATAAAACGTGGTTGAGAGCAAAGAGTGAGTTAAGGTATCAATAGACCCAAACAAAGAAAACGAAGTCTGGCCACCGCCTTCCGCATGCCACTTGGTCTCACGGTTTCATTCGAGCCCGAAACACCTGAAGTTTAAACTGTTAGATCAATATTGCATGGCCGAGAAAGTATGTAAGAAGGAAATCACGATGAGTGAAACGCGCGTGAACTAGCGTCTAAGGTAGCAGAAATGAAAAATCAGAGCCGCCGTTTTTTGGGTAGAGCCACGCTGTGTTTCCCTGCGACGCACCCCTCCGTCATCCCGTTGCCGTCGCAGCAGCTCCACGAGAAGTTCTCGGGGTATTCGTCCCGGTTGTGCGGCGAATCCATAGGCCCATGGCAGTCCTCGTCCCAGTCCAGAAATTTTGCTTCGTCTACCTCCAGGTCACCTGTCAGAAGTATCAGCTAGCCCGATGAGCAGGAGTAATATGAAGAGCGGGACAACATACCCGGATGGAAGGTACATTCCTCCTCGTCCTCGTTAGCTGCGTTCACATCGTACGTTTCCCCGCAGTTCGCGCAAGTTTCCCAGCGCGGGATGACTACGCGCACCACAGGGTCGACCGTGAGGAGTTCTTTAGCGAGTGCCCGATGGACCGCTGGCACGGTGTCGGCCAAGGAGGCCACCACGTGGCGAAGATGTGCTTCGGGGACAGCGTAAATCGCGGCACGCAGCTGCTTGCGGGTCGCGTCTTCAGAATCATCTGAAGAGGGATTGCCAGGTTCTTCATCCCCGTGCTCTTCTTCGTCTTCGGAATCGGTCGCCTCCCCAGTCAAGTCGATGATTTCGAGCCTAGGCTCAAGCCCCAATTCTGCCGTGGCCATTGGGTGAGCGGTCGCAGAGTAGTCGTAGAGTTAGAGGGAAAATAGAGTTCCGAATGATAATGCGCCGTAAATGGAGAGGAAACGAGCACAAAGGCAAATCAACCGTCAACGGCGTGAAAAAGCGGAAATACACGTGTACACGTGACTATTGAATCTCTCTTTGAACTTCAACCCAGTGCAGAACCGTTCTGACGAACTGGTGTCTCTGCGTTTCTCTATGCAACGCCTTTCTTCCACCTCAGTTTTGGCCCGGTTATGCATTTCGTCCGGCAACTTATTCTTATTCCGTTATTCAGTCACCGAGAAGTCCCAAATTTCAACTTCCCACCCCCGGAGTCCGTGCTGCAACCAATTCTCTTGTTCTGGCCTCGAGTAACAGTAACTATCACCTCAAGCAATTTCCGGACAGATTCGATCCCGAGTCCGCTACCATCATCATGATCATTATGCCAACACCTCGTTTGAACTGCTATTGAACAGCGGTATTTAATTCACGCGAAAATACCTCGGAGGCCGAGAAACTGTATGCGCGCAAGGTACATATAGCTTAAGAGTCGCCATTCATGTCGGCATTCGACTTATGTATCGTCATTGCCGTTGCGGGTCCGTGCGCATCGGCATGTACGGCAGTATGCGGTGACTCGGACCGTTGATCATGAATGACTCAAGCCTGAGCACCAATGGCAATTGGCGAGAATCGCTCATGCCGACGTCGGATGCCATGCGAAAGAATGTTCTGACATTCGCTTCTTGGACCTGCTTCTATAAAGCTCCGTGGACCGTAGCCTGTCCCCTCGAGGCTCGATCGCGCTCCCTGGGTTCAACTTCGAGCATGCCGACCAACGAAAGGATTGCCCTACTTCCGAAGCCAGCCAGGACACCACTTCCAAAGCTGCAGCTCTCCATTATATTGCTTATCCAGATTTGCGAGCCGCTCGCGAGTCAATCTATCTATCCTTACATCAATCAGGTTGGTTTATGTTCGAATATTCCACGTATCAAAATAAACCCGTCAAAGCTAGTGAGTGAGCTCGACATTACAGGCGGCGATGAGAAAAAAGTTGGGTACTATGCGTGCGTACTATCTGATGGGACGTTGCAATCTTCTCACTTTCCACAGCGGTTTGGTGTGCAATTCCGTCACCCACGCCATCATTAACTGATCCCTTTCAAATTTTGTATTCAGATCGTTGAGTGAACGGAGCCTTCTCTTATCTCAAGCTAATCTTAATCAAATCTAGGAATCCCTTTTCTTTCTAACGGAGTCGATGACGGTTTTGCAATGGAGCAGAGCCTCTGACCACGTCGGCCGAAAGCCCATCCTCTTGATAGGCCTGTTCGGAACGGGCTTGTCCATCCTATGCTTTGGGATGTCGCGCACCTTCTGGGCCTTGGTTGTCAGGTACACACAAATATAATTTAGCTCCTCGTTCCTAACGAGGTCAATACTTTAGCCGCTGTCTTTGTGGCCTGTTAAACGGAAATATCGGTTTGTCCCATGCTCTATTATCGAATATCAACTTACCTCCCTGATTTCTCGGGACAGGTGTGATGAAGAGTGCCATAGGGGATTTAACAGATCGCACGAACCGCGCTCAAGGTTATGCATTTCTTCCCAGTGAGTATGCCTTGCCTCACTGAACGACCGCTGATGTAGTTCAATTGCAAAGTCATGTGGGCTATGGGGGTATTCAACCTTGCTTATGCGGTTATACGACTCTAACACGCGCGTAGGCATCTGTCGGTCCCCTCATCGGAGGAACGCTGGCGCGACCACACGATCGGTTCCCAGAACTCTTTTCCGGCACATTTTGGCAGGAGTTCCCGTACTTTCTCCCTTGCTTGGCGACCGGAAGCTTTGTCTTTTTCTCTTGGTTCCTGGTGCTCGCATTTTTCAAAGAGGAATGTTCTTTGATATATCACGGAACGAGGTCGCTTCTAATGTTATGTACCAACAGACTGTGCCTTCCAGAAATCAGAAGCCTCGTGAACTGACGGAAGATGCATATCCAGACGGTTTGCAAGCTGACAGCCCGCTCGTTGAGACCCCGCGCAAACGTGTTGGCCCGCTCCCACTCCGAGAGTTTCTCGTATTTCCGGTCATCATATCTGTCTCGAACTATGTTGCCCTCGCATTCTTGAACACTACACTGGCTGCACTCCTTCCTTTATTTTTGGCAATGCCTCCAAGCATTGGCGGCCTGGGACTTCCTCCGCCGAAAATTGGGCTCATCATATCGACATACGGGATCGCCACGGGATTCGTCCAGTTCTTCCTCTTTGCCCGCTGCGTTCGCCGTTTCGGCGAAAAGCATGTGTTCTTCGCCGGGATGATTACATGCCTTCCCATTTTTGCCCTCTTCCCGGTCATAAGCATAATCGCTCAGCGGTCCGGCTTGTCTGTCGTTGTATGGGTCTTGGTTGGATGTATACTCGCCTTAGGATCCCTGATGGACCTTTGTTTTGGTGTGTCTCGATTTTAACAGTACTGGTGTTTATGTTATTGACAGGTTTGAACTTCAGGCGCTATCTTTATGTTCATCACTGCTTCTGTACCTAAGTCCAGCAGGGGTACAGCCAACGGACTTTCCCAGACCTCAGCCGCGATGGCCAGAGCTATCGGGCCCGCCATGTCCACCTCCTTGTTTTCGCTTTCTGTGCAACACAATCTCCTCGGAGGGTACTTGGTGTACCTCATCTTTTTCGCCATCTCCGGACTCGCTCTGGTGCTCGCGGGACGTCTTCCGGATGAGGTATGGGATGACGTTGAAGATTGATGTGCGTGGGTGCTTGGCTAGAAGTACATAGACACCCTATCGAAATAAATCAACCTCCTTACACTGTCGTGACCTTACTTAAAACTGTGACCCAATTATTCAGTGTACGATCCACAGGGAGGTGTGAGGTTACCAGCAATCACAATATTCTGGTCCTTTCGCGGCGTGCACCATGAACGCGCCCAGTTTTTGGGTGATTTTTGGTGCCCTCGATTTCGCAGTGCGGAGTCCCACTCTTGTGGTTGAATCAATGCTATGATCCTCTGTTCCATGTACTCAAAAATGTGCGAACAGTTTTCAACTATCAACAGGTTCAATCAATGTCTATCACCGCGGCCGTGCAGTGTAGAGACGGTGCAAAACGATGCACGGTCCAAGTCCAAGTCATTGCAGAATTGTTTGCGCCCAACGCCGCTTGGAAACGAAGCTCGCGATGGTCCGAATCGTATGCGTAAATCAACTGGGGTTCGGGCAGGGCGCTTTTCCTTGCGACCTCCAACAGAGCTTCGAGGATGGCGGAGAAAACTTGCTCCGCACCAGGGTCCAGGTTTACTGGCCTGAAGCGGACTAGTACGTCTTCCTGCTGAAACCGCAGCCGCTGCTTCTGGACTTGGATGTAGGGGGTGTCTTGGTCGCCCTCAAGGGAAGAACGGGCGAGCAATCGGTCGGGGACTATTTCGTGGCTCGATCCCTTGCTCGATCCGTGAACCGTTGGTTGAATCGGGATTGACCCTGGGAGTACCTGTTTTTTATGCCGGTTCATTTCCGACAGGATATCAGCAATGATTTGTCCAGACGGGGACTGGGCCCAACCCCACTAGCTACGTTGGACGAATCCTCTATGGCCAGATCCTTCGTATCTATGCTACTTAGCGGGTTTTCCAATTTATGTAAAATTCGTGGTGGCCTTCAACCTCTTGTAGTATTTGCCTATCCAACAGCTTCTCTGAACTTTTGACCTATGTTAGTTTTGTATTAGATGCTACTTGCGCTTTTGTTTTTCCCTGCTCTACTTGAATAGGTTCTTGTTGTCAATTGTTTACTATTTTCGGTCTGCGTTCGCGGTCATGGACACTGCAGATGATACTGAACGCTTTGCCACGTTCTGTAAAACCCTTCTCCGCGACAATACCAAATATTCTACTTGGTTCGCCTCTGCTGGAGTGGTGTGTGCTTTTGCTCTTTCTTTCTTTTTACCTGCATGCCTTCTAGTGTTCTCGATGCGACATAAGTCTCAATGCAGCGTGCATCCGCTTGCCCGGAGCTTTCGGTTGTAACCCTTGCGTCGTCAAGAAGATTAAATGTCCTCATCAAGAAGAGTACCTCTTCGAGTATACCCAGCACGAATTCTATGCTCTGCGTTCGGAATTTGACGCCCATCGGGCATCTGCTAGATCCCGTCGTCCTAGGGCGTCGAGGCACTTGGCCGCTGTTCCAACAGTTCCGTTAGTGGCCGCCCCCCGTATCCCTGGCTCTTCTGTTCTGCACCTGAGCGACTTCAACCCCCCTCTTTCCACGGTTGGGCTTCAATCCAGCATCGAAGCCCCTGAGGAAATTCGCATGTCTCTTTCAACTGGTATTGTCCATCCTGGTACTTACACTCTTTACTTTCTGTATGCTGCAGCTGACTGTTGTTACTTGATGTAGCGTCCCTTGTTACAACGCCGCCTTTGTCTGTCCCAAACCCTTCTACCGACGCGGTGTATGCTCCGCACCATCCTGGTTCATCAGGCGGCTCTCCGCAGAACGGGGATGGTCATTTGTGTCACGATCGTGAGGCTTTCATCCTTGTTACTGTCTTGCCCGTTTACATTTTATCTTTCAGCGTTGTCGTTCACTTTGTCGCGTGATATGCACCTGCTTGACAAAGAGACTTTGCTCGACGTCGTGTCTTTTCTGTTAACCCGTATCAAGGCTTTAGAAGGTGTGCATCCCCCGCCCTATTTGCGTCGCTTTAGTATCTATTGACATTGGCGCAGACCGCTCCATGTACATGCAGGAAGGTACTTGCACCTCTCCACCGAATCGTAGGTGAATTTAACACGTCCTTAACACTGGCCACTTAACCGTTGGCTGTCTTCGCCTGTCTAGCTCCCGAGTTGCGACGTTCTTGTGCAGAAGTTGTTGCTGCCTGTCATTTTCGGCTCGCCGTCGCTCATAGGGTGACGAAACTCCGTTTAGCCTCTCCTTCCTCATTTGAAGATGTCCTGCCATCTTCCGCTGAAGTTTTGCTTGCCAACATGTTCGACGAAGCTGATAGTGTTTTCGCCACTCTTTCTGGTTCCTTGAATGAATTGTTACAATCTTCGACTGCGGTGCGTGACTGTCTGTCTCCGCGCATTTACACTTACCCTCACCCAGTCCGTAATTGAAAGCTGAATGGCACTTTTTAACACACATCGTCTGTACTGGTCGCCTAACTGGTCTTTTGAATTGAAATTTTGAAACTCTATTCTTCTCAATCAATCTGGTTCAACAATGCCGCAGCATGTTTACAATTTGAGTTATGTCTTCTTTTCCTTCTCGCTCTCAGGTGCCTTTCCCTCCACTACTAAGGAGTCATCTGTACCGCCGGCCTCTTTGTGCGTGGTGCTGTCCTGTTTCCCCTTCTTGCTGATTTTTATTGCGGGCTTCGCCTTTGCTTTCAGTGCTGTTTTGTCCCCTGTTGCGCATCTGTTGTCCGCTCTGTTGCTCCACGTCTATGGGCCGTACTTCTTGGACACCACATCGTTTTGTGAAAATGCGGCACACCCTCTACATGGCGTGCAGCACTTGGACCTCAACTAATGATCAGACCGGGATTTGCGTGGTTCAAATCGTGTATTGAAAATATTCTCAAGATAAATTGCGCGAACGGAGAAATCGAAGGTAATAAGATAATTGCACGCTGCCGAAGCGCGTAAAATGTTGTCGTCGTTGGCCGCCCACTCCATTCCTGCTAACCGCTGACCGAACTCCTGGGACGAATGATGTTTATGTATGCCAGTCTGAAGACAGCGTCAGAACGAAATAAACCATGAAGGGCAGGGTGGACATACTATGATAATGCCGTTACAGTTGTGTGGGTTGCGCGATGAATACTGTTTAAGCAATAACGCAGCTACCGCTGGAGCCGGTGCCGTTGTCCTCGTTGACGGGCGGAAGCTCGGTGTCCTCCTTGCAGACGACGCAGCTGCCGCTGGAGCCCGGGCCGGAGTCGTCGTTGACGGGGGGAAGGACGATGTCCTCAACCTTGGAAGTGGTGGTGGTGAAAGAGTCCATTTCTGGGAGGATGAGTGTAGGTGTGAGGAGGTGGACGAGTGGAATACGGTAGACTAGCCTGGGGATGCATTGATAAATTGGACGCCCTTTTATACCATTGCGCCAGTGGATGGCTTTGTGAGTCGTTTTGAGCAGTCAGACCTGACCGATCGTTTCTGCCAATAATAAGAGGTTGCGGGAAACACAAAAGAGCGTCGGGGATCGGCGCCGGCGTCCTAATGAGGAAAACAAAGCCTGAGACTTAGACAAGATCCATACAAGGAGCGCGTGGAAAACAATTTGGCAAGGCAGAGTCGCCAGGTCCAATGTCTGCGGTGCAACACTGCCATCTGGAGGTAATTTGAAGGTGTCGATTATATTAGAAGGCTTCATAATATTCAGCGTGAGTTCAACGGCTCTTCCGCATTTTTGGGATTTCTGAACACAATTGCGCTCTGTCTTGATTGTGATCGATCGTGATTGTGAGTTGGTTAAACAAGGCGGTAGGTCCAAGGAGATAGCCGCGTGAGAGACTATGAGGAGGAGGAGGAGGTATATTATACTGACATGATCCCACAATTGGAACAGCCAGTTTACTACGTAGGACATGGTCACTTATATAGGCTAAAAGTCACCCATCCTATACATAGAACACACGTACTACCAGAGGGGGGCGGAAAGTCTAGGTGGGAAATGAGGTCTCTGGCCTGGCTCGGACAAAGCAGGCAGGTTGCTCGGTTAAAACCTCTTGGGTGAGCCACTCTGATCCTTCAGAGCAGCCCATAACTCCCCGGGAACCAAGACCCACTTCCCCACTTTTGACTCAACAGTCCCTCTGGGCACGTATGCCAGAGTAACTACAAAAGAAAAAGATACATAAAGATAGGTAAAAAAAATCGGAAATAAATCCAATGAGGAGTTGAACGGCCGGCCCAGGACTACGATTCAACAATCTCATTGATTGGGGGTAGTATATATGTCTGGATTGATTTCCAGCATAGGTTCACTATAAAAAACCTCAAAAACATCGAAGGCCAATTTACCCAGAAGTGCAATGATCTTCTCCTTGACCAACAGCTCCTGAGCATAGACAGATGGGAACGATCAGTTAGAATGCCTAGAAATAAGTATCACCAGCAAGGAAATTGCAACCCTGAAGGGTTTGTTCGCTCGTGAATAAACTCAGTGGTCGCCAAAATAAACTCAGCTCAGAATCCAACGCAAAACTCGACGTAGTTCTCAGAAAATCATTGTAAGCATGCAGTGCCTGAAACTTGGGAGCACACGTACTCTCTTTCAGGTGCACGTGATACATAACTCTCTCCCTCGTTGTTTCCAATGCCCGTCGCAACTGCCTTCTGTGTCACCGAATATGGAAGGAAGAACTAAGCCAGATTTTCTGGTTACAAAATCTTGAGTGGTCGGACAGCCAGTTGGCAAGAAAATGGAAGATTCGGCCCGAATAGAGAGACACAAGCCGCCATGCGCATTTATTCGAGTTCGTCAAGTGTCTCTCCGGCCGTTTCTTGGCCTCATAATGTGCCTTCAGAGATTTTTGCCGGTGATGCTCAGAGGATCGATTAGCTCAAGACTAGTACAGACTAGTACATACTGCCTTCTCGGTGCTTGCCCGATCTCTCGGACGCGACTCCGCAGCAGATTCCGTCAAGATTCTGATATATCCTTTTAGTACAGCCCAGGGACTTCGCGGAGCCTGGCAGAGCCGCAGGCCTCGAGGCTTGAAGCTTGAAGTCGAACATCCAAGTTGTTCCTCAATCGGATCGCTCGCGGATGTAAGTGCAGACTGGTGGGCGGTTTATCCCGAACCGTATCCCGAACTGTCCCGACTCCCGAAGCGGTGACACGATCACGTGTAACCACTGCGTCAGCAAATCTCAATTTACACAATTTTGTTGGATGAAACAAACGCGACTTTGGAAGTAGTCGGCCATATATCAGAGCAGAGTACGTCTATATAAATCCCAGACGGCATTCAACTGGTTTTGGACTTTTCGGCGGCTTTGTCAATGGCAATCATCATGTCTCCGCCCAGTCTCCACATAATGAAACCCGGGAAGACGATCCACATTCTATTGAGTATTAGCACGATAGAGAAGAGAAACTTCCTATAATGTGACACACATGTTCGGAAAAATCCAGAACGCAAACAGATTGAAGGGAGTGTTGTGTCCCACCGCACAGCCGTTGCAGAAATATTCTTGCGTACTATAGAGGATGGTTTTGGCGAGCGTCATTGTCGCACCGGTGTATCCCACCAAGGATGCAACGCGGATGGGATAGAGATGTGTTCCAACGAGGTAAGCAATCTTATCGCCGACTTTCAGAAGCGGAAGCATTTGACGGAGGGGGTGGACGTACATTCGCGAATGTTTCAAGCAGGTTCAAGATTGCTGCCAGCGGTCGAATTAAATTCCACAGTATTCGGGCAAGAAAACGAGGCCATGCCTGCGGCGCTAGCGAATCCATCTCCGTCCTCGAATGCCTTGACGCCATACACCTGGATAAACAATGAAGACGCTATAGAAAATTAGTCAACGGTGCGTACATAGTCCACCATCCCATATAGCTCGTATGGCTTCCAGAACCAATGCAGATCACCGCCGACCATCGAACGGGGCCTGAGAGTGCGGAGATTAATTTAGCGTTGACCTCTGGTCGGATGAACTGAGAGATAAGAGACACCTCATCAAGCAGTACCTAGAGAAAATGTCAGCAAACTAGTGAGCCCATTGGAAGTCCCTACCCGGCGTCCCAAATCATCAAAGGGGCGGTGAGGAGAAACCTGCCAGAAACATACGGTGTCCAGCAACCATCCAGCGGTTTAACGGAACACGGACCATAAAGATATCCATGCATAGATTTTCTGTGCCATTTCAGGGGCGATTTTAGTGGAGGGATAAGGCAAAAGAGAGGAGGGGAGGAGTAGACGCTAGGCGCCCTTTTTGAGCATCGGACTGCTGACCGGAAAGCGAATTTGGACGCTACGTGCGAAAAGAAGGCTTCGTGATTGCCGGTTCAATCCATGCCAGAAGGGGGCGATGGAAAGCAAGGTTTTGTGGCGTCGCACTGTTGCGGACCCCTGGAAAATATGAGACCTGGAATAGAGAACAAAACGGAGGGGCCGTAAACGCGTGGCGGATCCTCAGCGCTGCTGCGAACGTAATTTATCCTCAAGCGTGTCGTTTTTGTACATTCTTTCGAAAGACCCTGCGGCAGATTTGCACAAAACCAGAAGGCGCAGGACGAGGGAGAACTTCTTCCATTCGGCTTCAGATGCCAGATAGAGAGTTCGGAAAGCGAAAAAAATGTGCGTTCCGGTCGCCAGGCATGGCGTCTGGAGCCCTCCCGTCTCCCCTCTGTCGCTTTGAGCGGAAATTCGACATACAATTCTAGCGGACCTGTGAGACGATGAGATGAAGAAGGCGCGACGGATCGTGTGCAGCATCGGCGCAATAAGGGCGATTGAGAGCTGCGCTGAGGTGGCTTTACTCGCTTCGGCATCTTCGGCGCCACACTTACACCCTTGAAGATTTTACGCTCCTTCGATGCCCAGAAAAAAGTGCCTATGCTGTCGGATTGCGGGATCCGGGGCTGTCATATTCCCTTCTTCCTTTCACCTGGACTAGCAGAGATTAGGGTTTGAGTAGCCGCAGAGATTACGGCAAGCTCCAAACTCAAGTCGGGGTAATTCCCAAAGACTCCTCAGGGAACACATGCCACCGCGAGGAAACCCAACGAGTTTGAGTGTGTCAGAACTTTGCACGGGAACCAGAAGGCTAACGTCAGGGTGCACTATATTGGAGAGTGTAAAAAAGAGGGGCACACGAATTTTAAGTATCAGCGAGCACGCCATGGCGTGTGCGAAGCCATTTAAAGCGTGATGACGCTGTCGAGGGCAAGATGAGCATACAGAACCATCCATTGTGCAGATGTGAATGCTAAGTTGAAAGGAATAGTCTACTCAATTTTCTGACATCGTCAAGCAATGAAAGCACCAGGCGCTAGAGGAGAGAAGCTGGATCAAAGTGGGATTCACATGAAGACCGTGCGTTGCGCGAAGCCAGGTAGGTAAAGTGTGTGTGTCATGGAGAATGAGACAAGATACTCGACATTCTCGGCGCATTGAACCTTGAAAGAATTGCCCCTCGGGTCGAGAACGGGCAGGGACCAATCTAGTACCAGATGAGTCAATACCGTACCGGTCGCACTTACTCACAGAGGTGGAAGGGAAGCGATTCCATTCCTGTCTGGGAAACAAGCCGCAAGGCATTGTTCATGTCCCCTAAATCGTGTCGTGAGTAGGACACGTACAGACAAAGAAAACACGCATTCGGGCTCCACTATTCTCGGCGACTGAAAAGATTTGAGGACTTCCTGTACGTAGTCCCAAAGACTGAGCAGAAAACGGGTTGAATTCGAAATGAAATGTGAGTGTTAAAGTGGACCTCGTAGCTGCAATGGTGGGTCCGCGTGCCCAAACCTCTGAAGCCGTTGCTCTCACGCACGAACCAGGTGACTGGCAGGTGGGTCAAAACGCCTTCAAGCTGCCTCTCAAGGCAGAGCTGAATATACGTGCAATACACTGACGAAGGATATTCCAGATCACACACAGAAAGGCCCCAACCGCATTTATTTGTCCGACATGATAGGGTCGCGAATCTATGGTTGAGCGTACCGTGATGGGTTTGAACTTTTGAACGTTGAAGGCGCTTGGTAGTTGGTACACCAGGAGCACAAAGTCCCAGACAATCGGAGTTGAAAAGTGTCCTAGATAAACCTGCAGAGCATTGAGGGAAGTCAAAGCGATCAGGGTAAGCCGGTTCACGCCCGATCCTGGGACTCGATTCTGTCGCCGCTTCTGTTGGCGAGAATCAGAATCGGTTAGTATCGGTGTTCCTGCTCTGGAGGAGGAACTCAAGAACCGGCGATTCTCGCGCCGATTCTTGCGAACACCGATTCTGACAGCCGAAACATACGCGAGAATCGACGCGGAGAATCTAAGCCAAATCCGGCAGTCAGAGCTGGGTCGATTCTAGTTCGATTCTGCTCGCCGATTCTGACAAGAATCGGGTTCAGAATCGACTTCGGAATCGGTCTTGCCAGTGCCTGACCGCTTTGATTCCCCTATTGTTGGCTTCTGCAATATTACTTGCCAGATCCGGAGGGTCCGAGTATCCACTGGCAGAGGTCGAGTCTTTATCCGAGTTGCCACAGAGTGAGACTAAAGCTTTGCAAGGGACCAGTTTGGAGTATGCCTGTGGATTCGAAGACTTCTCCCGTGTCGTAGTATGGCCAAGAGACCGATAATACATACTTGATTTTTGCATGCAAAGTCCAGCGGTACAAGGGGTCGGGGTGGGGCCGGGAGCGTAAGATCTGAGGGATCGCAATCCTAAACAGAGGGTTTCGGCTTGAAAAAGCTCGACTGATTAGAGATTGAAGTCATTGGACACCGAGGGACTGGCTATCCTCGCCGGTCCATGGTCAAGAGAGGGAACGAGCTAGTATGAGATCTTGAAGCGCGCAGATCAAAGTCTGAGTCACCAGAGTCCGGGTAGTCGTCCCAAGAATCGCCGTCGGAGGAGGAGGAGAGATACGCGCAGTGGGGTCGCCTATAAGGATCCGGGCAAGACAGCTCGACAGCAGTCCGCCCGCGGGTAAAGCATAGCACGGGGGAATCTGTAAAGCGCGGCAGGAGCCGCTTCATAACTCAGTATCGGTGGGAGGTCAAGAAGCTCTAACCGGAAGTAAGTACCTTGTGGAGATTCTCCAACGGAGAGGGGCGCCTAGGGCATGCAACAAAGACTATCTATCTCTACGACATACATACTAATTTTATCCTCTAGTACACCACGATAGCGAATCTAATAATTACACCCAGAAATTAAATAACTTTTGGTGGAACCCTGGCTATGGAGTAGAGTACAACTCGAAAGAGAGATAGAGAGATGGAGAGGAGGAGGGGGAGATGCGGGGGTAGTATAGTGAAGATAGCTGTAGTATGATGAAAATGCATATGTACAAGGCTTGTGTATCCGTCAGAGAAACTAGGCTGTACGTAGCGCAGCTGGGAGCAGTAGTGCCCCCCTGTGGCCAACGCCAACGCCAACGCTATGCCCGCTCGCACTCACTCACCGGCCCATCGCAGCAGCCTTGCGGCGCCGCTTCTCCTCCTCATGGCGCCGCTCCTCCGCCTCCGCCTCGCGCTCCTCCCGGAGCGCAATCCGCTCGCTACGCTTCTCCTCCGCCTCGACCGCGCTCGCGCCCGCCTCCATGTCCCCATCGTCCTCCGAGTCGGAGAGCACGTCGCGCGCGAGGTACGTCTGCTTGTTCTTCCCAAACAGCGACCAGATCTCATCGCTCAGGGCCGCCGCCGCGGCGCCGCCCGAGGGCCCAGCAGCGCGAGCGCGCGGGGAGCGAGAGCGCGAGAGGGACTTGCCCTTGGTAGAGGACGTGCCGGACTTGGTCGACGCGGACGTGGACTTGAGCATGGAGGATGCAACGTGGGGCCGCTTGGGGTGAGGCGGCGGGGAGGCGGAGCGCGAAAGGGAGAGGGAGCGGGGGCGCTTCTTGGAGCTGCTCGCGGCCGCGGGAGGCGGGGGCGGAGGTGCCTTGGGGCGGGCTTTCGAGGCCGGCGTGGGCGTCGGGGCGGCCGCGTGTTGCCTCGAGCTCGTCGGCAGGGACGAGGTAGGCTGGGACGAGGGTCTAGAAGAGGGCGCCGATGAGGAGGGCGCCGTCTTCTTGGTCGCGGGGGTGAACCAGTCGTCGAAGCCGCGTGCACGGTCGCCGTCGAGGACATCTTTGCCCTCGCGGCGGTCACGGACGATCTCATCGATGGTGCGGGTGTCGCGCTTGACGACGTTAAGCCGGGTGAGGGTGTTGGGCATCGCCGCGAGGCGCTCCTTGACGTTGCCCTGGCCGCTCTTGGCAGCGAGGGCGTCCTCCGGGGTCGTGGCGAGGTCGTACGCACCGCCAGGCAGACGGCGGCCGGCCTTGCGGGTGCCACCGGTGGCATGGGTGGCCTTGCGGGGTGAATGAAAGGCACGCTTGAGCTCGGCCTGGAGCTTGCGCTCGCGCTTCTCCTCGCGGGTGAGGATGCTGCCCGTGTCCGCTGGCTCGTCGTCCTCGTCCTCTGGGAACCGCTTCTTGCGCACCTCCTCCCGCACCCCCGACCCCGAGGTTGGGTACTTGCTGCTACTGGCCGCCTTCGACGCCGCCTTCTTGGGCCCATACCGCAGTGCATCCCGCTGAGCAGCCTCCCGCCTTAGTAGATCGGCCTCTTGCTTCTCCCGCTCCTCCGCCGCTTTGAGTTTCGCCTCTTGGGCCCTCTTCTGCTCTGCAAAGTACTGCAGACGGAGCTTGGCCTGGAGTTCATGCTCCTTGCGCTCCTGCTCCTCTTGGGCCTTGCGTCGCTGAGCGTCCTTCGCCTTCTTCGCAGCCAGTGCAGCCTGCACGGTTCTCTCCACACTCTTCGTGTGGCTGTCGCCCAGCGCCATGAGCGCCTTGTAGCTGGTGGCCATCGTCGTGGTGGGAGAGAAGAGAGGTGTATAGATTCGTGGCTGTGCGTTTGCTGACATGGCAAGCAATTGTTTCCGCAAAAGGAAACCCTTTGCTGTGCACCACACTGCTGTAAAAAACCTTCCCCAGGATCTCAAGCCGGGTGGTCAATGCCAAGTCAGACGATGTACTACCCACGGGCAGCCGTGTAACTCGGCATCCTCAGTGAATTTTTCGAACACCGGGGCACCGCATACCCCTCACTGCTCACCTCTCGATATTCCACTTCCTGGCACGAGCTTGGATTCCGGATCTTCCACATTGTGCCTGTTCCCGCCAGTGGAAGATCCGAAAGCGGGTGTCCAGGATCTTGGCGAATAAGACTCATCTAATTTATCCTGGGAAGATCACTGAGGCCCTTCCCATTTCCTCTGCGTCCGAAATCTTATAAGGTGGCTACCACAGTCTGAAAAACTATCTGGATTAAAACCTGACCCAACAATACTTGCGGGCCTCGGGTTCGCAACGCAGAAACCGACGGCTCGAGCTATCGATGCTGCACGCGGATTATCGATACGACTCCTGCCAAAATCCACAGGATAGGACACTCATCTGTCGTTCCTGATACTTGCTACCTTTGAATAAGCCCAGTCTCGTCTGCTTCTGTATTGGGGACCAGAACAGGGAACGTCCTCGGGTTTACTAAAAAAGGTCGACTGCTTGTCTAACGCAAAAGAAAATGTCGGTATGAGACAATCTCCCTGAACAGTAAATGGCATCTCATTCTATGCTCCTTCTAACTAATATTTTTTCCTTGTATAACGACCGAATAATGTCGACGGTAGCCTGGCTCATATTGCACAATCCCTCTCAAAATCCAACCAGCCGATTGAACTTCAAGTTAAGCGGCATATTTATTCCCTCTGGTCGCTCTGAAGCTGGCCCCTGAAAATTGCCATGGCTAGCTAGTGCAACTCACGCCCACGCCCACGGCCAAAAAAACGCATGAGCCACACGCGGTATCGCTCTCACTGTCAGTCTCCACCATCCACGCATGTTCATGCGTGCTCACACATGTTCTGTTTCCCTCGTCTCAGGCTATTTTGCGTAACGCATATTCCAAGCATCGTACCGCGTACGTCAAGTATGACCTCAGGGCTGCCGTATGCATGCGGGTTCTTTTAAATTAGCATTGGCAGGGAACCAATCTGTTATCGCTGAGATCCTCGCTCTCACGAATCGACGGAGGCGAGTTGCTCATAAATGGAATACCGTAGGTCGTTGACTATTGATTTCTCCCATGAGACTCTCCACACAGGTAAATACTGACCGAGCCAGGCATCAGTTTAAATTCTGCCGCTCGCGGGGAGAACCTGCTACCCCGATGGTAGCGCCTCTGCTGTTAACCGTGCACGGTTCTCGGGCCTGTTATCGTGACGCGTTGGCTAAGCACACGTGTGCATGCACATGCATGAACGATTTTTCTACGGGTTCGGTCTTGACCTCTAGGTAAATAAATCTTTCGTGCCATTCCGCTGCCTCAAGTCCAACACGAGAAAGAACGGTTGTAGCGTCGATTTACTGAAGACTGAATTTCAAGTGGGTTGCAAACTTTAGCTTCGTCAGATTAATATTTCCTGCCCGAGACCCGATTGCAATCACGCATTATGGCGATCAAAAGTCACGCGATCGCGTTCTGTCAGCTCGTCATGCTCTCCGTGCGCTTACTCACAACCCGTCACCTTCCCGGGCGCATATATACCGCTGGCCACAGAGCCCTCCCAAACACCTACTCCAGCCCGTTCTCACTCGTCCTATACTCCCGACTCCACTCTTCACCAATCCTGTCGAACCAGAACCACTCCGCGTCGTCCTCGAAAGCCATCATGTCCGTCCAAGAATTCGTCGAGGTGCGTGGTGACACCGCAGTGTGGCATATATACAGCCCATCGATCCTGACTCTGACGAAATCTAAATCAGAAAACCATCGCAGACAACAAGATCACCATCTTCTCGAGATCGTGGTGCCCGTACTGCAAGCGCGCGAAGGCGCTTTTCGCGGAGGAGTTCCCCGATGAGAAGGCGCTCGTGTTGGAGCTCGACGAGCGCGACGACGGGGACGCCATCCAGGACTACCTTGCCACAAAGACGGGGCAGACCAGCGTGCCCAATATATTCGTCAGTGCGTGTTGTTCTTTTCTGTCTGCTGGACGAATGGATGACTGACGATGTGTGATACAGACCAGAAACAGGTTGGTGGCAACGACAAGGCGCAGGCGGCTTTCAAGAGCGGAGAATTGCAGGCCCTGATCCGCCTGTAATTCCGGATCCTCGCGAAGCTATAGTTATAAGTATAAGGTGCGTCCATACAGACAACAGGACGAACGTCCTCTCATTGCAGCCAGACCGTCGTGTAATATTTCTTGAAATTGAAACATGGATTCATTCCTATTCGAATGATCGAATGACAGTACTCCGTCGTCGAATGCTGGCGCTTTCTACCATTCCGTGGTTCAATCATAAACGTCGTAAACGACGTGTGCACCCATCCTTTCTCACAACTCGGCGATTGTCGAAGTATCACCCATTTGATGAGCTGCGGACAAACGGCGGCTCCAGCGCTGTGTTGTTATTCAGCCAGGGAAGCGGAACTTTCCTCCAGAGGTTGAGCCTGCCATACATAGTATAGCTATAACTATACGGATATATATGTGAGGTACGTTCCGATTTTCTGGGGGTTGACTATAATATGCACAGGTTCAACGTCTCTTTCCTTCATTAATCGCCGTCAAATAATTGTTTACTGGCTCAGGTACATATATCATTGAAGACTGGGTCAATCAATCGTCACACAACAATCTATCTTAACCAGTACCACCCCAAAACTTCCCTACCACTGACGAGCCTGCCAAACGTCCAACCGCGAGCGAACCCAAAATAATCAGGCAAGCGGCAAAGGGGAGGGCAGGGATCTCGAGTGGGCCAATCCATGTTCAGTTCTCGGCTGGCAGGACGGGGACATGTGTGACGAGGCGTTAGAGAGACGGCGAGCGACGACAGGGACGTCGAAGAGTAACAACGAGACGAAATTAGACAGGATGCGCAAAGCCGCAGGCGGCTTTTACGGCGCGCAAGCTGACCACAGGCGGCTCTTTTTGGAGGGGGCTCTGGTGGTCAGAGGGTGCCATTCGACACTCCTAGCGGTGCCCGAGAGCCAAGAAGGTATATTATCGTGTGCGGCTTTGAAACCCGCATGCGGCTTTTGCGCATCCTCTCTATTAAAGCATGGCCAGGAAAATGGGTCGAAAATGTAAAAAGTAAAATAAAGGGAATAATCGTAGAAAACGCATAAAAAAAAGTCGAAACCGGGTGTGGTGAACGCGTAAATTGAATGGGTCGCAGGGGAAAGTCAACGCGTTTGGTCGTGTTTGACTCGGAACTGATCGCCGCGGAACACGTTCGCCTTGGTGGATGTGGCCAACACTCAACCATGCCATCACAGGAGTAGCGCAGCTGGGGGGTTGGCGCCTGAGGCGTGTTGCTGAGGCGCGAATCGCAGCCAGGAATATCGACTCACGCCAATAAGCCACTGGCAGCGCTGGAAGGTATTGGGCTCTTCAGTAGCGAGCGCCCTGGTGCAGCAATAGAACCAACACCATAGACTTTGGCGAGGTATTCGATTGCATGCTTCTCCTTCAGCTCTTTGACAGCATCGATTAGACGGGGGTGCCTTTGCCAGGTTGGCGAGCGCCTGGGAATGACGGTTGCTGGCGATTACAATGTGGTTCGCCTGCGCGAGGCCGGTTCGCCGTGGCACCCGTGCTGAAAATAACGTTTGAGGTGAGAACTTATGAATACGGCTGAAATGGGATGACTGATAGCGAGCTCTACACCCTCTCTTTAAATTCCGAGTCACTCTTCGGTTAAACGCCCGGCTTGAGCCCGGCTCAGTAAGCAAACATCCCTATCCCGATCGGGAATTACCATTTCGGGTAGGCTGTGGTTTGCCTTTCACTCGACGACAAGTCGCACTCCAACCTGGATATCGATTTCATTTCAATTTCAAAGTTTGGCTGAAATTCTTCGCTAAAGCCTTTCAATTTTCTCAAGTTGGAGGAGTCCAAGCCCTCAATTCCTCACAGGCTAAAGCCGACGGAGTCCACACGCAAGGGGAAAAACTGCGCATCCGCTTTGATGCGGCCGTTTTGTCCGACCGTTTATCCGATCGCGAATACCTTTGACTGAGGTGTCATGACAAACACGGTAGGCAAACACGGTAGGGCGGAGAAGACCTGACGGCTTCCCGCGCAAGTCTTAGTACGTGGAGCGGCAAAGTGGCTGACTGAGGAGGATCTTTTTTGGTACTTAATGAGTCTGTCCCCCTACAACTTCCAACGTGACATCCCCCATCAACCATGTCCGCCCAAGTCGAAGCCTCCACGCCTCGCGACGATTCCTCTGAACACACCCTCAGAGAACAGGGTTCTGGGTCCGTCACTCAGGATGAAAAAGTAACGGCGCCACCGGCACCTCTGCCAGACACGATTCTGACAGGCAGAAAATTGGCGGTGATCTTTGTGGCCATGTTGCTCTCCATTTTACTCATTGCACTGGACCAAACGATCCTGTCCACTGCCCTCCCTCGAATCGCTTCGGTACGAATACTTGAGTTGCACCTTTAATTTTATACCTTGCCAACACTTGTTTTATTCAGGACTTTGACTCCTTCTCCCTCCAAGGATGGGTAGCCTCATCTTTCGTCCTTGCCCAGACCGTGTTTCTTCTATTCTACGGCCAACTCCTGCGGATATTTCCCGCAAAGTGGATCCTCATATCCTCCATCGCCATCTTTGAAGCCGGGTCCTTGATATGCGGTGTCTCCCAAAATATCGACCAGCTCATTGCAGGGAGGACGGTATCGGGCATGGGAGCGGCGGGACTTTGTGCGTGCTTCCTCCCGTTTCTCTGCGTTGACACCTTACCTTCCGCTATAGTCATTGCAATAATACAAATCATCTCGCAAGTAACGCGCCTCGAGGATCGCCCCCGCCTCTTTGGCCTCTTCGGCGCCGTCTTCGGGTTGTCCTCAGTCATTGGGCCCCTAATCGGAGGAGCGTTCACCGACCATGTAACGTGGCGCTGGTGTTTTTTCATCAACCTCCCCAGTTCGTTCAATTTTTATTCACATAGTTCTGCATTAATGACTGATCTGATCTTGCAGTCGGCGGAGTCTCCATGGTCGTCGTGACATTCCTGCTCAAGGCCTCGCCTCCCCTCGGTTCAGACCCCAACAAGCGGAGCTTCAAGGACATCTGGCAACAAGTTCTCCGCCTCGACTTCCTTGGCGCGACCCTGGTCGCCGGTGCCGTCACGACCTTGGTCCTCGCGCTTCAGTGGGGTGGCAATACCAAGCCCTGGGGCGACAAGGCGGTCATAATCGTACGTCCTTTTCCTCATTATGCCACTATTCGTTGTCTGACCGCCCTCTAGTGCTTTGTCTTCTTCGCCGTCCTGACCGTCGTGTGCATCTCATGGGAGATCTACCTCAAGGATCGGGCGATGGTGCCCACGGCCATTTTCCACAGCCGCAGCGTGTACGCAATCGTCGCCTACTCCTTCCTTACGCGGTTCTCGCTCCTCCTGTTCTCGTACTACATCCCGATATTTTACCAGGCCGTCCGGCACCGCACCGCCACGGACTCGGGCATCGACCTCCTGCCCTTTATGCTCGGCGTCGTCCTCACCGTTATCGGCTCCGGCCAACTCGTCGGCGTGTTCGGATACTACTGGCCTTTCCTCCTCGTCGCCCCCATGTTCCTCGCCGTCGGCTCCGGCCTCCTGTACACCCTCAGCACCACGTCCTCCTCCGCCTCCATCGTTGGATTCCAGATCCTCGCCGGGGTGGGCACGGGCATGGGCATGCAGAACTCCCTCCTCGCCATGCAGGTTGAGTTCCGCAATAAACCGCGTCTCCTCGGGCAAGCCACCTCCATGGCGTCTTTCGGGCAGTTCCTTGGCGGGACGCTGGGCTTGGGCGTCGCCGAGCCCGTCTTTTCCTCCGAGCTATCGAAGTACCTGCAGCAATACGCACCGGAGGCACCCGCCGCTGTCGTGAAGGAGAGTCCCACTGCGATTTATACGGCCCTCCCCGCGGCGATGATCCCTGGCGTGGTGCTGAGCTACACCAAGGCGCTGAAGATTGTCTTTGTCCTCGGGGTGCCGGTGGCGGGGCTGGCGATCATAGCGGCCCTGTTTATTCAGAATATCCGGATTGTGAAGACCGCGCCGCCTGCAGCGGCAGCGAAGGACGCGGAGAAGGGGCAGATCGGTGAGGCGGAGGTGGAGGCGTAAAGCCCGGAGGAACGGACAGACGGACCGAAATCAATGTATCACCAGCAACCACCCCAACACACACCACCTCGCTCGTTTGAGTCCGCCGCTTGGCGTTCGCGTAAGTAAATATAGAGCCGGCGCGGAGGAGCGGGCATCACATCATTGTATGTCTTAAAAATTAGATATATCATAGACGAGTGTGGGCATATAATTGCCTACTAGGTATAATTAATGAATGTTACGCTCACTTTATGACTCTAAATCTCGATTCAATTGAGTTGCCCTGGTCGCTGATACTTGATCATGGCCAACGTTCAAAAACTGAACAGGTTAGTTGCCTTATTTGGACTTGGGACGCGCTGACTTTGTCGTTGTTGTTCGAATGCGTAGGTGTGCACAGCCACATCGAGACTCTCCGCATGACGTCGCCTCCTGAAAAACAATGACAGGCTCAACGAACACGTTGAAGAGAACCCACAATGTGCCGCTGGGTTGCCTACCTATCTGCGACGGAGCCTGCGCTCCTCGAGGACGTCCTCATCGAGCCCGCCCACTCCCTCGCGAAGCAGGTCCACGACCACTATCTGCCCTACCTCGCCCACTATGAACCCGACGGGGACAAGACCAAGACCAAGCGCGAAATCGCAGAGCGGAATCGTTACTTCAACGCAGACGGTTTTGGTGTTGCATGGTTCGTGTCATCGATTCTCCCCCTTCCCATGTCTCAAGCGATCGCCCAGGTACACGAACACCCGTGAAGACTATGGCGAGTGCGAGGGCCCGCGCCCTATCGCATATCGGATCGTCCGCCAGCCGCTCACAGATCCCGTCTTCCGCTCGATTGCCGCGCACACGGCGAGCACTGCGCTCTTCGCGCACGTCCGCGCCGCCTCTGGCAGCACCGCGATTACGGAAGTCAACTGCCACCCGTTCCAATTTGGCCGCTGTACGTGCAATCAGCGATGCCGCCGAAGAAATGCACTGAGCCTTTGTCTTCAGATCTCTTCATGCATAACGGGATCGTGGGCGGGTACACGCTCATCCGGCGCGGGATGATGACTGCCATGTCCCCCGATGCGCTGCAGCACGTCATGGGCACGACCGACTCGGAGCATCTCGCGATGTTGTTCTTCACGTGTCTGGCGAAACGCGTCGGCGTGCACGGCCCACAGGTGTTCGAGGTCCAGCACCCGCTCAGCGACGTCAAGGCCGCGCTCGAGGAGGCAATCACGACCGTCATCCGCCTGCAGCGTGAGGCGCTCGCGGAGGCCGGCGCGGGCGCACCCGCATTCGAGCCGAGCAGCCTGAACATCGTGATCACCGACGGAGCGCGCTTGCTCGCGGTGCGCTTCCGCGACCACCCCACGGAGCACCCGCCGAGCTTGTATCTTTCGACTACGGCGGGGGCGACGCTGAATCGCAAGTACCCGGGCCACCCGGACGCAGACCATCCGCGCAATCAAGCAGCCGCGCAGGAAGTGGATACGGAGAGGGCGGCACACGGAAAACATGTGATTATTGCGAGCGAGCCGACGACATACAAGAAGGAGGAGTGGGAGCTGATACGCAAGAACGAGTGCATCATGGTGGCCGAGGACATGAAAGTGGTGCGGGAGCCGGTGAACGTTGCGTTTTGAGTGGGTTATGGGTCATTGTATATGCCACGAGAATTTGATCTATCATGTTGTCGAGTAGTCTCTCGTACTAGTCGTAGACAGGCACTGCACCAAATCTGGCTCGTCGAATACGTTGTCGAACGTAGGTACCGGTAATATCTCGAACATGGGTCAATGATATCATGGAACGGCCCGGGTAAAACGGTGCACGATAATCGGTATTATCGTTTGATAGACGAGTCGTTGCTTGGTTTGCTTCAAGTTCACACGTTCGCATTTTGTAGTGTTTTTATCATCTCCGAGAAGTTTGGGAAACATTTATGTTCTAGACGAATATTTCGGTCCTTTCGTATTTTTTGACGGCCACACTGTTCACAAAGGTTGAAGACTCTGGTATAGTATTATTCCACGATTTATGGCTGGCCTATTTGATCCTACATATTTACTAGACATAATTTACCACAATTGTGGTGGCGGGCCGTTATTACGAAGATCTTGGCACCACTGTTGGTGGGAAGGCCAATCCTCAAGTCGGTGAGCGTCGGTGCAATAACGTGCCGGTATCCTGCCTACTCTTAGACACCCCTGGCACGCCCTGTCTGCTTGGGGTAGTAGACATTTAGCGCACCTCTTAAACCGCGCACAACCATGACCATGATACTTCCAGTCTGAATCCCTGCACGTCTTGCTGCAATACCAGGCAGTCCTGCAATAAGGACACTCCTCGCTGCGAACACTGGTATTGTTGCATTTATACCTAAAGCATTTCACCGAATTTGGCACAACTGTGTGTCTTCGTTGATCCGGATTTGGTTCCGCCCTATCGCTGTATGTGAAGGGGAGTTCACCGCCCGCACGTTGGCTTCCCTTAGCATCATTGAGAACCCGAATGACATATTGACAATTCAGGCACGCTTTCTTGAGCCTCATCCGAAAATGCTGAGGATTATACGAAGTCATTCCTCGGATGGGTGCAACGTCCGTTGCTATTCCGTGAAGATAACAACGCACAGCTTCTGGGTCGAACATGCTGTGTTGAGCGTAAGCCATCCTCGTCAGGGATCGGACAGAGTGGTGGACATACTACAACAGAGCCAGCGCCTCTGCACAATGTCCGAAGTGCACCTCGAACCCCCTGAGCTCTTGCGGAGACATCCCGAGGAATTGAAGCCCATCCAGAAAACCCTGTAGGTTTTGCTTCTGAATCTTCAGGGCCTCATTTTTAAGTAACCCTGATAGGCTGGGGAAAACTGCTGCCGGTATAAAATGTTGGGCTGGTGTTCCAGTACCTGGGTCAGGGCCCGATGTCGATAGAATCGGTGCGGCAGGCTGGTTTGGAATCGGGGTTGGGTTTTTCATATACATGATGCAAGCTGTAGAAGGGATATGGTCGCCATGGGCGTTGAAGTGTGCTTGGGCTGCAATGTCGATCCATCTCGTGTATGTCGCGAGCATTTTGAGGTGAATTTCGTCCTTTTCATTCCGACTTTCTCTTCCTGTATATGGATAAGGATCGGTGTCCGTGATTACGAGGCCTTGATTCCGAAATTAGTGATTATTCCAGGTGTTGATGCAAACTCGCGTACCCATAGCGGAATAAAAGTCTGATATTCGTAACTGGATGCCATAAATGCCGGTGACAGTAATATATTCCAACTCCGGGGCCGAGTTAGCAGTCTGGCTTTGTTGTTTCATGCAACGGCTTTGTTTGAGCCGGCTGAGAAGAACTCTTTCATTTTAGTCA
Source organism: Mycena galericulata (assembly GCA_029289565.1). Classification (NCBI taxonomy): domain Eukaryota; kingdom Fungi; phylum Basidiomycota; class Agaricomycetes; order Agaricales; family Mycenaceae; genus Mycena; species Mycena galericulata. The sequence continues at coordinate 1,497,042 of JARKIA010000006.1, read as the reverse complement.
TTTTGAAAAAGGGCGTCGAGGACATACAGGGTTCTGCGCAAGACAGTATCCCAGAGATTTCGGCGACCGTCGGCATCGACAAATGGCCGGGATTTGGAACGAGATTCGAGATAATGTACGATCTGCAACTACGTCAATCTCATGCCGGAGGGATGAGCCCTGTGCCCGTGATGAATTTCGCTTACTTGTTCAAAATATGGGTTGAAATGAGTATGAATCGAAATCGGAGGGTGAGGAGGGTGTTCGTAGGTGATCGGTGGTCCGGGACGCGGAGAGTACATTTTCGCAAGAGTAAGAGATAATGAGAAATGTCTTTTCATATCTCGCATTATATACTGTTTCTCGGTCTTGTTATCTTTCCTTGACAACCGAGAGCATAAAAAAAAAACCGTATCGTGGTGGGGAAATGCAGTTTTGGATACTCATTCCCACACGGAGAGGGATTGTTCCAAAAACAATGACTCTAGTCAAGAGGACAAGGCTGTCATCCTTGATGCCATAGCTTCCATTGTAAGATTGGTTTCGAGGCAACCTGACCCAGTGGATGTCTTCAGTCAGTATCAAAAGACAAGAAGAATACAAACACCTGGAAAGCGGCTTGTAGTGAAGGGAATATCGTCAATCGGTTGTTCTTCAAAAATGGAGCAACGGAAGACTTCTATGGTATTGTTCTGACTGTTTCAGAAACGAAATAATCCGTCCGGGCAAGCAACCATCAGGAAATACAATAACTTGGAATCACGGACCCACTGGGACCCACAAATATCAGTTCTAGCCTCCTCGTAGGTATAATGCACAGAGTGACTGTGCCACATGTTAGATAGATCATCCGATGTACTCGCCTTTGTTCTTGTCGGACTACCTTGTTCTTGAATAATCATGAATCGCTACGGAGCTTGAGTTTGTTGCTACTGTACACCCACCGCCGCGGTCTATGACCTAGAACAATGGCGGAAGGGAGAAACAAGACGAGATCTTCGCAGGAATTTGCGTTGTTAGATGGACAGCTTTAACTTGAAAGACAGGTTGATCATGGCTGAGTCCTCAGTGAGTCAGTCCGCATTGCAAGCCACGCGTCACGTGGCCATTGAAACTTGTTGCTCATTGTTTGTTGAACCATCAACTTACTCTGACATGTCCCTCACATCGTTGAACGACGATCTCATCCTCCTCATATGCCTCGAGCTTTCTGTTGTGGATATAACTTCAATTCGCCGGGTGAGTTGACTGTAATATTTTTAACGTCGATTCGTTCATCTGTTGTGCAGGTATGCCGTGTACTGTGCCAAGCCACGCGGGCTAAGATTCTCTGGATTCATCATCTGGAAAATCTTCGCAATGAGGGTCAGGTCTTAACTTCCTATATGAAAGGATATGACCTGCTCGACGCTGGCACCCTGGAAGCTTTAGCGCGCCGGGTGTCACGACTTGCCTCCAGATGGACGACTGGAGTTCTGTCCCCCGTCCAGGATTGGCGCTTCTATCTCCCTCAATCGGTCACTTGGCTCCGTTTGGTCGCTGGAACCTGGCTTTTTGTGGCCTCTTCGGACAACGATATCAGTAAAATTAGCTGCTGGGATCTCACCCTGGTTTTTCAGGGATATACAGAACCGCTTGCTGAAGCGTATCTACCCGGCCAAGTAAAAACCGGGAAGTTGGAGGTGCAATCTTCCGGTGTCGTATTAGCTCTCGGTCTTGGCGCGGAGTAGGTGTCTCCAGTCAACCTCGCCGGAGTTTGTCGATGATGTACCGCAGGTCCCTGGCCGTCCATATCATTACCTTGCGCCAATATTCTGGTCAGCATGTCTTCTCCGAACTATGCCGAATCGAGGGTTCTTCACACGTCCTGATGCTATGCGGCAATTTTGTGGGATGTGCGTTGCGCCACGGTGCAGTTGTCCCCCACCTCATCGATTGGAAGGAAAATTGTGTCCACGATATCCCTCATCCTCCGGGTCGTTCGGATATCCCGGGTCGAAGAGTCAGTCCTGCTGTCTGAAGCCGTCAGCTGTATTGACCACAGATTTCAGAGCGTGCCGCACCTGATGACATTTTGGGCCGACATCCTTGTCATCGTCCGAACAAAGACTCTTGAATTCTACACAATACCTTTAGCGGCCGGTCGGCCCATTGCTTTTCTGAAACTGATGATGACATCTACCATCTGGGAGGCGGCTGTATGCAAGCCTATTTCCAATTCTCATATTTCGTCATTGCGTCTGATCGTCATTTCTCCCGTGGGTGTCGAAATGTATGTCGTTGAACAGAGTACACTGGAGGCTTCGGACGCAGCAGATCCCCCCTTGTGCCTGGCCAAAATAACGCGGCTTCATGATTCCTGGGATGAACCATGGTACCACCTGTGCATTGGGGAAACGGGTCAACGAGCCCTCTGGATTTCGGATTTCGGCCCGGCGGCTAGAAAGCCTCCTCATTTCGTCTACATGAGTGTTCCACCGGGGTTGTCCGACGTGGAATTGCCTCGCATTGGTTGGAGCAAAGACGGCCCAGACCAACCCGCGTTATGGGCGCTTCCTGCTATAGATTTCGATGAAGCTCTTGGGTTGACCGTTATCGGGAACTGTTTCGGCGAAATCGCTATCTACGACCACGTCGGAGGTCATCCGGAAAATTGTGGCGGTTTGGCACCCGATTTTACTGATCAACGAGGCCCGGTTCCGCCCGTCTTGTCCACTGTGAGGCTCGCCGTTTCCTACACTCATTGCGGCTCATGATTCTGCAGATACCGATATATCTTGGTTTATCTATTGTTCCTAGGCCTGCGACCACGAGCAAAGCATTCGATCCTTCTGAGTTCTCGGGATGGTCCCAAGATAATATTCACCTCGTCGGGACGGGGGCTATTACTTGGTTCAAAGATTGGTCGTGCAGTTATTGGGACTGGGACAAGTGGCAAGGCGTAGCCAACGACTTTGAGTGGTGCTTGGAGCATGCATACGGGTTCCCGGGGCCTGCAATCCCACAGGCATATGGATCCGACGAAGGCAACGAATATCAGCATACTGTGGTCCGTATAGGAAACCGATACTTGGTATACACACCCAATTTGGACAAGCCAGTGCGAACGTGGCCATTGAATGCGCCAACGGGGCATCTAAATATCTTCGACGCACAGCCCGAATCTTACACTTGCCGGACAGCGATGACGGAGGGCCACATGTACAGAAGATGGCTCGGTAATGAAGCTTGTGAATTGGAAACGGGCAATAGGCGGAACCGATGGGTCGAACAGGCCAAGCGAGGCGGAAGACCTCATCCAAATGCGTTACTCATGGCTTATTAACTTTAAACCACCATAGCTCTAGAATGATTACCATGAAATATGTACTCGATGTGGATTATCCTCTTTTTCGTATACTTATTCGGCGGCGTCTTTCACATTCTCTTCCAGCTTGGTCGGTAGTAGGTCGCAGATAACCTAGGTCGACCTGAGAATTGGTGGGCGGCGAGAATTTGGAACTAGACCGGAGATTCGGATCCTACAGTTTCCAATTTCTAGGACCTTCCCTCTCGAACCCCTAAGGATCAGACGCAGAACGAAGAATGCCTGGATACGTAGTATCTATAAGTAGGTTCCTGTACGAACGTCGTGGGATAATTCTAATGGGAAACCCGGTTTCTCGAGAAACCCCGGTTCATCAGAGAAATCTTCCATTTTTCTAATGGGAAACCCCTTCAAACTGTTTATTGTTTCACGGCTGAATAAAACATTGGTATGGAGTGGGAGTACTGTCCTGGGCAAGTAAATCCTCCATCCACCATAAATTGACAGGTTTGTGATTTTGGGCAGCTCTATTGAGCTAAACTTGTTGCCGCCTTGTTGCCGCTCGAGTGCCGGGCGGCTCGGCACGTCGGTATCCACCACGAACCCTCGGCGGTGCTCAATTACCTCAGCTGAACTTCAGGTATGGGTTTCCTGATTATTGGCCAGCATAGGGAAGTACCATTGAAGTACCTCGGTTCAAAATTCTCCCTCGTTTAATATTTTGCGCCGGCCGGCCATCAAAGTCGCCAGACCTTCATACCACCTCTAATGAAGTTGAAGTTTGACACAACTACTACAGACTCTCTGGGTTATACCTCCAAAGGTCTCAAATGGCTCATTTCCTGTGCAGCAATCAAAACATAGAAAGAAGCCGACTATGCCGAGCCAAGGGGTTTCTCGGGAAACCGGGCTTCCCAGTAACACACAATATTCAGAGAGGGGTTTCTCAAGAAACCGGGCTTCTCATTAGAATTATCCAACGTCGTGACCCAAAAAGAAAGTAGATCCAATTCTTTGTCATCCTTGAGTTTTGGTTTGCGCAATGGAATCCAATATCCCTAGGAGGTTCCCTCCTCCTCCTCCTCCCTGCATGACATAAGTTTTGTAATTTCACGACCGAGTTTGCGCAAAGAACATTTTGTAAATTCGGCAAACTCGCCCCTGGGAATTGTCACGTGGAACCCAGTATTTAAAGCACCATGACTGGCATGAGAGTCCCATCGCACTTGCTCTTTTACCTGCGCGGACTCTCCTGGATTACCACCGCCAAGGGAAAGCCTCTACGGAACTGCTACTATAAACCCAAAAAGGAATTGGTGTTGATCCGTTTGATCCTAGCCTGATCACATCAATTGTGGGTCCTTTTCAACCGTCAACAGATCGGCAGTAAAGCCAGCTCTCCATTGTGTCCTTCCACAGCCGAGGGTTTACATTATCCGGGGGTCAAATTAACATCCTATTGTGTCTTGAAAGCTCTCGACACAGGCCTTTCGACACTAGTGCTGGGCGCAACTCGCCGCAACCTCCGATCGACGGGCCTCCTCATGTCCCTCACATCTCTGAACGACGATCTCATCCTTCTCATATGCCTCGAGCTTGCTCTTGTGGATGTCACGTCGACTCGCCAAGTGAGTGATATGCCACCCTTCTCAATGTCGACTCATTTTCCCGTTTACTCGCAGGTATGCCGTGTTCTGTGCCGGGCTACGCGGGCCAAAATTCTGTGGATGAATTTATTGGAGAACCTCCGAGATGAAGGGCAAATTTTACCTTCCTATATGAAACGATACGACCTGCTGGACGCTGCCACGCTAGAAGCACTAGCGCGCCGAGTGTCGCGACTTGCCCTCAGATGGACAACTGGGGTTTTCTCTCCTGTCCAGGATTGGCGTCTTTATCTCCCTCAATCGATCACCTGGCTCCGTTTTGTCGCCGGAAGCTGGCTCTTTGTGGCTTCTTCGGATAACCATAATAGTAAAATTAGCTGCTGGGACCTCTCCTTGGTTTTCCAAGGATATAGGGAACCGCTTGTTGAGGCGTATCTACCCGGCCAAGTTAAAACCGGGAAGCTGGAGGTGCAATCTTCTGGTGTCGTATTAGCGCTCGGCCTTGGCCCAGAGTATGTGTGTCCATCCTACTGGCAGAAGTTTGTCGCTGACGAAATTACAGGTCCCTAGCTGTCCATATCATTACTTTACGTCAATATTCAGGCAGGCACGTCTTCGCCGAATTGTGCCGAATTGAAGGCTCTTCCCATGTTATGATGCTATCCGGCAACTTCCTCGGATGTGCGTTGCGCCACAGCGCGGTTGTGCCTCACCTCATCGATTGGAAGGAAAATCGTATCCATGATATCCCCCACCCGCCGGGGGATTGGGATATCCCGGGGCGCAGAGTCAGTCTTGACGTCTCATTTTTTGAACGATACTGACCCCCCCAACTTCAGAGCGTGCCGCACCTGATGACGATCTGGGGTGACATCCTTGTCATACTCCGATCAAGGGCGCTCGAGTTCTACAACTTACCCTCAGCGGCCGGCCATCTCATTACTTTCCTGAAACTAATGAAAACACCTGCAATATGGGAGGCGGCCGTGTGCAAATCTGCTACAAATTCTCCATTCCGAGTTTCACCATTACGTCTGATCGTTATTTCGCCTCTCGGCGTCGAAATCTATGTCGTTGGACCAAGTATGATGGTGGCTTCAGACGCAGAGCCCACTTGTTGCCTGGCCAAGATACCGTGGAGGAGTAACATGCAAGAACCATGGTACCACCTGTGCATTGGCGAAACGGGTCGACGAGCCCTCTGGATTTCAGTGAGCGACATGCCTCAACCTCCTGAATTTGTTTCCATAGACGTCCCGCTGCAATTGCCTGATACCGAAATGCCTTGTATCACTTGGAGCAAGGACGGTCCAGATCAACCCGCCCTGTGGGCGCTTCCTGCCATCGATTTTGATGACGCTCTTGGGTTGACCGTTCTCGGGAACTGTTTCGGTGAAATCGCTATCTACGACCACGCCGGAAATCATCCGGAACATTGCGGCGGTCTGGGACACGATTTCACTGACCAACGAAGCCTGATCCCTCCACCCTTGCCTACAGTAAGTCATGCCATTGTCTACACGCGAACGGCCCGGGAGCTCACAATAATTCCCAGCTACCCATATCCCTCGGTTTATATGTAGCTCCTAGACCTGCGCTGAGTTCAGCAGGAATCGATCATGCGCTCATTTCAGGGTGGTCCAAGGACAATCTTCTCCTGGCTGATTCTTGGGCTCTACCCCGTCTGACCTGGATTAGAGATTTTGCGGCGTATGGTTATTATAACTGGGATATGTGGCAAGGCTTAACCACCGATTTTGCGTGGCGCTTGGAGCACGCATATGGGCTCCCAGGGCCAGTAATCCCTCAGGCTTATGCAGATGACGAAATCAGGATCTTACAACACAATTTGATCCGCCTGGGAAACCGGTACATGGTATTCACGCCCAATTCGGACAATGAGGTGCGCTCATGGTCGCTCAATGCGTCAATGGGGCATCTAGATATCTCCAACGCGGAACCCGAATCTTACACTTCCCGAACGGCGCTGACGGAAGGCGGAATGTACGGGCGTATGCTTCGTGGCGAAATTTACGGAAAGGGCCGGAATCGATGGATCGAACAGGCAGCGCGAGGTGGCAGACCCCATGAAAACACGTTGTTAATGGATTGAACATAATAGCTTTATATATATAGTAGACAACCTATACGTCTATAGAATCGTTTCCAATTGCAAGTTACTTTGAAGAAATTAGTTTACTTGTATGTACCTCAAATTTCCAAAGCGCTGCTCCTGACGCGAGGCTTGACGGTTGAGTCGTAATTGTCGGTCATTCTGTATCGTCCACTGACGCCAGATTCGGTGCCTTGCTCCTTTGCGGGGCAGTCTCCTAAACTAGGTGCAGCCTGCTCGGACTTGTTTTACTGACTTCACTCTCTCGGTATGCTGGAGGATTTACACCGATCTCGTCCAGACGTTCCCCAAACCAAAGCGTTGAGAACGCACATCTTCAAAGCCCAAACTCGGCGCACATTGAAAACTTCAGATCACGGCGTTTTCGTTCTATGCACTAGGCTCTTCTCAACATGTCTCCGTCTCAGAGCGATCCAACCGGGAATACAGCTAGGGCCACATGAGCTCGGCGGAGCCCATATCGGTATACCTGGCCGGTCGGGATTGCGGTCTCAGCGGTGACCGCTGGGCTTTAAAATTCCTCCGGCCTCAGATAAGACATCCCTCATTGGACTGCTATCACCAAAACGTCATCCATGGTCAGCGCACTCGTCTTTTTCTCGTTCCTGCTGCTGCTCCATCGTGTCGTGATGACTCGCCTGGCCTATGCTCGGTACTGCGTGCGGACTGGGGTGTATTATGGTATTATGGCTCTCTGGGGGATTGCCGGAACGCCCGTGTCATTGACCCTTGCGGTCATGGGGCGCCGCTTCGAAGTCTTACCCATCATTACGCGCTCGTTCCACCACTTCGTCGGCTGGGTTCTAGGACTACGGCTCGAGATCGAGGGCGCGGAGCACCTCACGACACAGCCCGCCGTCGTCATGCTGAACCACCAAAGCGGACTTGATGTGTGGCTCCTTGGCAGGTCAGCCCGCGTCGCCCACTACATCTCGTACTTATACCCTCACACGACCATCCACAGCATCATCCCTAATCGCGTGTCGGTGATGGCGAAGAAGTCCCTTGGGTGGTCACCCATCGGGCCCGTTCTCTACTTCTCGGGCGCCCTTCTCGTCGAGCGAGGCACCGGCGGGCGCGCGGTCGCGTCAATCCGCAGCGCGAGTGCAACCTTGCGCGACGACGGCGCGTCACTCGTGGTGTTCCCCGAGGGCACGCGTAACGGCGCGTTCACACCTAGCCTTCTGCCATTCAAGAAAGGTGGCTTCCATATGGCAGTGCAGAGCGCGCTCCCGATCGTGCCCGTCGTGTGCGAGAACTACGCGCACATGTACCGCCCAGGGTATTTCGAGCCCGTGACGCTCAGGGTCCGAGGTGCGCAGGGCAGTTGCTCATCAAGTCGATGCTGATTCGTCCGGCTCAGTCTTACCACCCATTCTGACGGCCGGGTTGGGGGCAGAAGATGCGTCGGCATTGGCGGCTCAAGTGCGGGAGAAGATGCTGTATGCGGTGCGCGATATCTCCCGACAAACGTCGATAGAAGTGCGATACCGGATTTCTCCATAGTGAATGTATTCCTGTAATATATGGCTAGTTCTTCAACCGGGAGTGCAGCGTCCGAGGTAGCAGCAGTGAGCGGCGCACCGTACCCATTGCATTATGGCTAGTTCGTCGACTCCGAACGCGGCTTCTGCGGGAGCAGCAGCGAGCAGCGCGCTGAGCCCAGCGCCATCGCGATGAGGACGAAGTACACCATATTGCCACCAGCGAGGTGGTGCTTCGCCGAAAGCGCAAACAGCGAGGACGCGAACGACGGCGCGAGGCTGCGCAGCACGGTCCCGACCATCTGCGCGAGGCCGTTCACGCTCCCCAGGCTCGCGCGGCTTGGCGCGGCGTCCATGAGGCAGATCATCGTGCCGGCGTAGGCAAAGTAGGTGATGAACGTGCAGCTGAGCAGAAAGGCGAGGGCGGCGGCGGCGAAGACGTCCACGCGCCCCGCACGCCGCACCAGGAGGCTAACGATCGGGTACATCGAGGTCTGCATGCTGAGCCCACAGAATGCCACCGTGAACATGCGCCGAGGGCCAAACCGCCGGAGGAGCCGTCCGCAAAGGGTGATCTGCACGAGGCCGTTGCAAAGCCCCGATATCGCCATGATCAGCCCGATGTCTTGCGGCCTGCTAAGCGTCAGCGACTAGTCTAGCGGCACGCAAGATCTCTTACTCGAAGCCGAGGCCACCCAGATTCACCGGCGTTGAGAAGAATAAAGGGAGCAAGGCCTCGTTGGCCATATGGCAGAAGGCTAATAAGCCGTGGTTTGCTAGTGCAATGAGGAGTGGCCGCACGAGCAATTCGCGGAGCGGTGAAGGTGCGCCCGGTGTCTCTGGCTGCGTTGAAGGGAGCAGCGGATCTGATTCCGCGGGAAGGTGCTGGTGCTTGCGTTGACGTGCGACGACCGACGGGAGAGTCTAGACTAGTGTAAATTCGCTGGAGAGACCTAGAGAACGAAGGGGCAGACCTCCTTCAATCCTAAAACCGCGACCGCAAAGGTCAGGAGCGCGATCGAAGCCGCCGCGGCGCAGGGAAGCAGATACGGGTGGGCTCTGAGTATCTCAATCTTCCCGTACACGGATGGCCATTTCGTTGCCGGATCAGCAAGCATGCCACCCATGAGGGGTCTGGGGCAGAAACGAGCATCAGTCAATGAAGATCGCTGAAGTGGGAAAGAAAGAGTACGCTAGAGTGGCACCCACACACCAGATCAAAGGCATTATCGCGAAGATATCAGCGATATTCGTAGGATCCGCGATCTACTCATAGAGTCAATGACACCAGGTCATGATCAGACACACTATCGAGCTACCTCGTTGATGACGGTCTTTGAGACCCCTGCGGCCATTTCAACAGAAAATCAAGGCAGAAGATGGCAGAAATACCTATATTCCCATTGCAAACACCCTGGATACAGCGGAAGAAGAGGAGGATCCAGAAGTTCTTCGAGAGACCGAAGCCGAGCATCGAGATCCCCAAGCCCAGAGGACCCGCAAGCAATATCGGTCTACGTCCATAGACATCTGACAGACGACCAAACACGAAGACGGTAAGACATTCTGCAAGAAAAAATGCGGATTCCTGGTCTAGATTTTAACGATCAAGCACCTGCGGATAAGCAAAGAGAGCGTACTAGTAGCCCAGCGTAGAAACCGGTTCTTGTCTCTTCGCCCCCCGTGATCCCAGTTGAAAAAATGAGGGGGACAACAAACGGGTAGATAACCAACGCTACATACAATTCTTTCATTAAGGGGATTGAATCGATAAGCGCATATCCACTGACCTGTGATGGGTTCTGCAAACTGGATGGCTAACAGGATTGCGACCTGGAACTTGGGAATTGGGGTACGCTTTTTGACGCTCTCCTCCCTTGGTGGTTCCGAGTCGTTCATGATGAACGTGGAGAGCTAAGAATCAGCGGCGGACTTCCGCCGGGCTTGCGAAACTCGGGGAGGGCCGGCCGACGGTTGCATCGATGTATAATCGCGTTGAGATATCCAAGTTTGCTGCCAATGAAAAATGCAGTCCAATATACAGAGTTTTCATTACGCAGGGATGCGAGGCTTCGTTCAAAGAGACTCGGAAGATGGAGATGGAGGACGAGGAAATCAGAACTATACAGTCGGTTCATCGGACCGGGCCTCGAACGTGGCTACGATTGGTCCAAATCGGGCGATACAAACCTTGTTTGGTTCGATTTTTGGAAACAGTCACAACAAGATTCACATGGTCCTTGTCTGGTCAAAAAGAGGCGCTGCTTTACTTATCTTGCCTTGGAATCAACCACAGAAAGCATTACCCTGTAGTTCGGAGGCAGACCGAATGGTGTGTACGTCTGTACGTCTATACTACAAGTCTTGCTTTCCGCCGACCAACAAGCGCTGCGTTTTGACGCTGTCCGATGGATCTCTAGAGTAATTTTTTTTCTGCATGAGACTCATATCTTCCGTGTGCTTTTCCGGTAACCGCAAAAGCAACACTCAACCTTGTCATCTCGATCGTGATCGAAATTCATGGGAAAGCTTTATTGTGTTCTTGTGCTCTGTCCGGTTGGTCCAGGATTATATGTAATTGAAAAATTCCCTCTGGCTAGACTTGCATTTTGACTCGGACTGACTACTTTCATTTGAACGCGCACAAGATCCCCCCCGCGGACGCAAAAATTACTGGGTCGTGGGTTGACGATGATCTCCGTCTTTTGTTCGCTGGGTCCCTCCTTCCTCTGTTATTGTTATGGCACCGATCGTCTCTGTCTTTCAATCTCGCTTCAGCGCAATGCCGCCGCCGTCGAGGTATAAAAGGCCGCCCAGTTTGTGAGTGCATCCCAGGCTAGCCTACCACATCCCACCCGCCCACCTCTTCTCAACCACACTCATCCTCCAAGTAATGGACTCTTTCACCACCACCACTTCCAAGGTTGAGGACATCGTCCTTCCCCCCGTCAACGACGACAACGGTACCGGCTCCAGCGGCAGCTGCGTCGTCTGCAAGGAAGACACCGAGCTCCCGCCCGTCAACGACGACAACGGCACCGGCTCCAGCGGTAGCTGCGTCATTGCTTAAACAGTATTCATTGCGCAACCCACACAACGGCATTATCACAGTACGTTCACCCTGCCTTTCATGGTTTATCTCGCTCTGACGCTGTCTTCAGACTGGCATACATAAGCATCTTTCGTCTCGGGACTTCAATCAGCGGTTAGCAGGGGTGGAGTGGGCGACCAGCGACGACAACATTTTACGCGCTTCGGCAGCGTGCAATTATCTTATTCACTTCGACTTCTTCGTTCGCGCATTTGTTAAATAAATACAATTCGAGTCTGCAGCCCGATATCCGAGTGTTGATTAAGAGAGCAAAGCCGTCCAAGTCTCTGTGGGTGGTCCTTGCGGCTGAGACGAGTTTGAGAAGTAAGGGCCTAATTAATTGAACCACAGATATGGCCACCACTGGCCTTGAATGCCAAGTTCCTCCTCCAATATTACTCCCCTTCCGGCGAAGGAGACAATCCCTACTCAGACACCCAATGGTTCATTTATGGAGAGGAAGACAATATGTACATGCTAGATCCTGCTCCATCTACTTTCCGTCTCTTCCCTTCGTCCCGCCTTCCCGCCTTGAAATCTACGACAACAGTCTCTACTGCCCGACAGCCCACGGCCGCCGCGGCAGCTGCGCCGCAACCCACAGCGCGACACAGGTCGTCCCCATTAGCACGTAGTATACCAGCCACCCGCCCATGTATCCCTTCTCCATCGAGAGCGAGAACAGTGAGTTCGCCGCCGCCGGCCCGATCGTGCGCATCAGGCTCACGGACAGCTGACATAGCCCATTCGTTGCGCCGAGCGAGGCGCGGTTCGGCGCCGCCGCCGAGATGTAGATGAATACGGCACCTGTGGCAAAAGAAGGACATATCAGTAACATGCAGAGGTAAGCAGACCGGGTAAGAGGCGCACCGTACGAGAAGCTCAGGCCTATTGATAGAATGATCTGCAGGATGGTGACCGCCCAGACCAGTGTGCTAAGTCCCTGGGTGCGCGCGAGGTAGCTTAGGAGCGGGAAAGTCGCAAAAGTGGGCAGTGCGCTGGCGATGCCGAGGGTGAACGTCGCCTTGCTGCCGAGGTAGTCGTGTACCCGGGCGAAAAAGAACACCTACGGTGAGCAAAAGTAAGCGATGACCGTGACCTGTCCACGAGCAAAAGGCGCACTTGGAATATCCCGTTGAACACCCCGAAAATGGACAGGAGGTTGCCGATGCGCACAGTCGGCAGACCCAGCCCGCCTAATCATCGACGAGGTAAATATTATGTCAAGGGGCACCAAAAAAAAAAGGACTAACCTAGCTCGATTGGTGTGGCCATGAACAAGGGCTGGATCGCGCGGAGTGCAATATCGACGAGAGAGAGGAAGGCGTAGGTAGACGCGGCCACGATCACACGGCGAGTCATGAGCCCTCGCAGGGGAACAGCTTCCTCGCCCGCCGATGCTGCACTTTGGGCGCCCGCCTTCGGTGTCCCTGTCTCCAGCAGTACTTCGCGCTTGTCGGTGTCGGCATCCTTGCGGCGGAAAAGGCGCGGAATAGTAAGCACCGAGGGTCCAATGGCGGTCTCCTTGAGAAAGAGGAGCGTCACGGTCCACGCAACGAGCGAGTACGTTGCGGGAACCGCGCATGGTAGGAAGTAGGGGTACGTGCGGAAGAAGGCGCTCTTGCCGAAGATGGTGGGGAAGCGTTCGGCTGGCCGGGCAAGGGAGCCACCGATTATGGGTCCCAGAACTCCGCCTGTGGACCAAGCCACTAGACGCGAAATTAACGCATGATCGAGGTAAGAAAATTGGGACAACGAACTAGGCATGTAGGCGTAGGCCTAGTAGCATGTCAACGCGTGTAAAAAGGGGGAGAGAGATGATCAATACCTGAGCAATGTTTGTCGAATCTGTCATTTCTGCCACCATGCTACACAAACGTCAGCTACGGCCATGTTCCCGCCAGTACCCCACGAACCTCTTGATGACCCCGATGTTCCCGTCTGCATACATCAGCAAGGACCCAAACCACGAGATACGACGTACTCAGCGCGCCATTTAAGCTCCGGCTGACAAAAGAAATGTTAACATTACTGAGCATTTATTTGCCTGAATCAGAAGCGCACCTTAGGACAAGCCCCCAGAAAGTACGGGACAGACCAAAGCAGTACATGGAAATGCTGAGCCCCAAGAGACCTATTAGAATGACAGGTTTGCGCCCGATTCTATCAGAGAGGCGCGCGTAGTGCAGGACAGTCAACGCTTGAGTGAAGAAAAACAGGGATTGCTGGGTGGAGTCAGTAGGGGATAGAGCGCATTGCACTATGGAGTTGCGCGCACCATTATCCCGACATAGTACCCAACTTTCGTCTCGTCGCCGTTGGTTATACCAATGTCGCGGATCAACTAGGGCAAGGATGAACACAGGAGTAGCTGCAGGAGACAGGGACCAACTTGGGGCGCGAAAGGGTAGATAACCTGACTAGTAAGAGGCTCCGCGAGCTGCAAAAAGAGCACAATGAAGAGCTGGAATCGCGGAAGAGGGGTCGGTTTTTGTCGGAGGTCGTTAGAGTCGTTACTGTCGTTCCGGGTAGCCAGAAGTGGGCGAGTCTCGTTTGAATCGTCATCCCGAGGCGACATGGTGGTCGCAGGAAAGAAAAGGAATGCAAGATGCAGCTAATGGTCGACTCATTATGGACTCATAAGCGGCGGACATATGATTGGCCGGCTCAAGGCCGGCTGCCTCTTTTGTCACTGTCGGGCCAGGTGGAGGGTCCAGTACGGCCCGAACTCGCCTGGCGCGTCTTTGCGTTAATAGATCTTTCTCGCTGTTCTGTCCATCACGAACGCCTTCATTTCCCTCTTCTTTTTGCCGTCGGCGACGACGGTGGAAACAAATCACAAGTCTGATCCATCGATATCGTTTCAACTGTTGTGTAATTGTGGGGCCATATTGAGGTTGGGAGCGCTGGGCACTCAGCAGGGAGAGCCGACGCGGAGTGGTTGAGGGAGTAGGAGCAAGCCACCGGTTCGGCCAGCGCTCATCAGTGACTGTAACCAAGTTGGGATGCGGCGTGCGAAGTTCGAACATCGAAAATGTTCGTTAAAGCCAAATCAGCTCGCTAAGCCCCTCGGGATTTATGGAACACAAAAAAATCATAGCGGCCACCAAGTTGGCAAAGTTCACGGACAGTGGCATTTTTTTTGGACGCAATCAGCTTCGATTCAACGTGGACGTCCAAACCTCAAGTTGGAAGAGTGGCGAGAGAGAGAGATCCAAACAGTGTACCTCGGTTTTTGGCACCGGAAGACGGGAAGTTACGGCAGCAACTTACTACCTCGTGGATGTTTGAGTCCGTGAGCAAATTGAAAAGCAAAGGTGAGCACACCAGGGACATCAGATTCAACTTCGATAGAATTACAACGTAATCTAACCACCCGCTGGCGACGGTTCCAGACTCCTCGCCCAGTCGAGCGCGTTTACCATAACATAATCGCGCCTGGGAGCTATGTAAGGATTTACAGCACATCAAGTTCGAAAGAGACGTCCTTGGGCCGAGTGCTGGGGAAGGCGGATGCCGACGCGCCGGGACTGCCACTCGCACTGGCACCCAGGGGAGCAGACGCGGGGATGTGGGATGAAGCAGGGTACTGACGGACGCACCGGAAGGCTTCGAATGCGACTCTATATCTCCGCAGTGGTGTGGTTTGTGATGCCTTTCCTCTGGCTTGTCGCTCGGCTTCGAAATCGTAGCAGAAGCAGTCGAAGCGCTGGTAGAGGGCAGGGTACCCGGTAAGTTTGCGGATGCCATCCCAGACTCACTTGAAGACGTGAGTCCAGACTCATTTACAGACGCGAGTCCGGACCCATCTGTGGATGCGACTCCAGACTCATTCGCAGATGCGAGCCCCGTCAGCCTGAAAAGAGGCTTGTACAGAGGGGCTTCTCAGCAAGAAATAAATTAGGGTGTGGACTAGTCCTCGGATCGGTAAGCTTACACGACACACCTGCAAATAAATTTATCTTTGGAGAAAATGAAGAATAATCAAGCAAACAAAGGCGTACGCAAGGATTGAGTTGGATGCAGTGGAGTGCGGAACCGCAGTAATGCTCGAAGGCCCACCGCACTCGGGACGCATAAAAGACCCCGAATAGGGAGGCAGGGGGCACTTGTGCTGGGGTTTACTTGACTCCTTCGATGGGCTTGGGTGAATGAGCGCTCAATAAATACGGAAACTCCCGAGGCACTTTCCGTCCTGTGAAACAATCGTGAGATGGTGGACTGCTTCACCGAACGATAATTCTTACGCAGTGCACCTGTGGATGTGTTTGGTCATAAATAAAAAGAATGGAAGTCAAAAAAAACCGTACGCGTTGGACGCAGGGGCACCTGAACTTGCTGAGGGCGTCACAGAGGTGACAAGCGAACCAGTGGCCACCGGTGGAACCTCAATAGCTTTGAAAATACCCGACGACACGCCGCTCTCGTGTGCTGCTGCGGATCTTGAGTGGTGGTTCGCTCAACACTCATAGTTTTATCTGATTCCTTGTAGGGGGCGCTGCTTGCGGTTGTAATGGGACCGAGGAGGTGTGTATTATTTTCCTAAACTAGTGCATTGAGACTGGCAAACGTGAGTGGAATTCGTGCAGACATACACAATCGGGATGATGGGGTGAGCAGAACAGTGCGCATTCCAAGCGACGACTGCGACCAATGCGGCAGTTCTAACGACAAGTGGACGACCACCGTAAGGGATTAGTGGGGGTCTGGAATAGAAGTGAGGTTTGGTTTGGTCCGAAAGTTGGATCAAGCGCCAGAATCAGAGGCAAGTGGGAGTCCAACGGAAGAGTCCATGGAATTTCTGCTGGGTTTTCATAGCGGAGGAAATTCGAAGGCGGCAGCAGAGGCCGAATGGAGCCAGGGACTAGTAACACAGACGGTTAACCAGGAGACGCAGGAGGGATGAAAAAACACGGCTACTGTGATTCATTGATCCAGGTGTTCAACAATGTACGGCGACGCATCAAGAGTCGAGGAAAAGGGCTGCTCTGGGGATCTTCTCAATTCGTTAAAATGGGAGCGGAAGTTATTTCTAATTCCAGCTGCCCGACTCTTTTGGCAGTTGCCGGTTCAACCGTCGCGTCATCCGATGCAGTATTCGGCCGTAGGAACCGCGTTTTACAGATGAAAAACACGCCAATAATTAGAGAAGAGGCGATGAGTCGAGCGAGACGGTGCGGTGTCGGGGGGTATAGAGTCTGGAAGAGTATCCGAACGGCGGAGACGCCAAGCGGTGAAATCCGATGCGAACTATGGGGCAGGATGCTGGACATTGGAGAGGTATCATGACAAGGTAAGGCCTCCTGTCAGGAAGACACACAGTTCAGTTGCAACTTGAAAGGAATTCGAAGAGGACTGAAGAGGACAATTTGTTGAACGATATAAACCCGGGGGCCGAAGACAGCCGATGTTGGTAAGCGTCACATTTTGCGTGACATATCGAATGGGGTCACCTGAACCACAACCATCACCATTCGACATCCGCCTGCCCTCGACGAGCAAACCCAATAAAAGTTGAAGCCAGATCCAGGGACTTCGAATGAAAGACCAAAATTGCCTGGATGTGACTCAAAATTCGGAAGTTTCGTCACCACCTCAAGGACCGACCTCGCGGCCAGTCTTGGCTTTACTGCGCAACACCTTTCGACCGGAGGCGGCTCTACGCTTCGAGCGCCGACCTCTTTTGCTCTCTCAGTATGATTTTCGAAGATCCCTTCAATTGGATTGCTATCATCTCAGTTGCGGCGGCCCTAGAAAGGCAACTATCATGCCGGTCCATCTTGTAATGCTTAACTCATGCATTCCGGTTGGCTGCGGAAAAGTGGCATCTGATACGCTCCGCGGCCACACTGCGGCCACGCGTCGACTCTGAACTTGTCAAAAACTCTCTGCGTGATCCGCCGCAGGCCCGCAGCAAACCATTTAACTTCGAGCTGAGGTATGGGATATAAGCATGCCACCTTGTGGTCTTCTCCGCAGCGCGCAAGATGAAAATAATCATCGTCGGCGGCGGGATTGGCGGCCTCGCCGCCTATCATGCGCTCCGAAAACATCTTGCCGACGCCTCTCCCCCTGTGTCGATCGTCGTCTTTGAATCGCACGAATCCATCGTCTCTACATCATCCGTCATCGGTGGCGGGCTTGGTCTGGCGCCAAACGGCCTCCGAGCTATCTCTCGGATCTCACCCGATGCTGCGGTCTACATCGAGCAGCGGGGGTTCGCCGGTGAGGTCATGACGTTCAGGAATTCAGAGGGAACGTTGTTGGGTCGATTTCGGGCGGGTCGAAAAGCGCGATATGGGGTCGGCGAACTGATGTTGCCTCGGGCAACGGTGCACGACGCGTTAATTCAAGAGCTACGTCCGGGAGCTGTGGCATGGGGTAGCAAGGTACGGTATGTGAAGGAGAATCGAGACGGGGTGGAGGTGACGCTAGAAGATGGGACGGTCGAGACGGCCGACCTCGTCATCGGCGCCGATGGCGTAAGGAGCGTTGTGCGAGAAGCTATCTTTGGACAGCGATATGATGCGAGATACGAGTGAGTATCCGCAAGTCACTCTCCGACATAAATTTATCTCATCACCCTCCAGAAATTTAACTGGTGTAGGGGGCTTCCTCCCCGTCTCCTGCCTGCCTGAAACTCTGCGGGAGAGCCTGCGTGATGACCCCGTCACAATGACTTTCGGTGCCAAGGGTTTCTTCGGCTACAGTCCCAGCTCCCCCGACCCCACTGACCTGAAAACAGCTCAACTCATGTGGTGGTCGACTTACGAGACACGGGACCCGCCCCCGCGGGTCACCCCGCCGTCCACGATCCTCGAGCAACTCATGGCGCGCCACGAGCACTGGAAGTCGCCCGCAGACGCGCCTGGGCACCCCGTCTTCCGCGAAATCATGTCCCTCGGCTGCGCGGAACCGCACGCGTCGCAGATGCTCATCCTCCCGGGGTACGTCATGCCCCGCCTCCCGCACTGGAGCAGTATCTCCGGTACCGGTCGGATACTCCTGCTGGGGGACGCCGCGCACGCGATGCCACCGCATGCGGGGCAAGGCGTCTCTTGCGCCGTCGAGGATGCCGTGGCAATTGCGCTTCTTTTGAAGCACTACCGCGTCTCGCACCGTTTCGGTATCGAAGACTCGCTGCGGCGGACGGCTAAGGCGTATGAGGCGGTGCGCATGAAGCGCGTCGGCAAGATATTGGATGTGGCGAAGCACGGGGGTCAGACTAAAAAGACGCAGAACTGGTGGCAGGAGAAAGTACGGGATTGGGCGCTCTGGCTGCTATGTGAGTATTCCTCCCATCGGTGGGGCGCTATACTGATCATACTCCTCAGGCAAACTTCCCGAGTCGTTGAACGACGGGCAGTTCGCGTACGACATCGAGGTCGACATTGCTAAGTACATTGCGAAATCGGGTTGCGAGCCCAAGTAGGATTCTGTACAATAGCAATGTGTATAATAGTAATTGCATGATCCATTTCCTTTGTGGGTACAGGCGCATGTCGTCAAACTGATGCAAAACACGAAAGCAAAGGCACAACGATGCTGATATTAAGTAGGGATTAAGTCATAGAAAAGCCACGCCATCTTCTGATGAATTCCCTTAAACCTTGGAAGGACCGGTGGAGAAGGCGTCCGTTCACCCGCTCTCATCCACGCGGTACCGCTTCCTGGGCCCGTCGGGCGGCGAGAACTGCTGCTGCTGCTGCCCGCCGCCCTGGCCCTGCATAAACGCGGGGTTGAAATGACCACCACCGTTTGCCGCAAAATTGCCCCCGCGCCCCATGCCTGGGCCTGTGGGCACCATCCCCATCCCTGCGCCGACGGATAGTAAGCATCATCATATTCCAGGAGACACAGGAGAGCGCGTACCCATCCCGCCACGCATCATCCCGCCCCCGCGTGGGCCCTGCGGAATTCCCCCGCGGCCGCCTGCAAAGCCGCCCATCATGTTCATGCCGCCCATACCCATGTTCATGCCAGCCATTCCCATCCCCATGCCGCCCATGCCCATGCCCATGCCGCCCATCGTTGGCATCCCGCCGCGCATGCCCATCATATTCATGCCCGCGCCGCCGCGCATGTTGTTGCCGCGGAAGGTGCCCGTGCCGCCGCCACCGCGTCCCATCATGCCCGCCGCCGCGGCCATTGCCATCGGCATGCTGGGCATCGGCACCGACTGGATCTGCTGCGGGGTCTGCTGCTGCTGCGCCTGGTGTGGGCGGGCGTCGCGTGGCGGGGGTTCTGCGTGGGGAATGATCAGGAGCGCATCCAGGCAGTAAGGATCTGTGTACCTTTTGGAAGCGTGCGGAAGGGATTGCCTTGCGCAGAGCTCGTCAATGTTGCTGCCGCGCGCCGGTTCTGGAAGTCGCTGAGAGGGGGGTTAACATCCAGCGTGTCAGCGCGAGGAATGAGACCCACTTGTTGTCGAACCATGTCTTGAGCGCTAGCGCACTATCATAATCCCCGCACTCGACGTACGCTATCCTGTCAAGCAGTCAATAACTGGTCGTGTGCAGAAAAAACACAACTACCCTTTGCTCTTGCCGTTCACTTTGTGCTCCGAAAAAGTGATGTCCTTGTGGTCGATCGTGACCCCCACATTCAATGCTACTTGGCGGAGGTCCTCGTCTGTTGTCCACTGAACAGATAATAAGTTTAGTCACAACATCAGAGAACAAAAAACCACGAACCCATTGCAGATCACCGATATACAACGAGTCATTGACAGGCCCGCCGGCTGGGTTGACGGTGATGCTGCCACCTACACTGTTGGGCGTTTGACCGAGCATTGTGATGTACGGAGCTGCACCATTGACGCCGGAGGAGGAGGAAGGTGCCGCGGCAGAGCTAGGGCGCGATGATGAGGGCGGTTGATTCACGTTCAAGTCGGCGCTATCTTCGTCTCCCTCGTCGTCATCCCGCGGCCGCTTGTCACCGAGAGCCGTAGCCGGCGTCGAGATCATGCTTTCGACCTGTTCGCCCTAATTTCAAGTCAGAAAACAGAAACCATGGAAATGCAACTTCAGTCGCGCACCTCATTCTGCTGCTCGGGCATGGGTGCATCGATTTCACCGTATATGTCAAAGTCGTCTTCAGGCATGGAGGACTCAAAAGCACGGTCAACAGGGTAAACTCTTTTTGTTCAAGGTCTATGGGGATTAGATCACATGAAGACAGTTGAGTATCGACGACACGGGGAGTAAAACAGGCAGCGAAAAGACCATAAGCAAGAGATGACAGGAGGGGCTCTTACATGAGGAAGGGATACACGGATTCTACAGTATCCAGACGATACACGGTAGTAGACACGAATACAGGAAAGACGACCACAGGCAAGTCAAGAGGCTCACAGAAGATGGAGGTAAGAGGCAGAGAGTCTAAGTTGGCCACTGTTTGCATTCGCTGACAAATCAGCTACGGCCTGCCCAAAGCGCCTGATTCAAGATTGGCGCCTCAGACATTTGGGAATCTAGAAGCAGCTCTCTGAGCGGACCCAATACCATTGCCCCGGTCGTTTCTTAACGGGACCGCGCCGGAATATACCTCCTACCATTTTTTGGACCTCAAGATCATGCGCGAATTAAATACTTGGACTCGAATTTGGAGAAGGGCTAACAGCTTTGTTATCGGCTGCGCCTTTGGCGAGTAACGAATTACAGTGTCCATCAAGCATTGTTTTGGGTCATTGAAGCGGAATGTTCGCGACGTTTTTAAGCGGTACATATGTAGCCTACATATTTTGTACAGTGCATTGAATGAAATGAGTAGAAGAACGCCACTTAGGATGTCGTAGTTCAAATAGAGATAGAGGCAGCCGCGTTCGCTGTTTGGACGGTGACGCGTCCGCGGTGCCTATTCTCCCTGTCCCAATAGACGCTCCCGGCCGCCCTGCCCTTGGTAACTACCCTCGAGTCCAGGACGCGCTTCCGGCTCTCGCAATCCGGCTGGTCATTGCAACGCGGGTCCTGCTTGTGGGAATCGAAGTTGATGGCTGGGACGGCGTTGGAGGTGGAGACCGCCAAGTCACCCTCATAAGTGGACGGGAGCGTCACTACTGCCCGAGAGTTCGACGTCCTTGCGTCGAGAGCGAGCACGGAGTCAAGCGGGGCGGAGGCGAGGCGCGGCGCGAGGAGCCCGTTAGAGGTGTACACCTTGACGCTGAAACTGCCCCCGCTGCCGGAGGACGTGGCCAGGTCGATAGTGGACTGAATGGCACTGGCAATGAACATTAGCCAGTGGTGCCACCAGATAAACCGAGTCCTTACTGGTTGCTCGTGCGCATGGTGAGTCTCTTCGTCTCCTTGCTATCGCTGGCGTTGAGTGCTACATCGGCTCTGATAGCCCCGTTGCTCGTGATGAGGTCAATTGAGTCAGTGGCGAAGTATTGCCCGGAGACGGCGGCATTGGACGTGCGCACTAGAGTGCGCTGAGCTAACAAGTACTGAAAGAAAGTTACAGGCAGAAAAATGAAAAGCAAGGATGCAAACACACGTCGGCGGAGACTGCGGCATTAGACGTTGTGAACGTTGCGTTCTCAGCGCCAATGGTCTAGATACAGGTCGGCGTTGTAATACTGAAAATGGCCGAGAAATCGAAACTCACCCTCGCGTGTATTTTCCCGTTCGATCCCTTCAAAGTGATCTCTCCGAAATTGATGATATCCTTGAGAGAATCGAGATCGTGCGAGAAGTTGCTGACGTAGGTGGCAAGGCGATTGATATACAGCGGTGAAGTGCCCTCAGGAAGGGTGAGCACGACCTCAAAGTACAGGCGGTCGCTGCGTGAACGGCTGCGCCAATATTTCGGAGTCTACACACAGCAGGTGAATAAGGAGAGACACAAGAATCTGGAAGACAACACACAAAGATGCCCACGCCGCTCTCGCCGTCCTTGCGGTCGACGAGACATATTTTAGCCTTGTCGCGGACGTATTTCTTGTAGTAGTGCACCGCAATATGAACCCGCTGCAATATCAGCAATATCGGGGGACGTGGTGATCTTGAGGTTGCCAGCGGATAGTGACCCCTCCGAGAGGAAAAGCAAAGTCTCAGAGGGCAGAGGAACATCCAAGGACACTTCGGCAAAGTAAGGGAACGATAGATGCGGGCTTTTCTTCTCGTTCTCCGGCCATGTAGTCGCACTACAATCTGCTGTTATGTCTGGCAGATTGGGATACTCCCCGCGGTAGTAGTTAAGGGCCTAAAGCAACACCAGACTTGTCAGCAGAATGCCCTGCAAAGGTTAAATACAAGACTCACGTCATTGCCGAGCGAAATACCCCTAAAAACGGCAGAGATCGCCAACGATATCCCAAACACAGATAGAAGTACGAGCCAGAACCGCCGGGAAGTAGAGTTCGCGTCGCGTGGCGCGTACGCTGAGCCACCTAGAAGAGGTGTCGAGTTCTTGCTGTTGTCGCTGATGTTCATGGTAGTGAGGACAGACGAGAGACGTACTGCGCCATTTTATATAGAACGGTTAACACACTGTTAACACTCGATGCCGATTGTTTGACATATGGTGTGCTCCACACTGCGGTCAACTGCGCCCCGCATCGGAAGAGGCTAGCCCTTTTCGGACCCGTTTAACATGAAGAAAAGAAGGCTCCCGCAGCTCGAATATCCCCGTCAAAGCCCGTGGAACGCTTTGCGAAGTTTCCGCAGTTTTCCGCAACCATTTTGCTGGATGATGTGGTTGAAAGCGAAATTCAAAGGATGACGCTAGGCGTGACTTGGCTTCAACTTCATGAAACCAACTCCAAAGTCCATTCTCGTGCTCACTTGCGCTACACTGCGGTCTGACTACGGGGCTACTAGTACTGCACCTGTAATAATATCACATGCGTAGATCATAAAAGTGCCATTCCCACAAAGATCGCAGCAAGCACGCGCCAACCCTCCACACTCCGCGCAGAAACGGGCGCCGCATTGGAATTAGCCACGTTCGACGTGCCACCAGTACTGCTCGCGCTCGAGGACGACGCGGCCTCGGTCACCGTCGGCGTCCCACTGACGCTGGCGCTAACATCACTAGCATTCGCGCTCGCCGACGCGTAATTCGAGAAGCTCATGGTCACAGACACAGACGACTCGGCCACCCCACCGTTCCCGAAGAACTGGCCAGTGTGCGAGAAGGACGCAGGCGCGGAGCTGACGGCGTCTGCGCCGAGCGTCGTAGTGCTAGTGATGCCAGGGGCAGACGTAGAAGAAGCGCCTGACGCGGATGATGAGTTGCCCATTCCCATGGCGTCGTTCCCGAAGGTGGCGGTACTAGCGGCAGAAATGCCGGACACCGAGCCGCTCGAGCTTGACGCAGAGGAGGTTGCAGACGCGGAAGTGATACCTGCTGTACTCACTGCCGCCAAGGCGGACGTCGACGAACTGACAGACGATGACGACGAGGCATTCGCTGAAGCCGTCGCATTTGCACCCCCAGACGCCGTCACGTTCCCGATGAGGGTGCTCTTGTCCGTGAACGCGATCGTAGGGTTGCTGTGTGTCCCGCCGGAATACACGTATCCCTGCACTGAGGGGCCCGGCGGAGTGCGATCCCCGCATTTGACTGCGATCGATTTAACACGCGCGGTAAAATGCCCGCCTGCAGCTGTGTAGTCGCTGTCCCCCCAGTTAATCATACCTGCGGACATGGGTGAGAAACCATTCGCGATTTAAGGGCCGCCGTGGAGATACTGACCTCCAGCCCATTGTATGGTTCCTGGGTGACTCGCATTGGTACCAGCAGGCCAAAGACTGATGAAAGCAAAAGGGAGACGTTAGATTCACACTCTGTTTCCTACAGTGTTGGCATACCTGAGCTGGATTCGGGATGGGGTGTTAGGGAATTGGCTGACGCCGTTCACGACAGTGTCCGTTTGGTGGACAGTGCGCACAGTCTTGCCGTCAACCTTGAAAATCAAAGATTGTGGCGACCACACGATCTGCGAGGCATTTTAGTCATTCTCAAGGCCAAGTATGAGGGCAAGCCCATACACTGTAGTTATGATAGTTGTCGTACGTGTCGCTCAAGCCTTGCGTAAAACCACCGTGGCTCGCTATGCTGGGCATCAGAATGGAGACCGGCACTCGACGTTCGTTCGGCATACCTGATGTCCCCTGCCAGAAATAGTTCGTCTGGCCTTCGGTCGTTGCTGCTCCAGGAAACTCCCAATCTATCTACAATGTAAGGTCAGGCGCGAAAACCCAAGGTCTTGTAATAGTCCGCCAACCTCGTCGCGAATACTACGGGAACAACGTCAACCACGGCATGTGGCAATCTACGCATAAAACTTACTCGCTCATAGTGATGAAAGCCGCCACCACGCCATTCCAGCGCCCGGTTTTCACTGCACGAAAATTAGTTGGCGCCGGGCGGGCACTGAAGGTACGCACTAGTTGCCGTGATGGTTCCATAGTGAACGAAGCGAGTCGAAGAAAGACGGACACCGCCGTTCGTCTCCGTAAGGCTAAACATGGATCGTCAGCAAGCTGCGGTAAATGGGGCGGAGGGTTTGCCGCTTACAGCATATCGAGTTCCCCATTGGTGACATTTACTTGACCCCCGTCAAGGATCCAGTCATACTGGGTCGCGTCGCCGGTATTGAGAGAAGAATTCGTGAGAATGCGAGATTCGTTTTTGAACGTGTACGTTGTCGACTTGCAGACGGGGTTCGGCTTGCAAGATTCGAGGGTGTTCGACTGGAAGGGGTTGCAGCCACCGAGACAATACAGGCTCCCAGTCCCACAATAGCCGAATTCACTACAGCAGGGCGCTTCCGCCGGACATAAAGTCGTCGCGTTGCTGCAAGGATGAGAACGGCGATTGGAAATGATGAAAGCAGAGACATACCATGTCTGAGCCTCCACAGAGAGCAAGAAAGCAGATAGAGAGAGGAAAAGTACCACCAGGGTATTCATCAATTGGACTTTGAAACGGGTTGGATGCGCACGGCGCATTGAGTCCTGGCATTGTCGCCAGCACAGTCTTTATAGACAGGACCCAGCAAATATCGACCCATCATCAAGGCTGTTCCGCCGAGGCTCGACATCCAGTTACCAACAGTCGTAACCCCGAGCTAGTGGACGCCGTTGACGGTGTAACTGCCGGAAAGCAAAAGGAGAAACATACGGATACATTTCTTTCAATTCCGAGTCCTCTCCGAATCCTTGTTTCAATGCTATACATGGCGTCGCTCTGTGCTGGAACTTGATCTTTTGTTGCGGCAAATGCTTGACAGCATTCACTGAATCAGGCTGGCTACCGACGTGAAGCTGGAGACTGGGGCCATTGAAAGCTTAGGTGACCATCATCCAGGTCAGAGCCCAGTATTGTTGGATCGTTGGTGCGCCGGCGGTGGCACTGCGGCAGAAAATCAAGCATCGCGATTAAGTAACGACTGGTTCAGACGCCTAGATCGACGGTCCTGGGATGGAGAGCTTCAGATCCAGTTGAAGCGTCGGAAAAAGCAGTGTAGAAACGGTACATCGTGGTGCAGTAGAAAGCGGCGGGAGGTTGATCTCACATCAGTAGCCTTAAGAGACGGTGAGCTCTACCGACCGTTTCCATTTACCCTCTCCCTTGCATCCAAAGCACATCTTGGAGACAACATCGTATCCTCTTCAGATCCAGAACATCCAAGCAGGCCTTATTTTGAAGAGTAACTACTTTAAGATAATCATTGTACGCGCACATTTGGTTGGTTTGCGACGAGGCGCGCCTGGAGCGTAGACCGTCTTAACACCTCGCTCACTTTGTTCTGAGATACGGTCGTTCAATTCAGCGTCTTCGACCTAGACGAGTCTCGGTTTCGACCAAGACGCGTCTTGGTCTCTGCCTAAGGAGCGTTGCGATATGCTATGCGGTCCGCGCAAAGGGGGCTTGCGCATGATCAGTCTCTCCCAAGGGTCCCACTACAGGTTGCCCGGAGGAAGCCATGCGGGCCACCTTTCCACCGCTCTCCCTTCTCGTACACGACGGCAAATTCGGAGATGAGGGGGTTCAGACGGGCGCCCAGTCGTCACCGGTGTCGAGGCTGGGTGGATCTTTGACTGGGACAGAATGAGCAGGGTAGAGGTAGGATATGTACGAGACGTACCTTGATAACTTATCTCCGAAGGAACACGGTTTAGATGAGGGTCGAGTCCATGAGCGGTGTCAGACTCACCATCGAGAAGAGAACGTCGACGACGACCATCGTTGGAAGGAACGGGGACATCCAGAGGCCTTAGGAGTATCAGTACATGGCCTGAGATGTAAACGGGAAGTCACTTCAGCGAATTGAGACGATTTGCAACCGGGCGAGATGATGGAAGTGGAGAGCAAGAGAGATTCGGAAGATTCGGAGGAGGAGGAGGAGGAGGAGGAGGATATATTACTGCGGCGGTCCCAATCAGGAACAAGCAGGTACTGTACCGACGTACAACGTGTCCTTTGTACGCTACAGTCATCAACCGCCCGATCGCTGTGAACATCTACCTAGCTGCGATTAGCCAGTAGAGTCTCACGATAAAGCTAAGAAGACGGGGAAGAAAACTCTACTGTCCAGGCATTTGAAATTGACTAGTCTCTGTGAAGAGGACAGCGAGCACGGAATGGGGGTTAAGACCGAGCAACCGACGAAGAAACATGTGATGGGCCTCCACATGCTCCTTCAGCAACGAAATATCTGTGTCGAGAGTCAACTGGCGATAGCAGTCGACTCTCGCCATGTACATCTGCAGGCCTTCTCGGACGGGTAGCGAGCCGATTCTGTGATTCAGGCTGAAGATGGCGTTGCTGGTAACTCGAGCTTTGGACACTTTGATGGCGTAGTGCCACGCAGCCCATGCGAGAATGTTTGCATGGACAGATGTGAACCAAATGACCACGTACTTTTCAATTCGGAAGCAAGTTTGACGACAACGGATCACTGACAAGTTTCGCAGGATCAGCAAGTACGAGCGTAGCTTGCGCAGTCCAGCATTAGGCCCTGTTCGGGATCCCCAGGTAGGCCTCCAGGAGTACCTGTACCCCCAAATGTGGACAGATCACATCTACCAATGTCACTCTCGTTGTCACTCGGTCTAGACTGGTCTAGAGCGGCTCTATCAAATTGCTACGTGTCGGTGTCGTCCATGCGCTGTCCGCTTATCCCGCCACATTGCCCGCCACCCCCGACGTGTCCCCGCACCTAGTCTTCAAGCAGGGAACATATGAAACTAATAGATACATACACTAACATTGAATATACTGCTCATATGAAAGGAGTCTCACCTTGAAAACATGCCTAATGACTGAGATATGCGCTCCCCGACGCGCTGGACGTCGAGGTCATCGTCGGGTCGACGTCCACTGACATGTGTCGGAGCTTTTCGGCTTGAATGATCGGACTGTCGCACCGGGGTCCGTTGATGTGATGGTTTGTGACTAGCTACCTGACAGGTACTCCTGGAGGCCTACCTGGGGATCCCGAACAGGGCCTTAGCACTCCAGGCGTCGTTTTCATGTGGCCTTGCGTAATGTCTCGCGAGAGTCTCGATATGGGAGAAATTGTGGTCATCACTCCTATTTTGTGGAGTATCCGAGACCTTCGTGCTGGTTGCCCGATATCGCCCGAGGAGGTCGCTCAGATTTTCGAAACACACCGTAGTGGATCGCAACAAGACCGAGATAGACTCTGCATGAGCTCCAGTGGATCCATGGCATCAAAAAGCGAGAATAATGCCGACACGAGGTAGAGGATGCATTTTAAAAGTGTATGTGCGGTGACCGCTCCTTGACCAGATATACTGGTCTTTTCGGGTATTTGGTGGGTCTCAGCAACTTTGCCGGGTTCCCCATGCCTATGGCCTGTTGCATGCTGCATACATCGAGGGATGGTCTTCTCGTGTTGCTTCGACATGGGTGTTAGGGGCAATAGGTGAAGGGCGAAGGAAGTTTTGGATTATCATCCAGCGAATTCCTGTACATCTGGACGCTCGTCAAGTTGCCTTCTTGCAGGATTCAAATCATCGTATACTACGTGTTCACAGCGAACAAGGTAGTCGAAACAAAGAAATTCCTATTGGATGATGGGCCTAAGGTGCATAACGGCCGGGACGGGAACAGAATCCCTGAGGTTGGACAGGAGGGTTGGAGAAAACACCGAGACTCTAATATATTAGCGGCGTGGATGTTTGTGGAATAAGTAGGTCGGGCGGTACAAGGCGCTGGAGATTTTGAGTCGTGCAGAGTCTCTCGGACAAAACAATCTGAGGGGCTCATAGAAGATCAACTGAGAGCGAGGCAATATCCTGAGGGCCGCTGAGAAGTGCCCCAGCCTGGGGAGTAGTTTGACTAGAAGATAAGGAGATAATTTCGGCGCCGATTTTGTTGAAGGAGCGAAATGCCATGGAAATCAATTTAAAGACCGGAGAGGAAGGATTCAAGGAAGAGGACGAGAGGCCTGTCGGAATTTAAATTTGTGCGCGCTGAAACAAACAAACAAGGACCGAGTCTCGCTTGGGGTTCCGGGCTGAGTCGAGGGGTGTTCACCTGCGCGTCCGAAGGATTTTGCGACGAATCAGCGAGTGCACGAAAATCTGGTATTCAGGGCGAGTAAATGAGTTTAGGATGAACCAAGTGACGTGGAGTACCGAGTGTGCGGGAGCTTTCCGTGAAGGTGCGGTCGCCCAAAAGATATTGGCCCTTGTGCAGTGTCTGGAATTTTGAGGGAAAATTTTTCCTATTCATATATAATCTGCGGGGAAGACCTTTATTGTGGAGGTTTTGCTGAGTGGTCTTTACTACTTGTTTTTGGTTTTTCGTCACATGAGACCCAATACTGGTCAATGGTTCGAACCTGGCAACCTCCTTTCGTTTACTTCCTTCATGATTTTTTTTCTGTGTTGCGGTGATTGGTGATACATGTACAGTTTCAGTTCAGAATTCATTCAAATATAGGCTGGGCAGCCCTCTAGTATTCTGTCTAGACCCTTGGAAATTTATCTGATCCATACAGTTGCATTTGTTGTTTCTTTACTGAAACAGTCTTTGCCCTTGTCTGTCTTGTGTTGACTGCTGCACAAAATAGTGATAGCTATCTTTGACCCTTGTCTTCATTTTTCTACACTTCTGCAATGGATACTGGCTGGTCTCATACTGGAAGATTGTTTTATTGTGAAATCCCCATAGTTCAATTTCCAAGTCTCATCACCTCTTTCAGATGAAAAGGAAGCAACCCAGAGTAATTTCGATCCTTACAGGATCAAATTTTAGGAGTATTGTGACTCCCATATGCCTGGGCTCGTCCTGGACCCTGATTATCAGGTGGAACATTTTTTATTCAAGTGGGAACTATTGAGTCATATAATTTTGACTGAGCCTAGTTGGAGGTGATTTGGGCGTATCAGGCTCAAATTTACATAACTGCATGTATTCAAAGGCTGATCTGGAGATTTCGGGACCACAACACACTTTGCTTTGGTTTTCTGTCATAAATAGGCCAAAAAAAACACGCAGCCTAGTATCTGGACCAGGGGCAGATGGGTTGACATGCAAAGTGAAGTTTTTCAAAGTTTTGAATGTTCTCTGCTAGTATTAAGAGAACCCGCAAGGCAATTTAAAAAAACGAAATAACCACATTTAGTCCCAGAATTGGGCCAGAAAAATACTTACAATGACTGAGGCTTTAAAGAATAATGGTACACATGTAATGTAATATTTTCAGATTTATCAGACAGAAGATACACAGGGAAGACATTATTCAAGAGCCCGAACGTGGATTTGATGAGTTAGTGCCTAATCGAGACTAACTTTGATGCTGGGAAGATGTGTCGGCTAATAGTCCCAATCGAGACTAAATAGTCCAAATTGGGCACTAAATCTATTCCGGACACCGCACGACGGCCAAGATATTGGCGCTCAGCTCTGCAACGATACTACCCTCAAGCCTCCGACCAGCCAAGATCGTCAATCGAGACCTTCAAATTGCCCGGACATATTTCTGGGGCTCGAACAGTCTTCAAACTGGGAATTCAAGGTCTGGGACTCATCCAAGGACTGGTATAGTCGTGGTCGAACGACGATCACGGGGTCGCGCGGCGTTGACGCGCTGCCAAGCCTCTCAATTACATAATCTAATTCGATGTCTCTTACGCTCACTGTCGACGAGGACGACGTCGGGGAGGCAGAGTTCAGCGCCCTCTCAGTCTCTTCGTCGGCATTTTCATCGCCCGCCGGCCCATCTCCCGCCGTTACCACCACCTCTCCGGTGTTGGCACGGAAAAACAGCCTCGACAGTCTACCTCTACCATCCCCGACAAAGTCTGGACGACCGGGAGGGCTATCTAGGTCCCATACACTTCCTAGAGTAACCCAGCTTGAAACCAAGTCCCGGCGCAAGAACTCGGAGCTAGATGCATTGGTTGTGGAGCCCGATGTGCTTGCTCGCATTCGCCGCTGGATTCTGGGTGTCGCCATAGTCGACTTTGATGTCGACGACGGTCCCTTAATCACTGGAATATACCCCTCTGTTGTTCTCTTTCCTGAGGAAGCGGAAAATATGTATGTGCAATTTTTAATCGCGCTTTGCAGCGGCTCATACCGAGAACAGAGCTTTCTCTGCGTTTCCCGATTCACCGCAATTCGAGGATGGGTCCCAGGATCACTCGTTCCGCATACGAGAGCACATCTCTCTCCCGGGAGACCGCCGGCCAGCCACGAAGGACGGTTTTATGTATGGCTTTGCGCATTTCACGCAGCGCAAAGATTTGTCTTCGAAGCGGGGGTACGAGCAGGTATGCCTTCATGGGCTCCCCGTCCCTGTCTTACGCTTTTTCGCAGCGCTCGCTCGTAATACTCACTCACCACGCGTACCCCGCCCTCTTCGCTCGTATAACCGCGCTTCTCGGGCCCCTGTTCCAACAGCATGGTCTTCCTATGCTCGAGGCTGCTTGTCATAACATCGCCACCTGGTGTGTAACGCGCCGCGTCCACCTATCACCCCGCTGACTCCACAGACAAAGCAAAGGTCGGACCCGACACCTGGCATGGTCGCCGAGCTCGGTTTCCTGGGCACTGTCCTGAGCATCGAGCTTCCTCAGTCGCTAGAACAGCAGCAGCTTGCCGGAAAGGCGTACGATCCCCGACAGCACGTATGTCCAGATATTTCATCCCTTGACGCATGCTCACCATCCCCAGATCCTCGCTTCTTCGAGCGCGTTCACGCCTCCGCCTCTCCTCCTCTTCGAGGCATCTCTCTCGCATCTCTGGTCACTCTGGGAGTGCCTCATTCTCTGCGAGCCTCTGCTTGTCTTCGGCGCCTCACCCGCCCAAACCAGCCAAGCTGTCTGGTGGCTGCGTGACCTCCTCCGCCCGCTCCCGCTGACTGGCGACATGCGCCCGTACTTTACTATCCACGACACTGACCATGCGGCCCTCGCGTCCCGCCTCCCGCCCGCGGCGGGGCGCGTCCTCGGCGTCACGAACCCCGTCTTCGAGCGATCATGCGCGCATTGGCCCCATGTGTTGAGCCTCGGGCGGCATGTCCCGTGCGTTCCTCTTTCCTCCTCGGGTGGGTGGCGAGTGCTGACTACGCCTTCACAGGCTGAATACAGCGACTCACAGCGCCAGCGCTGGGAATACGCGCGTACGCGCCGGCCCCGCACCGGGTTGGAAGACCCGCACGCACAAGCGCTACGTCTCGAAAGACCGCGCCTTGCTGCGCCGCCTCGAGGACGCCTGCGCGGGCGGCTCCGAGCGCGAACGTCCGTGCCCTCGCTTCCCTCGCTCGTCTGTTTATTTATTAACCGACCTACTTCCTGCAGGGCTCGACGCGTCGCTCGACCTGCGGCGCCACTTCCACGCGCGCACGACGGAGATGCTCGTCCCGCTCGCGCGCTACCTGCACACGCTCATCCCGACGCCCGCGGAGCGCGCTGCCTCGCCGTCCCCGGAGGCGCTGCGCATGCGCGCGTTTAGCGCGCCGGCGTTTCTTGCGTCGCTCAAGACCGGCGCGGGCGCGGCGCTGCCGTTTCGCAGCACCGCGCGCCGGAAGGAGTTTTACGAGCGCTGGCTGCGCACGCCGGCGTTTGGGGTCTGGCTTGGGCTGCAGGAGGGGATTGTGCATGGTGTGCTGGAGGGCGGGTAGTTCACTATCCCCATTGCATTCGCAGCTTGGTTTCAATTGAAACCTTCGGTTTTTGGTGCTGGCCGGGATATACATGAGTACGATGAGATATTCCCATCGTATTTCCCTTTCCCAGCTTTCATTCTCGGCTGACGGGTGTTGGTGAGAGAGCGGAATTCTCACCCATGAACCTTGGCCCACCTTGGCCCAACCTTGTGGCCCACGCGGCCCAAGACCCGAAGGTAAAGTTTGGAGCGCTCTCGTGACTCAATCACGATGAGTCAATGGTGACCTCACATGGCACATGACCGGATGTCACGCGAACGTGACATCGATGGCTCCATCCAAGCTCCATCCGACGAGTTGACTAATTCTTGGCTTCTTTATCCTCCGGCAAATTTTTCGAAACCTTCCACGGTACAGCGTGAAGGAACCCAGAAAAAAAGGACGCGACTGGTGCCGGTACTGGCCAAGCATATGCAAAAATGTAGGGCAAAGAATCTCACGCGAATGTCGCGATGTGAACGAATCCCACTGTCAGAGTGTCAGTGGTACTAAAAAGTACCGTGTCGGCTCGTCCGCCGGTGCTGACTTATTCCCGACGGGGCGCCACAGAACCAAGTCTTACCACCAGACGTCAACCATGCTCCTCCCACTTTCGACGCTGCTGTGCGCCCTGGTTTGCATTGTGCCTCGTTTCTGTGTTTCTGCAGAGACGTCAGCCACCTCTTTGGATGTATCTCTGACTACGGGCACATTCCGTGGCGTAGCGACAGCAAATGGGACCGAGAAATGGCTGGGAATACGCTATGCGGAGCCCCCCGTTGGTTCTCTTCGATTCAAGGCCCCTGTACCTATCACAACGGCCGTGAAAGGGATCACGAATGCCTCGTCGTTCGGAAATGCTTGCCCTCAGCCACCGAGCACGAGCCTCGGTGCTCCCATTGCAGAAGACTGCCTCTTTCTCAACGTACGCTCAGATATTATGTTTGGTTCACCGGTCACTGCTCATACCAAGGGCAGGTTTTCAGGCCGCAAGGCACAAACGCCGATTCGAAGCTCGCGGTTTTGGTCTGGATCCATGTGAGAATTTCTCTCAACCAAAACATGAATGGAGCATTGATCGATACACAGGGAGGAGCGTATACCAACGGGTAGCGTCAGGCATTACCTTGAAGGCTGAATGGGCTGATGCTATTTCCTAGCGCCGCATCGGACCCTCAATTTGATCCTACACGTACGGCTCATTCCTGATCCTTTCATTCTTGAGTTAAAACCCGTCTAGTCATCATCCAGAGAAGTGTCGCGTTGAATAAACCAATCATATTCGTTTCGACGAATTACCGCCTCAATACCTTTGGTTTCGTATGCATACTCATTATTTCTTTGACGAGGTATTGAGCGGAATTAGCTTTCCAGCGCAAGTGTTGCCCCTCAAGACTTGAACGTGGGCCTGCTCGACCAGAGGCAAGCCTTTACGTTCCTACAAGAAAATATCAAGGCTTTCGGCGGCGACCCTTCGAAAGTATGTCAGAAGTTGTTTACTTTATCCCCTACTGACTACAAATAAGGTTACCATTTGGGGTCAAGTAAGTTGGCCTTTCATTTCGAAGAATTTAATCTGACCTGTGGCATCTAGTCTGCCGGTGCTGGAAGTGTTGAAAGTCATTTCGTGTTCCCGGCTCCTCAACCTCTATTCCGTGCAGGAATAGCCGACTCTTCCACGGGACCTTTGTAAGACCAGCTTCTTTCGCACGAAATACGCCACATAACCGTCCCACTGCAGCAAAAATTCTCCAGATGCCAGTACCTACGACAAACCTGGGAAACCTTTTGCGCGGCTTCTTGCTGCTACTGGCTGCACGGCTGGAACAGGTGCCGTTTCGTGTCTCCAGAAAGTCCCCTTCCAGGTATGCCACCGTTCCATACCCGAATATTATTTACTCACCAGTTGCTCAAGACCCTCCTCAACATTAGTAACGCCATGATCAACGCCACGTTGAACAGTCAACTCTGGCAACCGTCCGTCGGACCAAAGGGAAGTTTGATCCCCGAAAGAGCCTCAGCTCGAGTGGCTCGCGGAGATTTCTTGCACCTCCCTTACCTCGGTGGAAGCAATGTTGGTGATCGCTTACGTCGTGTTCAGTATCTAACATGAAGCTCAGGTCAACGAAGGCACCGTATTCAGCGGCTCGGTCGCCGGTCTCGGTCTTGTTGGCGCTGCCCAGGACGAGGCTTTCAAGCAGTTCATCGGACACCTCGTCATCGACAATAGTACCTTGACCCCCGACTTTTTCACCAAATCCTTCGCCCTCTTCCCTGCTAACGACCCTGCCAACGGGGCCCCGTTCAATACAGGCGACTCCCTTTTCGACCGCGCGGAGGCGTGGTATACTGATATTATGTTCCTGTCGCCGAGGCGTAGCTTCATCCAGCACGCATCGTCTTTGCAACCAACTTTCGCCTACTACTTCCGCGAATTTATCCCAGGCAATGACCCGAGCCTGGGAGGTAAAGCCTCCATCGCTTTATTCAATTTCTCTTCCGACAACAATATTTTGCAGTTTTCCATGCTTCTGAGTTGGAGCTGTTCTTTGGCCCATTTCCAGCGGTCGAGCAGGCGTTGGCGCAACAAATGCAAGAGTTTTACGTGAACTTTATTAACGATCTCAACCCTGGACGTGCGTGCTTTCACCGATGATTACGTATTGTTCAACTTGGTCTTACCGTCGTCGCCAATTTCGACAGCCCAATGGTCAGCTTATAGTCTTGAAGCAACGGGCCAGGTGATGCAGCTCATTCGGGGAAATCTTACCATGATTCCAGACAGTATGTCTTTTTTCGGTTCACAAGTAGGTTTGTTCTCCGTTTACGAAACGAACAGATTGGAACGTCGACAAGACAAATTTCTTCAACTCTCCCGAGGTCCTCAACGAGTGGGAAAAATAAATGAACACGAATATTGGACTGCCATTGCGAGCTGAATGGAGGCTTGTTTGATTTAGGATTATCTCTGTAAATGATCTAGTACACGACCCGATGAATCAAATCCGCGTACTAGATGTCGTCGTCCTGTTGAAGGATGCAAACTCAACACAGTTCACCCGTATTGTTAAAAAGTTTATTTCCAGAATAAACTACTCCCCATCCCTCTATAAAGCCGGTCTCTAGAGCGCGTATGTAAAAATCCACAAGTCATGATCGTTCACACAGATAGCCAGTCAAGTCTATCGGTTGAGTTGTTTCGTTATACTCCGAGAATGTGTGGCTGGAAACGGGCACTATTGACTCGTCTGACTGGTGCAGTCCGCCGGGAGAGCCAGTGTTCAAACAGGCTGCGTCCCTCAGGATTGCTGTCGCTCAAAGAGTAATCCGAGGCGGAAGAGTTGGTGGACGTGCTGTTCCCGGTGCCGTCGTCGCCCGTGGTGCTGTTGCCCCCATTACCATCATCGCCCGGTGGACCAGTGCTGTTACTACCGGCGCTAGACGCGTCCGGAGTCCCCGTAGAACTGGAAAAGGCGCTTGTAGCGGTCGCCGTGCTATTACCATCGTCGCCGCTGCCCGTGTCCGGAGGCCCCGTTGAATTGGAAGGAGGACCTGCAGCGGGCGACGTGCTGTTTCCCCCGTCACCGCTGCCCAAGTCCGGAATCCCCGTCGAATTGGAAGGAGGGCCTGTAGCGGGCGTCGTGCTGTTGCCGCCGTCGCCGCTGCCCGTGTCCGGAGGCCCCGTCGAATTGGAAGGAGGGAATGTAGTCGTGCTGTTGCCGCCGTCGCCACTTCCGTCCCCGCCGCTCCCATCGGTACCGGTGGACGTCGACCCAGGAGCGGAAAAGGTTATAGAAGGGGAAGATGAATTGCCAGAGCCACCGAAACCTGTACGGAAGAAAAAATCAGTGGAAAGAAGTGACGCGAGCTAGTCATCGTACCTGGCTGGCCTGGGCCTGGCGCAGCGCCAGGTTGGCCGGGAAGTGGAGCCGA
Organism: Mycena galericulata; assembly: GCA_029289565.1. NCBI lineage: Eukaryota > Fungi > Basidiomycota > Agaricomycetes > Agaricales > Mycenaceae > Mycena > Mycena galericulata. Next base: position 1,460,377 of record JARKIA010000006.1, on the reverse strand, counting down.
TCCAGGTTGGCCGGGAGCAGGAGTTCCCGGATGTTCTGGACAAGGCTTTTTTCATCGGAGGAGGTGCGCTAGCACAAGGGCACATCTCTCCACCGCCTACATGCCCCGTATTAAGTGATACGACGTCGACCATGGACAGGAAACTGTGAGCCTTGCCCTTTGTCCTTGGGGCCCTTTTTTCTTCTTATGTGAACGCGCGTGCATTTCTTCAAGTTCTTCGTCGAGAGCGCGTTCGAACAGGTCATCGAGATCGTCGGCAGAGTACGGGGTGGGGTACCTGCGGCCGATCTGTTGTACCTCTCCGCGTTCCTCGTTTACGAGGTCTCGATCCAAAAAATCGCTGGCGGAATATGGAAGAGGATGCCGGCGGCCAATGCTCTCCCTGCCTTCAGCCAGTGCGGCGGCGCGTGATTCCGCGTGTCGGATTGCCCTGAGGACATTTTCGCGAGCGGCGCGGCGCGTCTTGTTCCACGAGCGGAACCGCTTTTTTGGTACTAAAATATCGAGATAGCGCGATTCGTGTTCCGTATTGGCCGCTCTGGCATCAACATCGCCGGTGTCGCCCAATCTACACCGGAAGAGTCGTGAGGTTCGATGGCATATTAATGAAAAAGATACTAACGGGATGGGGGCACCGAAAGTTGAAGCGACATTGAGAGCCAAGGCAGTTACCAGAAATGCGTTGGAGGTTGAAAAAAGCATGATGAGCGTAGACTCGGAAGATAGTATGCGTGATTCGTCAAAGGGAGTATCTCGGAGGAAGGAAGTCGACTTGTGGATAAAGACAACCTCTAGGCAACCTGCGCCAAAGAGGGATTGTGGGGAGCACAGCTAGAGAATTCATGTCTCTGACTCTGCGTTATATACGACACGGAGTTGTGGGTGTGGGCATAGAAACCCGTGCCGCGTCACTGACGCACCCGTTTCTATCGTCCAGAATAGTGCCTTTTTCAGGATCAGATAGCAGACCAAGAGACCGCGACGGGGAGGTAGAGTCATTATGGGGATGATGACAAACCGGCGAACTTGTTGCCATTCCGAATGCGGTTACCTACGACCGCCATCACCGACTCTGCCAGCAATGCCTTGCGTTGACTGCCCCCAAACGTTGTGCTTGAAGAATATGCAAGGTCTTTGAACTGTTCGTCGTTCGAGCCTGGAGTACAATATGACTCAGACAGGTCAAGGTACTGTCAAGGTTTGGTATGATTTGTCCGGGACTCTAGCAGTACTAGTGATGTGGTTGACTCGTACAGCTCGTATCGCCGTTACGGGGATGCAGTGAATACGGATATAGATTCTGAACGGGTTGATCAGGATCTCCAATGAAGAGCAGCACGATGGCAACCTCAAGGCTGCGTCCGGGTCCTCAATTAAATTTATTGAACAGGACATTATGCTTCCGCGTTATTTCCGAGAATAACGAGTCCCATCCCATCGGTTCGCGGGAGAGAACGATAATAATTTTGCCCGGATGAGTACCCCGATGAGTAACAGGCTTAACCGCACCTTCTGAATCGGGGGGAAGGGGTCGGAGTTGCATTATTGAATCCCAATGTTCTTTTTCAAGCCTATTTACACAACAAGATATAAATTGGTCACTTTCAAGTCCGTTGTTATGCGCTCCGGATGAAGTGGCGTGCTACTCCCTAGAAGATATCAATTACCAGCACGAGCTTAATCAAGGCAATCGATTATCCAGACGATCCTGATGGAGCTGCCGCTATGTATAAGGCAGTAGACGTCGAAGAAAGATCCTGGCTTCTCGTTTGCCGGAATAAATGTTGCGGGAGCGATGGATCGGCTGTGAACGAGAATTTCTGGCGGTACAGCTGAGCTCCGGGTCGTATCAGGTTACTGGGGGTTTTTCTAATTCCAGTAAAGTGTCCTTTCTTGGGAGGTGCTCCATTTGCTTCCGGCGTTTTTATCAAGCCCTTACGTCTGTGCGTCGTCAAGCGGGATACTAGAAAATTCAACATGTTCAAGTTCACTGCCACATCGGACATCGGGCCGCTGCTGGTATAACTCTTGACTTCCATGTCTCCAGTGTCAAGTTTTCGACCTCGGTCCACATATATAATGGGACTCACCGTTTGAACAATTGCTTCTAGGCAGTCTAATTTCAACACCCTTCCAGAGGGATTCCAGAGGACTCGACCTTCTCGGCCCAGAATCCCTTCAACAAATTCTCTCACATTGTGGCTTTCTAAATTGCTTAGGGCTTATTATTGATATCTTACTATCCGTGGATACTTTCTTCAATTCTCGAGGGAGTCGGCCTGTCAGCCGTACAATTGACCTCGGGTGAACTTCGGGGTGTTTCGGGGAATATGAAGAGGTTCAACCCGGTCTTCATTTCGCACACGGAATTATAACTGACCCTTTCTATCTACATCCAATGCAAACTATCTTTGGGATTTCTTTCCTCTCAGGCCAAGTCTATTCGGACCGTCCCGGGGCAAAATGAGGCTCATCTAGCACTAACTTCATCTTCCAGTTCACAGATATGTAGGCAGGTAGGTTTAGAACTAGGCCTTGGCTTAATTCTCTGTACCTTTCCCTTATTTTACTAAGAGTCTCCCGGTCATTTTATCCTTAGCTCGCTCCGAATCGGAGTACTTGGCAATAGCGCTGTAGATGACCGTATTCGTGGGTTCTATTCCCGGTCGGCACTTTTCCGTCCGCGTATAGTCGATACTGGTAATGCACGCGGTTGCCTATGGGTCATTCAGTTGATGCGCACCCTTTTATTTGTCCAATTCTGTATTGATTGAAAGGCAGGCGCCGCCGCTCAATCTACAAAAATGCTATTTATCTCACCCGTCGTTTTCTCAATTTCCTCCGTTCTCGAGAAGAACATAAATAAATAACCGAGTCATTCCAGAGCTCAGTACCCTCGGCAGCTCTGAACGCAACCGGAAAACCGTTGCACAGCCCCCGGATGAGTCGACTGGAAAAGGAGAGCCTGGAAGATTACATAACCATCACTGCCACTCCTCTGCACGGTCCCGCTCCTTGTCTGGAACCACAACAATAACCTCACTATCTACTCCAACCCCAGGCAGATGTTCTCAAGTCCTACACCTGCACCGGGATCCAGGGCACTGGCCTCGAATGCACTGCGTGGCGCAGGTCTCATGATTGACCGAGACACCACTATGCGGGATGTCTCGGACAAGCCCACAGGGCGAAAACCAGCCGCAAAACATCGCCCACATAGGCTACGCGCAATATACGATACAAGTGACAAGTCCTCGGGCAGCAGTCGCATGGTAAATATACGTTACTACTTCATTTCGTGGTCAGGTTTTCGCCGAGCCATTTGCCCCCTTCCTTTCTGCCGAAAATTGAAAACAACACGCTTACCCCGCGCCCGACGTTGTCCGCAGCTTTCTTCTCGCATATCAGCCGACTCTGGCCCGTCGGATCTACTCTCCATACGCGGTGCCTCGCGCTCCACAACCACCGGCACCCGACCACGACGGAACGCGGTATCAGGCGGCGTTCACGTCGGCCTACCACCCGTCCATGCACCCTCGGCCACGACAACTCGTATATCGAAGAGCCGGCCAGGGACGGTCGACCACTGGTACGAGTTTGTCAAGAAACGATATGATCCGCAGACCAAGTGCCTCAATCTCGATGTACGTACCGAAATCACCATTCGATCGACGCTGTGTATTTACCGTTCCGCTCAGTCGATGTCCGAGGATGAAATTCTACGGAAATACAACCTTCAGGCGCCTGGCGCAGGAGGCGGCAATGCACGCGAGGCAGGAGTTATCTTCAAGCTTGCTGCTCGTCTCAAGCCACCAGTACGCACATGTCGCCGTCTTTCCTGTCCCATAGTATTCTAACTTGCAACAGGTAGAGACCGTGTCACTGGCCAATAATGGCTTGTCCGGGCAGCATTTGACGTATATCGACAAATACCTTCCACGCGTCGCCCATCTATCATTACAAAATAACAACATGCGGATGTGGAAGGACCTTGACGGCATCTCCTCCCGTCGAGAGAAGCTCTTAAATCTCAGGGAGCTTGTCCTTATGGGCAACCCTTTACGCGAGCAAGAGTACCAGTCTGGCAACGCTGAGCGTTATAAACGGTCCGTGCAAACTGTCCTCTTCCACCTACCGTGCTGACTCCCTTCCAGCGAACTAGGCCCGGCGGTTTCTAACCCTCGAGCTGGCAGACCAAGAACCCATCGCCAAGATCTCATTTGACGTCGCACAGTCTGACGATGCCTGTAGCCAAAGCCGCTGGACCTATAAAGGCCCCGTCGGCCACCTCCTTCCCGTATCAGATGGGCCCGTCTTTTATTGACGGCGTCGACCCGTCCCTCGTCAGCACATTCCTGTCGCGGTTCTTCCCCGCGTTCGACGCGCAGCGGCCGTCCCTCGCTGACGTCTACACCCCCGCAGTCGACGTTCTCCTTCCAGGCCAACACGTCTATACCCATACGCGCGCGCGTCGAGGGCGTGTACACCTCGCGCGAGATGCCGAACCAGCGCAAGCTCGAGTGGAGCGCGTGGCTGGGACACGGTTCGCGCAATCTTCATCGCCTGTCGGGCGACCGCGCGATCGAAGCGCTGCACATCGGAGGGCAAGGACATCATCCAGGCGCTTGTTAAGCTGCCACTAACGAAGCACGACATCCTCGGCGCGCCCGAGAAGTTCTGCGTAGACGCCTTCCTTGCGGGCGTAGGCTTGCTCGTGATCGTGCATGGCCAATTCGTCGAAGGTGCGTCCATTCATTCCTATTCATTGCGACTTGCTGAGCGTGTTCCACGTTAGCCCCGTCGCAGGGCGTACGGTCATTCGATCGCACCTTTATGTTGGCGCCGGCGCCTGAAGGCTCTCGGTACGTTTTCGTTGTTGCAACCGCGCCATGTGTCTCTGACCCTCTTCCGACTCCAGCGCCAAGATGAATGGCTGGGATGTCATCATTCCTCTCCGACCAATGGACGATCCGCGGCTTTTCCAAGCCGGAGGCGTGGGCGCCGGGCCCTATGCTCGTGCAGGCGACGCTGGAGAGCAATCCGCCACCCCCGCCACCGCGGAATCAGCAGCTCCAACTCCCGCCCGACCAGCAGGCGCTCCTCAGCTCGCTCGTATGTCTCTCTCATCTTTCGCTCATCCTCTCTAAACTAAGCGGCCTTGCGTCTGCCCTGTAGCCCGAGATCCAACGACCGCCCGTTATCCAGATTTGTGGCCAGACAGGCCTGAACGTCAAATACGCGCTGGACTGCCTGAATGGCAATGCATGGGACATCGAGCGCGCTGTGGCGAACTTTAATCAAGTCAAGGTAAGCAAGCCTTTGCCGTCGCTGCTGGATCGTGGCTGACCGCGGTACATTACCAGGCAACCCTGGCCCCCGACGCCTTCCTCGGCCCGCGATAGTAGAGGGCCGCATCATAGCATCTCGGACACCCAATATCCACCCAACACCCATGAGTTATGATTTCGCGTCGCATCATTCGTTCGGGCTTTGCAATGACAATGTACCATACTGCCTATTATATAACGTACCACTCATCCCTACACTCATCCCTACATACAATCGCAATCTTGCTGCATGCATTTGAGACCTTCATAAGTAATTCTAGCGGGATGACGCTGTTGGTCGTGTTAGGTCTGGATGCCGTAGCACAGCCTCAGCGTACCTTGTCCGCGACACCTCCGAGTCCCGAGAACTCCTTCCCCCGACTCGACCTATTCAACTCATAAATGAGGCGCAATGGGCTGAATATCATCTTGGATCGCGTGCTCAGTGGGTGAATGGAAGGCCGAAATTCGGCCCGAATCCCCGAACCTTCTCCTTGTCCTCCCAAACTTATGATCTCCAAGCTGTACCGCGAGTCTGGACTCAGTTCAGTGCAGGGCAGCTGGCCGGGACGCCTGGCTTATTATCCTGTCGCGGACATGCCGCATGCTTGCGTACGGCGGGGTTTCACTGATTCTGGCGCTATTCTTCGCCGAGCTCGGCGTGCCGGACTCGCGCATCGGCCTCTTCATGACCCTGACGCTAGCGGGAGACGTCGCACTCTCGATATCGGTGACACTCGTGGCCGACTAACTGGCTCGGCCGCCGCAGAAGCTTGTTAGTCGGATCGGCCCTGATGATGCTCTCAGGCACGGTCTTCGCGCTCTCCGAGAATTACTGGGTTCTGCTGGTGGCCGCCGTACTGGGCGTAGTGAGCGCCACGGGCGGCGACTGTCGGCCCATTCCGCCCCATCGAGGAGAGCACGCTATCGGAGCTGACGGGCCCGCAGACGCGCGCCGACGTGGTCGCGTGGTATGTCACTTCGGCGGCTTTGGGGCAGGCGGCAGGGACCGAGATGTCGGGCAGGGTCATCGAGTGGCTGCGCATGAGGGACGGGTGGACGTTGCTGGACGCGTACCATATGTGCTTCTGGCTGTATGCAGTCATGGGCGCCGTGAGTATCGTCGCGAGCTTGCTGCTGTCCGACAAGTGCGAGCTGAGAAAGCCGGAGAAGACCAGCGAGACGGAGGCGTTCTTGGGGGCGGGAAAGCAGGACAGCGGAAACGGCAGCAAGAGCCGATTCGCCCAGATCTCGCGCGAGACCCTCTCGGTCGTCGCAGCCCTCTGGTTCCTGCTCATGGTCGACACCCTCGCCGACGGTATGGTCGGCATGTCGCTCACGACCTACTATATGGACCGAAAGTTCGGTAGCCGGCGCCTGTCCAAGTCGACCCTCGGCAACGTCGTTTCGGCCAGCTACTTCCTGGCCGCCTGCTCGACCGTCTTCGCGGGGCACCTCTCGCGCCGCCTCGGGCTCGTCAACACCATGGTCTTCACACACGTCCCCTCCTCGACGGCCGTCCTGCTGTTCCCATTCCCACCGGGCGTCGGGCTCACCGTGACGCTCCTGCTCATCCGCATGGCGCTCAATAACATGGATCAGGCGCCGCGCACGGCGCTGATCGCGGCCGTGGTCCGCCCCGAGGAGCGCACGGCCGTCATGGGAATCACAAGTATGCTACGGACGCTCGCGGCGACCGTCGGACCGTTCGTCACAGGCGTCTTGGCGGGCGACGACAGATTCTGGATCGCGTACGTCGTGGCGGGCGCGCTACGGCTCGCCTATGACCTCGGCCTATTTGTGATGTTTATAAACATCAAGCTGTACAAGCACGAGCCTGGGACCGGCGACGAACATGTGCTAGAGGAGCGGCCCACTGACGATGGGGAACTATCCGAATCGGAGCCTGAGTTAAATCATTCAAATGTAACTATAGAATCGACGACAATGCTATGAACTATTGGTTTAGATGGTCTAGGACCCACAAGTCCTGGTTTTCTTGGCTCAGCTTCAAACAGGAAGTCCAGGCACACTGACTCAAGAGTGTGATCTTAAATGTTTATCCACCAGTTATTAAATTCTGGGAGTAAGAGCATCACTGATTTAAATGTCTCTCTCTGCAACTCGTATTTCAGCAAATTCATTGGCGCATACATACATATGCGAAGCTTCTTCTGTTTGTTCATAGAAGAGCCGGACATCGTGAACTAGACCCTCGAAGGTGGCCTTGGAGGTAAGGATCTTTAGTGCGTCAACCTCGCTCGGCTGCAGCGGAAAATCAGATCTAGATCTGGAAAGAATTGAATATTATACAAGCTGAAGGATATATGTCAGTTAGACCAAACAAGAGGGCGCTGACCTACTTTGATGGTGTCTAATCCGCTCCCTTCTTCTTTTTCTCTTCCACCAACTCGACGTTATCCGCCGGAATGCCCTTCAAAACGCCCACCTCGTTCTCAATCATCTCAAGAATCTCGTCGCTGACGTCGCCTGACACGACGATTTCCTCCAGTCCCTGCGGATTCTTCGTTACCGAGGACCCAGTCGCAAACTTCGTCGCAAACTGCTTTGACGCCTTCTTTAGGTCGATACCGAATGCTTCCAGCCCAAAGACAGAAGTGACGTGTTTCCGTTTATTCCGTTCAATCCGTTTTATTATTATCTGGACCGGTATGAGGAAAAAAATGAGATGAGATGAAAAGCAGACACACCTGGGACGCCATCTTCTTTTTTAAGGCCGCTTCTGCCTTCGCCTCCGCCTTGACCTCCTTCTTCGCCATGTCCTTCTCCAGCTTAGTCTGCGCCTCAAGACTCAGCGTCCCGACCTTCGTCTGCAGCGCCTCTGCATATAAAATCAACCGTCAATTTCCAAGAGTATATCCGACTCGTCAAATTACCGTCCGAATAATATTTATCGAACAGATCCGGGTGTTCCTCCTTCAGCCAATCCTTACATCTTGTCAGGTGAGCCCCGAACTCACAATATTCCGGGGGGTAGGTGCACACTGAAGACAGTCCGAGTCGTCAGCGATCGCTTGAGCGCATGCAAGATCGCTCGAGCGAGAACCTTGGCAATAGACGACAGCCACAGGTGGGACAGGCTCGGGGGGAGGAGGGGCGTCGGGATCCACGGCCGGTTCGGCCGCTGGGGCAGGGACTGGTGCTGCAGCTTTGCCTTTCTTCGGGGCCATCGTGGTTTGGAGGAAGGTCACGGTCGAATTGATCGTATCAGTGTACGTAACCGCCGGTCCGCCGATCTCTCCATTTAACTTAGTAAAACCTGGAAAAAGCGTTCGGCTTTCGAATCGAAGTGGCGAGTTTGTTCGGCAGAAAAGGGACAGACCTATATAAGGCTCAGGCTCATACTGCAGGGTTTCAGCTACCTACTCGCCTGATGTTGTTGGCTACATGCAAACCGGCGCGAAACTGAACCGTGGGAAAAGTACCTTGTCGTTAGCGAGAAATTCATTTGCCCAGAGATACATAGACCACGAACTAAATAGCTACTTTGCATGCTGAATTTTCTAGTGTCGGTCTATTCGTTCAATGTAATCTTCTGGCTAACCCATGCCCAAAGACCTTGATTATGCACCAACCTCTCAACGCGTCGAAAGTCTTCTCCAGTTGGCTGAATGAAACTGTTCGCTCCAAGACTGTGTTTGACACTCCCTACGAGGAACGTCACAAGAAAATATATTGATAATCAATGCTCTATAGAATGAGATGTCGAGCTTATAATTATGGGAATGGATTGTAGTCATGTACTCCCGAACATGCTCCATTAATCTCGATACCATCGACGTGCTGCGATACTTTCCCGTCGGCGCCGAAGCGGATGAGATCTCCACCATGCGGATCACTGGCGACCAGTGGTTCCCAGCCCATCTTCTGTGGGCCATGATACGGATCCTTGGCGAAGGCCAAAATATGGTCCTGCATGGACAGACTGACCTCGACTTCGAGCCTAGTGGTGTTCGCTATGCCATCTAGGAGCTCATACGTCCCAAAGGTTACCGGCAGGTCGCTGGCATGGTACGCGCCGAGCCACTTGTAGTAGTTCATATTGGGAAAGATGCCCGCATACTGGAAGCGGAAGACGGGCACCCCCAGCTGGTTCCGATACACGGTCGAGTTTAGCATCTCACACATCCTTTTAATGTCCTTGGCGGTGACCTGTTGGCTGGTACGGGCCCTCGGTTAGGTTTTGTACCGGCCACGGAACCATCGTCGACCCCTCGTTGGCGACCGACGAGATGATGGCCGGCACGCGCGCGATTAGGCCTGCCTCGGACCGCGCGTTGTAGTCTGCGAACATGATGCGATCATCGGTCATCCCGTTGAAAAATAGCGGGGGCGTCGTGCCCCGATCGCCATACTGTCCGATGAAGTTGGTGATCTGGGCGAACGGCACCTGGCGCATGCAGTCGAGCTCCGCCGCGCCGTCGTCGTCGTCATCGCCGCAAGGAGCCTCGCACCCAAAGTGGCGCGCTACGAAGGTGAAGTTGGAATACGACGGATCCTTGGGCGGCAAGAAACTGAAGGCCGTCCCCGATTGCATGAAGTAGGCTTGGGCGATAGGATCCTGGTAGAAAGCATAGGCATGGATATCCACAGCGAGGGACCCAGCTGACTGCCCCCACATCGTGATGCGGCCCGGGTCACCGCCGAAGGCTGCAATGTTGTCGCGGACCCATTCGAGTGCGGCACGCTGGTCGAGGATGCCGAGGTTCTGCTGGCCGTCTGCCAGCCCGCGGGCCTTGGGAAAGCCGAAGATGTCGACGCGGTAGTTGATGGTGACGACGATGTGCGACTGGGATCGCTCGACCCACGACGGCGGCAGCTGCCACGGGATATCGACGCCGCCGATCACGAAGCCGCCTCCTGTGACGAAGAAGAGGACGGGTAGCCCGGCGGCGGGCGGCGGCGGCGCGGTTGTCGGCGTCCACACGGCCAGGTACAAGCAGTCCTCAGACGTGGCCTCGCCCACCAGCCCCGACGAGTCATTCTGGTTGCCGTTGTAGATTAAGTTGCCCTTCGTCAGGTTCAGGCTATAGAGTGAGGGCACCGCCGTCACGAACTGCGGGCACGACGGCGGGAACCGCGTCGCATAGTGATGCTCGCTCGCATTCGATGACAGTTTTTGCGGCGGCAGCCAGCGGCGCGACAGCACCGGCGGCTTTGCGAAAGGAATGGCGCGGAATTGGCGAGTTCTCGGAAACTTGGGATCGATGAGCCCTGTGTAGGTGCCCGTGGACGTTTCAACGGTGAGATTGTCCGAGCTCGGGCACGCGGCTTCCAGACCGAGGGCCAGCGCGAAGAGAGACAGGATCGCGAGCTTCATGTTGCGCAGCTTCCTCTCTTCATGATGTCCTTAAATATGTACATACCGTCACCAAGCGGGACCGGCCGTGTAATTCTACGGAAGTAACTGAGCCAAGAGTTTGATAGTAGTTTGATCTACCCATCAAAACGTGGTATCTCTCAAAGCGGAACGAGGCGGAGTGCCGGACGTCGGTTTTCATCGACTTTGTTTCGCAACTCCACCTTTATCTATAAGAAATGAGGATGGTATGTCCCCAGTACACAAAAATGGTTTGTGTCTAGAGATAGCCGTATTGACTTCTGAGGCTCCGCATGATTCAGCAGTGATTCAGCGCTCCACCCAAATGTTCAACTTTCCACCTTACTGTTGAGTTGCTAATTTAAAATTGTCAAGATGATCATTTGGCGTTCCGAATTGGTTCCGAAAGCATCCTACATACATAAAAAAACCAAGAGTACGAAAAGGAATGAAGGCAGAACAAAAGTAAGGCCCAAGAGGGGATCAAGATGAAAGCCTTGGATGAAGGTCCTCTGTGCAGCCATAAGCAAACAGATTTTCAATTCAAGTTGTGTCCACTCCGTTCATCCTCCTTCTATTAGGAAACATGCTCTTTTTGAAAAGTTTCTATGTGGACCCAAAACAAATGTTGAACGTTAGTCTCACGAGGTCACGAGGAGTCAACCGAAAGTCGGCGAGAGCGCCGGCGTCTTCTCTTCTGACTGAGTGTCCATTATTTTCTGATTGAAAACTGTGTAATGGATTCAGTTCAGCACCGTAGCGTAGCACGGGTAGTTGCTAGTATAAGAAAAGTTATATAAGAAAAGACGTGGTGTCTCTGACATGTCAACTCGGATTCAAACTGCTGGTGGAGCGGATTAGGTCCACAGCTGCTTTGGATCGAGGCTTGATAGAACATTTGAACGGTGTTGGGGTCCTTGAATTGGATTAAACAAGCCCAGGTCAAGAATCACATGCAGGCTCACACGACCAGTTGAGAAACATGACCGGGAGGCGGCTCGATTGGCTGTCCGTCCATATCAAGGGCTTTTGTTATGTCGAATACAGCGAGCATGGTAGCCACCATTATCCACAGGGTGTCCCAAGCCATGTGCCGACCAGGACAGACCCTTCGGGGGCTTGAATGAATGTCAAACGCACGAGCAGGAACACGCACCGTCGACCAAATCCGAAAACAGCGTCAAGATCTCTCATGGCGGGATTCAACTGACCACCGACCAGGAAGCGTTCGGGCTTGAATGAATGTGGATCAGGGTAAACTTTCTGGGAGTAGATTAATTTCCATGCAGACAAGTTAAATAGGTGTAGTACCTCATCGTGAAGCATAGCCCTTTGATTATCTGATAAATGCCAGCGTTCAAGGTCAAGTCCGTATACGTACCATTCGTTGGCGATGACAATTGATCCTGCCGGGATCCGATACGAACGATATACGTCCTCCACAGCGACGCGATGGGGTATACCTGGAAGCGTTTTAAGCTGATACAACACACGAAGGAGATAGCTCACCAATTGGCGCTACAGACCACCATCTCATTGTTTCCTTGACTATAGCAGTGACATATGGAAGTGCCTTTTCGTCCGCAAAGTCTGGGAGCTGCCCCGGGTCGATGACCGAATCGATTTCGTTCTGTGCCTTCTTCTGCGCCTCTGGATTTTCCAAAATGGCTCGGAAGAAAATCACGAGACTGGCACCCAGCTGATAACCAAAGTCAGTAATTTTGGAATATTCGATTATTTGAGCAATGGCAGAAAAGGGCATACCGTATCGGTGCCTCCACCGTATATGGTAGCAGCCACCTGCTTTATATCGTGTTCAGTGGCCTTGAGTTCGCTTCCATCCACCCGTAAATGTTCGGCGACGAAAGAAGCAGGGGCAGTTCCCTGGCTCTGTAGGTTGACTTGTGATAAAGTGCCATGACATCAAGGTAAAAACTCACCACAGCTTTTTTAGCGTCTGTGAAGGGCCGATCCACCATCATGTCCACCATTTTTTTCCACTCTGCAGCTTGTCGTTTAAATCCAGCACCGGGAAACCACTGCGGGACATATTTCAAGGCGGGTATGAGATCCTGGACTTGGCTGAGCGGCCAACGTATACATTGTAAGGGATGAATACACACCACTAGGAATCTTCCGGGGACTGCGGCCTCGCTGAGCGCACGGAGAGTCGCATCAGCTGCTTTGAGATACTTGTCGTCGGACGGCTGTACATCAAGACCATAAGCGATAGACATGACTATAGCACCGATCACGCTAGGCTCTAATTGGTGACGATAATGCACAGAAGAAAAAAAAAAAACGTACTGATGACAGTGCAGTGAGAAATCATCTGGGGCGTCTAGCAAACGTCGAGCCAAATTGTGGGCTTCTTTTAGCTCTTGAGGATGAAAATGTTGAGCTGCGGTGGGCTGGAACTCCTGATGAAATAAACGTCTATGCTTCCTCCTGGATAGGGCATCAAGACCAGACTAGAATGTCCGTCTCAATTATACGCACCAGGTATCACCTATGTAGATGTTCCGTTACTTTATAAGTCAAATAGAATCAGGTCATACTCACCATATTTTGTGAAAGCTGCTCCAGAAGTGATGGATCGTGAAAGTCACAACATAGTGAGTTGGACACTTACCGAACAAAAAATCACCCCCAACCAATTCGTTCAGCATCGTGAGTCGTGGTCTTCAAGTTACAAGCGTCAGACATACAAAATCATACGCGGCATACATTACGCGCCTGTCAGAGTATATCGCCGAGCGTGTGCCGAGAAGATCTTCCGCCGCTTCCATAGAGGAAAGGACGACGATTGAACTCCCCGCGGCACTGAGATGTATGATATCGGAATCTGGGATGAAAGTCCAAGTGAATTGGAGCAATTTTTGGCAACGAAAGGCCGTACTACACTCCTTGCTCCACTTCCAATAAGTCTCCCACTCGGAGTGTGCGGGCATGCTGAAGAGATTCCCAAACAGCGGCAGCTTCTTTGGACCCGGTGGAAGGGAGAGAGCAGAGCGACGCCTGAAGGATAATATCGCCGTAGCGAGCAACAAAAGGCCACAAAGGATGGTCCAAGTCCCCGAATCCATGTGGAAGGATTGGAGATACCGCTGTGGCAAACCCTTGGCTCAAATACGCCTCCCAAGTGTTCATCAGATTGGTATCGGAACCTAAGAAAAGAAAAATCCAAGCAGCTGACACCAGCGGCATTCAACTTGAAGACCTGAGGCGAATGTTCGTTCAATAGAAGCGTCGTCTTCTGCCTTCTTCCTTCCACATAAAAAAGACCAGATGAGACCTATTTGAAGCCTGGTCGCGGTTTGGTTTAACGCAGGTTGGGGTGATGTTGGTTCATAGGATGTCGTGGGAAAAGGTAGGAAGGGTCCGGCCGATCACTGATCCGCTTTCCGCCTTGCAAGTTTCTCTTTCTGAGGAGTTTCGCATCACCGTCACCTACCTGTCTTGAGAAGCTTCATTCTCTCATTCCCTGGCTGCCCCTCGTCTCAAGATTCAACGAGACCAAAGTCTCACTGGCAGGACAACTTTTAGATCATCTTTGAAGGACTTGGGGGTAGAGAAACACCCAGCATGGCACCTGGCGCCAATTATATGGGTGGAAAAAGGTTAAAAGTTGTGCCACTTCCTTCTGCATACTCTAATTTTTTTCAGGAATGCTGCCAGAACACGTTCGAAGGATACGACAGGCCGCGTTCAGAAGACCTTTTTCAGCCGCCAACGTCTTGACATACTGTCTAAGAATCTAAGTGGGCGCGCACACAGCAGGGAAAACTCGAGCGGATACGGTCCACGCGTCACTGCCTCCGACATCGCGCTCTCACATGCCAAACACGTCGAGAACGAGAATAATAGTCCTGCCGACGCGTTTATCCCACATCCTCATCCAAAGTCTGCGGTTAAACGGCATAGTAAACCCTCAGATCCTGGCTCAAGAGTACTGGAAGCTCTAGATACAAAAGAGCGTACGTGACTCGAATATCTTCTAGTTCAGCACTAACAATATCTTAGCGCTGGCCATGCGAGCCGCTATGGATAAGATACTTTCCATCCCAGATTTAGCAGGCCTCTCCACCCGTCGAATGAAGAGAGCGCGTACACCGGACTCGGAGCCGCAGTATCCTGAACCAAAACGGCAGGTACGATCTCCGTTTCACCCCGAGGAATAATCGGTGTCAATCGGTTATAGAAAAGCAGCTCCCTCTCTCCATTAAATCAAGATATAGAAAAGATTGAATTCGAATCAATGGCTGTCGATGCCGACGAAAGCGAGAACGAGTATTCCGAAGCGGAAAACGATCCGGCGAGTCCTTGCTAATGTTGCATCCCACTCAAGATCTTAACTTTACTACGACACAGATTTTCCAACAACCCGCGAGTTCTAATGCTGCTAAAAAGGAGAACTCTCCTACCATGAGACAATTGCCGCAACCGCGGCATCTGAATCATCCCGCCGTCGCCCTATCAGCTCACTCTGCGTACAAAACTCCTCAAACTCCTCCCTCCGAGCAAGACGACAATGCCGCCGCAGGATTCCGTCTCCGTGACAACTTGTACGAATACGAAGATCCGTGGAATGCAATCGGCGTCATCCTCGGGCTCGAGAAAGAAGATCACCAGAACGCCTCTGTCGCTGAAGCTTCTGACCACCCATATTCTGCATTCAACGCCTTGGCTTCGGTGCAAAGCCACTCGCGCGGACCTTCCTCACCGACCTCTAATTGCACGCCCCCTGCTCCCCATTCACACATATCTGACGCTAGCAACTCTTCATCTGCTGGTAATCCCTCGTTGGACGAACCCGCAATGGGCGGTCCCCACCCGCACGATACCCTCGAACTCTCAAATCCGTCAAACGAATTAGATATAACCCTGACGGCCCTCTTGCCAGATATAAATCACTCGCAGGGATCTTGCTGTGCTTATTCAAGTTCAAACCACCGTACGAGTCACTCTCCACTGAAGCGCCCCCTTTCTCCTGCCTCGCCTACTCATTCTGTTTCCCACACCTCTAACGTTGACAACACCATATCGAACCGTCTGCATTCAGACCAGTCTCTCATCGATGCAAACGAGGATCTCCAACGCATGCCTGCCGCTCAAATCCCAGCGGTTGACGATTCTCTCAGACACAAGTTCTCCGAAAATTCATTTAACGATTTCAACCTAAATACTGATCATTCACGTGGATCTTCTTTCAACCTGCGTGCGCGTCGCGGTGCTGACGATACTTTGCTCCACTCTACGCCTCCCTCCGATGCTTACTCCCTCACCGATTCCCACATTGTCACAAAGCCGATCCCCCATCTTCAGCGCGACGACGAAACCCCAGCGGTCGATGGTTCTCTCAGACTGAAATTCCCAACAAACTCGTTGCACGAATCCAACCTCTACACTGATCATCCGCGTACGCATCGCGGCGCCGACGCCCTCCATCTTACGCCTACCTCTCCCTCCGACGCTCACTCCATTCCTCATCTCGCTGAATCCCGCATTGTAAAAAATCCGAGTCCCCATCTACAGCGCGACGGAACGCCACTGGCGGTCGGCGATTCTCTTCGAATTAAGTTCCCCACAAACTTGACGAACAAATCCAACCCAATGCCGTCTACATTGCCGTCTGATTCGAAAATCGCACCCCGATCTTTGTTCAACCTCCAAAAGGGCAGCGATATGCCATGGCCAGTATCGGCTGCGCATCATGATTCTGGGCCGCAGACTCCCCCACGCGTTGCCGTGCGTCCACCGGGACCGAAGGTTCCTTGGCCTACGTATACACATGCACATGCGCCCCCTCGACACTATCCCAGTACTAGTCCCGAGGAACGATTGCCGAGATTCGCCAAGTTTTCGTCGCCCCTTCCGTTGAAGTGCCCGACCCCTGCATACGTTGGAGTCCCATCTCCTCGAGAACGTTCGACGCCGCCCCGGTCTCCGCACTTCGCTGAAACATTTTCGCACGGCCCTTCAGCTTCGCACACGCGGGTTGAACTTGAATCATGTGGAGAGACGCGCCCGGTGGAGGGAAGCCGCTTTCGAAATCATAGGGAAATTGAATGCCCGGGAGATGAAGGTGTCGCTGACGTTCAGCTTGAAGAACTCGTCGCGGGCGATCCGGTCGCCTCCGTCGGCGACGAAGGAGTGGCTGGCCTCGAAAATGCAGGACGATCGATATCACAACCCGCTCAATTCTTTGGAGAAATCTGTCTTTTCTCTGACGATGTCGACGAGCCCGATAGTGACGACTGAGTATTAGTAGACCATGGGTTGAACGACGGGTGCGTTAGGTTTTCAAGTTGACGGTGTATTAATTGGCGCGTGAGTTCCTTGGAAGGGGTGCCTGTATGCTGAAACGACCCCGGCATCTAGTCCAGATTTCTCCTGTCGTCGAGGAACAAAATCCGATTCAAACGTTATAAACGGCGAGGTTGAACATCATTTGATGTCTTTGTTGATTTTTCGACGCCGACATTTGTCGCCAGTATTTCGAATACCTGCCGGTAGGGTCAGGATATGACTTATGGGCGCTTATTCAAGCCTGATACCCGGTAGTTTTCCACTCAGTTCAGTCTTTTTAAAATTTTGCGATCTCCCATCACCGACATCAGTGGCTGTGCCGCTGTGTGTTGTCGGTTTCCAGGCTTGGCAGCCACAACTACAGTCCTTCTCTCACACACCATGCCGCGGGAAAACAGCTTCAGCGACTCGGATGGTCGTTCGCTGACCCCCGACCTTGAGGAAGAGTCGAGGCCGGCACCCGCGACGTATGCGACGTCCCCCTCATCTCCGATCCGCCGTCGTGCGCCAACTTCCTCCTCATCGAAAAACATGGAGACGACACAAGTACTAGAGGCACCGGGACCACTGGCAACCATGGAGCCGATACACAGATTCCGCTATACCGTCCGGAAGGTGATAGCAATGCGCCGTGGGACCAACGTCTTGACGGGGCGTGGCGTGGGTGCCGAGCCTGGTGTGGATCCCCGCCGTGCCTCGGCGGACGCACAGTTTGGCGGTATTAAGCAGGACTGTGTTATCGAGGTCGCGGACTACTCGGCTGTTCGCAGCAGCTTTGGCCGCATGACGAACCGCGAATTTGTTAATTTAATGAACGACCCCGCCGCTAGCGAGCCCGAGCCCTGGGTCAAGGTGCGCTGGATAAACATTGGCGGCATGAGCTGGGACGTGATCAAGGCCGTTTCCATAAAATATGGTCAGTTTCAGACTAACAGACAACAATTCGCAGTTATTAAATGAATCCCAGACTTGCATCCCCTTGCGCTGGAGGACGTGTTTACGCGGAGCCAGACGCGCTCAAAGACGGACTATTATGTGCGTCTATTCAGCTATCTTAATCTCGCCGCTTGACGCCGATTATAAATACAGTCGAAGCATCTGTTCCTTCGCATCCTTTGCCATGAACTCGGTGACCCCGACGAGCCATTCACATCACCCCCAGCCCAAGGCTCTACCCTCACCGACCTACCCCGCTCAGACTCGCCAACTCCATTCACTGACAACGACGCCGAAATGGAGATGCGCGAGTTCGGCCACGGTGACTTTGGTGAGGACGAGAAGACCCTGCGAGGCACGAGATCGACGCGCCGGAAGAAGCGGCCGCTGCTGCCAACCTCCCGCACCGATCTGGGAACGAGCCCACGATCGCGGCTGTCCGAGCTTTCTACGATGCGGACCAACTTTGCAGACGCAACGACGAAGCGTCGCATCGATGAGGCTGCGATCAAAGCTCTGAAGAGTGGCGAGCGCGTGAACGTCAAGGTGTCCCCCATGTTCATCTTCCTCTTCAGGGATGGTGCGTGACATTGTCCCTTGCTTGGATTGTGTGGGATTGTGCTCACCGAGCACAGGCACTGTGATCTCCATGCACTCGACGCCGAATCTGGAGCTAACCCAGCCCATTACACGACGTCTGCGACAACGCGACACCGGCCTGCGCACGTCCGCAGACCCGTCGCTCCTCGTGCAGAGTCTCCTGGATCTCGTCGTCGACAAGGCACTCGAGGTACGTGCCAGTTCCTTCTCTTTTCCGCTGTTCTCACTCTGTCTCAGGTCATCGACGCATACCACGTCAAGATCAAGAAGTTTGAGCGCGAGATTCTACTCAAACCCAAGATCGGGACCGTCCGCAACCTGCACATCCTCTCGGGCGACCTGATTCTGCACAAGCGCACGCTGGAGCCGATCCGGACCGTCATCTACGGTCTGCGGCGGTACGACGTCGATCGTGCGGCAGCGCTCATCGACATGACGGCCGAGGGGAACGAGAATGTCAAGGTCACCGGGTTCATGAGCCACAAAAGCAAGATCTATCTTGTGAGTGTGATCTTCCCCCTACTTTTCTTCGTTGTCTAACTGAGGAGCGCAGGCGGACGTGTTCGACCACATGGAGTACATTCTCACCAGTCTCGAGATGTTCGCGGGCATCGGAGAGAATCTCATCAACTACACGTTCAATGTCAGTCCTTCCTTGTTTATTGGTGTCCCCTGCATTCGCTGACCGGTGCATAGATGGCCTCGTACGAGATGAACGAAGTGATGCGCCGGCTTACGCTCGCAACGATCATCTTCCTCCCGCTCACGCTCCTCACGGGGTATTTCGGGATGAACTTCCAGGCGATGTGGACCTTGCGAGGACACTCGGACGTCGTGTACGCTGCCTTTCCCCTTTCTGCGCGCTCGCATGTCATATATTCACCCCGCATGCAGATTCTGGGCCATCGCGCTCCCAGTCATGGCACTCGTCCTCCCTATCTTCATCGCCCCCGATATCAAGCGCATGGTTCACTACGTACAGAAGCGCATCCTTACGAAGAAAGCCGTTAAGGTGCGTTTCCTCGTAATCCCTTGTGCTCCACGTTGACTGATAAAACGCTACACGCCCAGGCTATCAAGACCGCATAATGTACACTATCTACCCCCCTCGCTCCTTACTCACGACTCGACTCGCGCATACATCTTACCGCACACCTACTCTATGGGATATTTCGGGCTGCCTACACATGAATCTACATAGTTAACCTGCTTTCGTGCTTTATAGTCATCTTGGCGTCAAGTCAAGAGCTTGGCGGCAATGATTTTACTTCTCTAGTACGTGCTTTACTGGCCTGAGAGGCTTCCCATACCGCCTTCCCTTCCACGCCGCCCTGCTTTCGTGCTTGATAGTCATTTCGGCGTCAGGTGAAGAGCTTGGCGAGAATGATTTTGCTTCTCTAGTACGTGCTTTACTGACCTGAGAGGCTTCCCACGCCGCCTTCCCTTCCATGCTGGGGAAAACTTCGGAATTTGCGTGGCTGCAAGTACATAATAGAGCTGGCCAAGAGTAGGTCTCCGCCGGCATCAGTGGCTGTGTTGGCGTCTGCGTATATCCTCTTTTCTTAGCGTCTACCTCCATCTTGCCCTCTTCATAGGAGGTTTATAGCACACTGTCGAGGCTGGAACCCGAGAAAAATTCTCGTATTGTGGCTAGAGCCCGGAACTGAACTAACTAAGATTTCGAAGCCCTGCGGGTCCAGTGACCAGCCACATCCCTTGTCAAGCTTTCCCTGGGCATATAAGTAGAATGCCTCAAACATATCTTCTCTCAATTTTAGGCAGGTCCTTGCGCTGTTCTGGGCCTTGAAGCTCGATCCAGGCTTAGGCCCTGTTCGGGATCCCCAGGTAGGCCTCCAGGAGTACCTGTCAGGTAGCTAGTCACAAACCATCACATCAACGGACCCCGGTGCGACAGTCCGATCATTCAAGCCGAAAAGCTCCGACACATGTCAGTGGACGTCGACCCGACGATGACCTCGACGTCCAGCGCGTCGGGGAGCGCATATCTCAGTCATTAGGCATGTTTTCAAGGTGAGACTCCTTTCATATGAGCAGTATATTCAATGTTAGTGTATGTATCTATTAGTTTCATATGTTCCCTGCTTGAAGACTAGGTGCGGGGACACGTCGGGGGTGGCGGGCAATGTGGCGGGATAAGCGGACAGCGCATGGACGACACCGACACGTAGCAATTTGATAGAGCCGCTCTAGACCAGTCTAGACCGAGTGACAACGAGAGTGACATTGGTAGATGTGATCTGTCCACATTTGGGGGTACAGGTACTCCTGGAGGCCTACCTGGGGATCCCGAACAGGGCCTTAGCCTTCAGCCTGTTCTGGTGCAAGTCGCAGCGCCCAGGCACGTGCGTGACAATCGCTTCGGCGACTCAGACACCCAGGTCATATAAGAACCCTTGGCTTTTGCATTCACGATTGGATACATGTCTTCACTCCAGACAGTCATGGACGGGTGCCAGGCACTGCTTGCACCTTCAGAGGAATCCGACGGTCCATTTCTTCCCCTCCTTACCACAGTATTCACTGTGAGTGCCGCGCACACTTGGCATGTTCACCGCTCATTTATTGCGGCCCACTCTAGTCAATTGTCGAGGTGTTTTTGCTATGTCTTTCCGGCTATATCCTTGCGTGGCGCAATATCCTCGACAAGAAAACTCAAAAGGTACGCCACCGCGCCCGTACAGCGCCGATTTGCGCTTATCTCGACGTCAGCAACTTAATAGGCTGAATGTCTCGCTCTTTACGCCGTCCCTCCTCTTCTCCAAAGTTGCTTTCTTTCTTTCTCCAGGTGTGTCGCTCTGTCGCCGTCTCGGAACTGCGCTCATATTGCTGCCAGAAAAATTGAAAGAACTATGGATTATCCCAATCTTTTTTGTACTTGTGACCGTCGTCTCGATGTCGGTATCTTTCCTCCTGGGATGGATCTTCCGGGTGAAGCGGTCCCAGAGGTACGTTTTCCAGCCCCGAGTAGCGTGGTTCTCGGAGTCGTCGTTGCTATAATTGGTCCAGACCGGAAGGCCTAGCTAAAATCTCAGGCCAGGCCGAAAGCCAGGCGAGACCAGGATTTTGGAATTGAAACTGGACGATGACATTCTTAACCCTCATGCTGACTCTTGGTGCATAGAAACTTCGCCATGGCGGCAGCCATGTTCATGAACTCCAATTCCCTGCCTATTGCGCTCATGCAGAGTCTAGTCATCACCGTCCCCGGTCTCAAGTGGGGCTCCGAGGATAACAAAGACGCGATGGTTGGCCGGGCACTGACGTATCTCGTGCTGTACAGCACGCTTGGCATGGTACTGAGGTGGAGTTACGGGGTGCGATTACTTGCCCAATCAGACCCCGAGAACGAGGTCAGCCAAGACGCCGAGACCAGTGCCTTACTTGGCCCCCAATTTCCGGCCGATGAAGGGACGCTGCGCCCCACTAGCATTGCTTTCGAAGACGCTGTCCCACAGATTAGCTCCCAGCCCGTCCACAAGCTTCTCCGGCCAGGACATGGGCGCCAGAACTCGCGATTCTACAACTCCTTCCCGAACTCGCCCAATCAGTCGCGTGCGCAGCTGCCCGACGTCGACACCCCAACTACATCGACCTTTGCGCCGAGCCCCGACCATTCTTCCGACTCGGAGAGCGATCCGGAGGTCGAGCCTCTGTCGCGCGACACAGAGCGCGCGCCGCTCGTGCTCCCGCAGCATGCTCAACGGCCGTTGCGGCACGTCCGCCAGGAATCCACGATGTCCCAATTGGGCGGCACGCCAAGGCTAGCGGCGCTTGCGACGGCGCGTGTACCGTGCGTGGGTCGCGCTGAATGAGTTCATGACTGTACCGCTGTGGGCTGCGCTCGCGTCGCTCATTGTCGCATGCGTACGGCCGCTGCAGCACGCGCTCGAAGACCACATGGAGCCGATCAAGGGCGCACTGGCAAGCGCGGGGGACTGCTCAATCCCGCTTACGCTGATTGTGCTTGGCGGATACTTCTACCCCGCGCAACCCGAGAAGCAGCCGGAAACGGTCGACGACGGACCGCGTGTCCGCGCCTCGAAAAGTACGAGCTCGCTGCTCGAGAATGTAAGGGAAATGTTCGGGAAGAAACCGACCCGGCGCGCGGCGGAGGCGTCCGAGGCGCGGCCTGGGGAGACCAAGACTGTCGTGATCGCCGTCGTTTCACGCATGATCCTCACGCCGCTCTTGCTCCTGCCGCTCATGGCGCTTTCCTCCAAGTTCGATCTGCATGCGGTGTTTGAGGAGTGCGTGCTTCTCTTTCCTTTATCTGTTCACGACTGACTGGATTGGTAAAGCCCCGTCTTTGTCGTGGCGAACGTGCTTCTCGTGTCCTCGCCACCAGCTCTGACCCTCGCTCAGGCAAGTATTTTTCGGCACTGGTAGAAAAACAGTATCTAAAATCGGTTTCTCGCCGCAGATTACTCAAGCCGCATCGGGAGACGCCTTTGAGCGGCTTATCAGCCGTACGATCTTCTGGGCTTACTGCGTCGTTACACCACCGGCGACAATCGCGTACGTTATCATTGGGCTCATGCTCTCGAAATTATGATCACTGTGCATCCGCCATGCATTTACTTACATCTTGTATCTACATCTCCAATGATCTTGCAAGCTTTCGCTTTGCCTGATTCGATCCCCACCATTTAGACATTACCCATACCTACATCGTACCCACCCCACACACTCATGCACACGGACCCCCTGCGAGTTTATCATTTACACGACTTACGCCTACTAGGACACTGTAGACTATACTTCTTCTGTAATAACGCTAAGTATATGTACTGTATTATCTTTGATGCTCCGGTTAATGAGGATTTTTGGGGTTGTGGTTGTGCAATGGGACAGTAGGTAAGACCTTGTGTTTGTGTTTTCCCCTCTGAAGTACGCCCATGTAAATGGTCGAGCCACGATTTCCTGACGGGATGGGGTGTGGGAGGAGGGAGTACGAGTTATAGTGGTTCTGAAAGTGAGCGCGCTGAAAGCCCCTTGGTTTGGCGTGGGCGTACTACCCACCGGTAGATCTAGAGGCGTTTAACTTTAGAAGCATGGACTGGGATGCCAGACGGACGAGGTTCGGACGTTTACTGAGTCTGTATTTTGGAAGGCACAAGAGTCAGACCCGTGAGCAAAGTATTGCCAAGTAACACAACACCCCCGGGCATAGAATTCGGCATGAAATGCACTGTGTTTGGTCCAGCTTCCCTCGACGCGTCGTGGTCCCTTGTCACGTGAGATTCAGCTCACTTCAGCCCCAGAGCCTCTAGTCTCCAACGAGCTTTGCAACGCTTCACTGGCTGAACTGTCGGCAGGGGAGTCATTTGCTCCACGATGCCTCCGTTCGAACACCCGACGGCCGTTGTCTCTGGATTCAAAGACAAGATAGAGAGCTTGACCGTCCAAGGCATCGACCTCGTTTGGTGTGCGTGTGCCAGAGATTTACCAGGTCTTCAGGCGACAGATTGTATGTTGGAACTGCTACGGGGAACCTAGGCATCTATGGGATCGACGAAAATGGTACTCGGTCGCTCACTGTTTCTGTACACATTCCTGATCCTCAAAATAGTGGAGGCAGGCGAAGAAATAGTCACCCTGGTTGAAGCCAAGAAAGGACTAGCAAGAAAAGCCATAGACCAAATTGGGTTCATCAAGGACATCAATTCCCTGGTCTTGCTGTCTGGTAATTATCCCACATTCTTTCAACTCAGAGTATTCATACCATATTAGAGTCGATGGTGACCTTGTTTCCGCTTCCCACCTTCTCCCCTCCCACTCCATTACTGAAGGCAAAGGCCGCATTCTCGTTCGCAATACACTCCTCCGTTCAACACATTCCATCCGACGGTAAATCCACGACAGGGGAATTCGCCAGAACACCATCGATTCCAACCTTGATAACGCAACTCGTCGTAGGGTGTAGAAGAAAGGTAGTGATATACTCCTGGAAAGATGGAGAAGCGCAAGAGCTCAAGGTGGGTCGGCTACTGATTGTGATGTATTTTATCGACGAGGATTACTAGGAAGCTCCGTTGCCACATTCTGCGCGAATAATCTCGTTTCTGGACCAGAACACGGCGTGTTTCGCGTACTCTCCCACCGAGTACGCCGTTTTCTCCATACCGATGATGTCTGCAACAGAGGTTTCTGTTCCGCTACCCGGGACCGGTGTTGGGACAGGAATGGGGGCGTTCACCGGACTTGGCGGATACATGACTCTTGGCCTCGGGGCCAAGCCGAAGCCCGGTGCTATTCGAATTAGCGAGTCTGAAACCCTCATTCTGAAGGACAGTACGTCGCTTCTTCAACAACTGCTTCCCAAGCCTCAACCGTACAGATGAGGGTATATTCATTGGACCGGATGCAACGCCGTCAAGGCCTACTTCCGTCGAATGGCCAGCTCCTCCAGAAGAGATAGGTGGGTCTCTTACGTTTCTCATTTGGGGTGCGTTCGATGAAACCTCTTCACAGCGTTTGTCAAACCCTACATCTTTTCTGTCCTCCCACCTGGAGCCATTCCTCCACCGTCCCCTAAAGCCAGCGCGGAGTCTGCTGCTAGCAGCTCACAGGCCCCTTCAACACCTACGACCATTGTCCAAATCCGGTCTTCAATATCCTTACTGCCAACACAAACTCTTTCCTTCCCATTCAGCAACCCTTCATCGTCTTCATCTGCCCTCCCTCATTCCCATACGACAAACGCTACTGTCCGATTACTTACACCCTCGGCTGCAGCCAAATCGCCGCTCTTCTTTGTCACGACTCCGACTGACAGAGCTGCAGCTACTGCCGAAGGGAGCACCATATGGCAGTTCCGTATGAAGTCGTGGGAAGCTCAAATCGACGAATTGGTTGTTGCCGGACAGTATCCCGACGCCCTGGCTCTCCTCGACTCGATCGACGCCAGTGCCCTCCCCGACAAGGTACATTACCGTCTTCAAGCTTAATACCGTCTTGACTCACCCATACTGATAGGAGCAAAGAGTGACCAAGATACGTGGACTGAACGCTGTTGCACAGTTTCGCTCCTCCCAATTCGACACGGCGCTGGACACGTTTATCGCCTTGGACATCAATCCCGCCAAAGTGGTTGCGTTGTATCCAGAGGCGGTTGCCGGTCGATTGTCCGTACCCCAAGACTCTTGGATACCCTTGTTCGGCGGACCGGTGCCCACCGCGGTAGATGACGAGTCAACTTCTTCAACGCCTAGTCTGCCCGATTCGCTCAAGGACGGTGCCGCTGGTCCCCACAGCGTGAAAGCCACAGCAGAAGCTTCGGAGAGTATCCTTACGTCCGGTTCCGGTACCATTCGGGGACGACTTAAGGGATTAGGCGCGTTTCTGCCAGCGGCACTTAAGGAGGAGGGCCAGACAAGTACCAAGCCTAAACCTAAACAAGCTGTGCATGGCACGTGCAATCTCATTTTACATTCCTTCCAAGCTAACATCACCCAGACGATCTACCTCGGTCCATGCGAACTTTGCTAGACTACTTGTCGTATCGGCGTCCTCGCGTCGCAGCGGCTCTGGCAGCAGTGGGCATCACACCGGAAAATCAGTCGCATGAAATCGCTTTCCTATCCGAGACTTCTGTGGAAGACCTGTTCGCGCTTCCCAATGCTCCTTTGTCCGCCCTCACCCCGGAACAACTCCTCCGCTTTGCTCAAATCGTCGACACGGCGCTGTTCAAGTCATATCTCCTCAGCCGCCCGGGGCTTCTCGGACCTTTATGTCGGGTATCAAATTGGTGCGAGGTTTCAGAGGTGGAAGAGGAGCTCCGCGCGCGAGAGGTCTGGGTATTTACCCGGTTTATTTACTGGAAGCTCATCCCTCGTTCCCCAGAAATTCGCGGAGCTCCGAGATCTGTACCACGGCAAGAAGATGCATCGTAAGGCATTGGATCTTCTTAAGCAGTGCGTGCCTCCTTTTTCGATGCGATCGGGAATGTGTAACTCATCTCTGGAAGGTTGAGTGAAAAGGAAACAGACATGGAGGAAAAGCTGTCGCCTTCAATATATTATCTCCAAAAGCTGGGACCAGAACATTTGGATGAAATTTTTGCCTCGGCGCGCTGGATCTTTGAAAAGGACAGCACAATGGCCTTCCAGGTCTGCTCGAACATCTCGTCATCTTGCTTTGGTGGTGACCTTTTTTTTATAGATCTTCACCTCTGAGGACGTCGAGCTTCCTCGGTCGCCTGTTGCTGACTATCTGGAGAGCATAGACCCGCTATTGTGCATCCGGTATCTTGAGTTCCTCATAGAAGAGCGCCAGGAGGAGTCGACTACATTCCACGACCGGTTGGCGGAATTGTACCTGAAGATGACCCTTTCCGCGAAGAAGCGCAACGACAAGGGTGAGCTCTGTGCCAGCTCTGAAATACGGGGCACTGACGGACCACAGATTGGTCGCAACATTACGACAAACTTTTGAAGTTTATCGATACAACGGATCGCTATAGAATCGACCGTCTGTACAGTATGATATCCTCAGAAGGTGCGTGGTCTTTTCGCCGCTTGGTTCTTTGACTTATGACCGCTAGATCTATTCCAGGCTCGTGCGATACTCTTAGGTCGATTCGGGCGTCACGATCAAGCACTCGAGCTATATGTCTATCGCCTACAGGATTATTTGAAAGCTGAAGAGTTGGTCTTTCCCGAACTTATCCAGTTGTTGACTGACACGTCCATAGGCACTGTACGCGCGTTTATCGTGCCGGGACAGAAACGTCTAATGTATACTTGACGTTATTACGCCTGTATCTCCGACCCAGCGTGAAAAACGCCCCCGATCTGTTACAACCCGCTCTCGAACTGATCGCGCGACATGGCCCTCAATTGGACGCTATAGATACGCTGCAGCTACTACCACCCCTGGTCACGGCTAAGGACGTCCGCACCTTCCTCATCGGAGCGCTCCGCACACCGATATTTGACACCCGTGTCATCCGCAACCTCAGCAAGGCTCGCGGGGAACAGGTCGAACGGAAATTAATGAACCTGCAGACTAAGAGAGTGAAGATCACAGATAGTCGCATGTGCGTCATCCGCTACTCTTCCGGCGACTATCCAAAGTTCTGACATGTCTGGCATAGATGTCCCCAATGTCAGAAACGCATTGGAAACAGTTTCATCGCGGTGCACGCTCCCAGGTTTGTTTTATTTATCATATTGCGGCCCCTTACTGAAGCACGGTCAAGGGGGGAGGTCACACATTATCAGTGTCGTGAAGCATTTTCACGTCGACTGAACGAAACCAGACATTGATGCCCTGACCATGTTATTCATTACGGTGCATGGCGCAACGTCGTCAAATTGGAGCAGTCTTCGCGAGAAGAGGTACTGGGAGCGCGAAGATGGTGGGGAGAAGCTAAGGGCGAGCGACCATGTGACACATCCCTATGGCGCGTCAAGTCGTGACGCGAACAAACCCGCTCTCGAGCCTGTAGAACAGCATGGTAAATTAAATCGACCATTACACACGAAATGATTGTTCAAACCCCTGAAGAGTGCAAAATAATCGCACAGACAACGAACAGAAACACTAGAGAATTTCAATCCGACTCGGACTTCTTTGACTACGAAGACCCTGGCAAACGCGCAGGGGTTTCATTCTGGCAGCACTCCAGATTAAAGATGAGTAGTATACGAGGCGTCGGCAAGAAGGGTCGGATCCGTAAATGAATTAGTCCTCGGAGTCGGGAACATAAAGTATCGGTGAGAGCCCGAATGGTTCCGCGTAAAGAGGAACGGAGTCGGCAAAGTTCCGAGTGTCGAAGCGGTCCAGTCAAAGTGCATTGGTGGTCGGAGTCAAGCGCGGCGCGAGCACACGCAGTATCATCCACCAAGTTGGACTTCTAAAGGCCATAATGACTGAGTTTATTATCGCTTCTCGAACTTACAGCGCTGAATGCTAGGCAGGATGATGCACAACATTGAATTGTAAAGATGATACAAATGCTCTATGTAAGTAATGGTGGTACAACACTATAGTACGGTTTGAATAGATAATAACAGTCATTCGAGGCCTAGACGTTAGATGTAGGCACTCTTTTTGGCTCCACGAACAACCTCCCTCACAGTTCGAAGCCAATTGGCTCCCTTTTCGAGTTGTTCTTGAACACTGCTTGCTCCGGTATCGATTTTACGAAGCAGGAGTCGGCGAACGAGGCGGGTGTCGTCGTCTTCTTGCTCTGCGAGGGTTGCAGCAAGGGAGACACAGGACGAACGGGCAGAATACACTGAGGAGAGCGATGCGATGCTAGATTTTGGGGAGAGCAGGCCGGGACTGACGAAGAAATCATCCCCTGAAGAGGCATTCGAAGTCAAGCGAAGGTCAGCAATTGCTGCTTCACGTTTCTGCGAAGAAATGAGAAACGCATCAATGAGGAGATGTATTTACACCCACTTTGAGCGCTCTGTTGACAACACGCTCTGTCCTCGTAGCGCAGCGGTCGACGATGGTAATGAAATGCTCTGCCTGGAATAGAATGTAAGTAAAGCTGATCTCGGAGGAGGCATCCCGACGAACCGAAGCGATGCATTCTCTGACTCCATCCAGATCCCGACCTGCAGCTTGGAGTGCAGCATGGGATGTCCGAAGGAGGCCGTCCATCCAGGCATCAGCAGATAAGTCGAAGTCCACGGGCGAATTAGAGAACGGCAACACTGCGACGGCCTTCACGGTGTCGGCTCTGTACTCAGGGATCACCTCCAGCTTAGGGCGATGAGAGCTTACAGGCCCCTTCGCAGTCAAGAGAGGATCCTCGACGACGGTGTCGATAGGCAGGAGTTTCCGTAACATCCATGCCTTGAGCTTCGTCGTCCCGCTTTGCCGTTTGATTGGTTTGGCAGACTCAACGACTCTGATCGACTTTTCATCTGGTTGCGCGTTGGCAACAGGTTTGAGACGCTCGACGCTGGGCGATCGAAGCTGATCTACGCGCTCCTGAGGACTTTATGCCCTCCAGCACATGCTTGTCGTGCTGTACCGGCCACGGAATTGCGTCGCCGATAGGAGAGATGGGAGAGAGTGGGACATCCACAGAGACCGCCGTCGCCTGAGAATCCTCCGACTCGCGATTGACACGCTTCCGGGGCAACATTGGCGAGAGCCCCCGTTCTTGCATAGCCTGCTCGATGTCAAGGCGCGCGCGGTCCAACAGCACCTGCATTTTGTCCGCATTATTGCGCAGGACCCGTAGGTCCTTAGACGCCTCGTTCGTGATGGTGCGATAATGGGTGGCCACGATCGCAGTGATATCGGCGGCCTCCCGGATAAGGTTGTTGAGGAAATTGAGGTGGAACGGGGTGGCGGAGTGACTTTCGGAGGGAGACGTGAGACGGAGGTTGGCTAAGAGCTGCTCGGAAGAAGCAGAAATATCGACGTTGTCCAGAAGAGAGGCCGCATCTTCGTGGTCTCTGGATGAGACTGCGTTGTCAACCCACGAGGACAGCGAAGCACTCGATGCAGAAGGACGGATGGTGTAACAAGAGAGGGACGAGGCGGAACGGAGATCTTCAAGTTGCTCCCCAAACGCGGCCCGAAACTCGGGCTGACAGACTTCCAGAGCAGTTAGTCTGTTATTATCCCATTAGCTGCAAATCAAAGTGATGCAACAAAGGTTTCGCACCCTCGGGCGTTTCGCAGCTCCCGGACAGTGCCAGAGGTGTCGCAATCCAACAAAAGTATCAACACTTCTATACAGGTGCCTTTTTCCGCGGCAATATGGATACAAGTCTCGTCCTGTTTGTCCCGGGCCGCTAGCGGCATGCGGAGGTCATGAACAAGATGGGCGAGGAATTGGTACAGCGACGTTGATAGCTCGGGACG
The DNA here is from genome assembly GCA_029289565.1 of Mycena galericulata. Taxonomy (NCBI): domain Eukaryota; kingdom Fungi; phylum Basidiomycota; class Agaricomycetes; order Agaricales; family Mycenaceae; genus Mycena; species Mycena galericulata. The sequence continues at coordinate 1,430,011 of JARKIA010000006.1, read as the reverse complement.
GTCGTGAGGGAGGCGGCGGACGGTTTGCGCGAAGCAATGCAGCGGGGTCCAATGTTCGAGAGTGGTGAATAAAGGGACTGCTCCAGCGCAGTAGAGGGCGTCGAGGATTTGGATGGAGGGGTATTCCGTGGCAGCACAATAGTGAATCGCACTCCACCCTTTTGTATCTGGAATGTTTACTAGGACTGGGGAGGACATGGGTCGAGAAGGCGAAAATAGCAAGGAGTGAAGGGGCGCGACATCGCAGGACTTAACGAATTGGATGATGGTGTTGGTTAATCGGGCGATAGTCATGCCCGAAAAGACGGACAAGGGCGGAGGCTCGAAGATGCGGGTCGGCGAAAGTGCTTCTGCGGCAATTCGTAGAAGATCTGGATTGGAAGAGATTTTACTTCGGCCTGGAGACTGGGATGGCGCCAAGTTAATAGAAAATAACAGAACGCGAACGCGCAATACGCACCTGACTCTCCAGCCATCGATGGCGCCGAAGGGCGGTCTCACAGAGCCATAGAATCTGCGGATAGGCTAGCGCAAACTGGACTGAAGTCCGATGGTTTCCATCCCCAAGATCTGGGCAGGCTCCGTGGCTCAGCTATCGGTCGAACTAAAGTGTAAGCCAAAATACGGCTCAAGTCAAAGGACAAGCGTACGAGTAGCTGCACCACATCGAGGCGACCATCTCGGGCGGCATCTATATTTGGACGATGAGACACGGCTCTCCGAACTGAACGAGGAGCCGTACACATAAGCGGTGTTGCCCCGTGGACGTCCCTGCCGTCCACCGACACGTATTCCGCGCTCTCCTCGAGCAGCACACGAACAGTGTCGCTCATGTTCAGCCACGCCGCCATACCCAGGGGCGTTACCCCGCGGTACGCCCTTTGCGGGGCATTGAGCGTGAACAGCGACATCTGGGGATCTTCTAGGAGCGTGCGGACAACTTTAAGATGACCTGGAGTCGTAAAAGACGCGTTTGACGCGTCGATGTTTTCCCAGCTGAGGGTTTGAAAAAAAAATAATCAGGTTGTATAATTTTCGCACGGGCAAGGGGTGACGTACTCTTCGCCAGCGACGGCACACATTATGGCGGTCCGTCCTGCTGAATCGAGGTCGTTGACGCTCACGCCAGATCGGAGGGCGCGACGGACGCCTTCGTCATCGCCCATGAGCGCTGCCTGGTGTAAAACATAGTGATCAAATGAAGGTGGAGCGCGTCGAGTCATGAAAGCGGAAAAAGCAGGGAGAGTAAAAGAGAAAGTGGTAGAGGTGTGAAGGCGTGAAGACTGCGCGTCGGTGAAGTGAAAGTTTTCCGTGTCTCCTGGAGGGAGTCGGACAGAGGGGACAGAAAAATTATAAGAAGTCTGCCATAAGTAGCTGCGTAGTGATCATGGGAGAGTGCCGACATGAAGAAGCCTTGCAACGAGGCAAAGGGCATCAAGATCTGTTGAAGGCCGAGGCGGTCAGCACTGTCTGGACGGGCGCAGCTCGGGGGAGAAGGCGGGGGAATATTCCATCCCGGGCCACGTCTTCGCCTCGAGGCCCAAAAAAGTCGGCAAACGCTCGTTTAAGTTCCCAATGCGTAACGTGAAGCGCTGTGATATATTTCTGATTGATATGAAGTAGAGAGACAGTGTACAGCGCAAGGTTGCCACGCCGAGAACGGTGAGGCCACGTATGGAAAATTGAACAGTTGGACTTACGAGAGTAGAACCATTCGCTAGAAGGTTCTGGGACTTGTTCAATTACCGGCTCACCTGGGAACTCTGACCGGAGTGGGCGCTGTGTACAGTGTAGGTACGGGCACGATTCTGTGTTGTGGAGCCTGCCTTGAACCTGCCACAACTTCAAGTCAAGACGGTATAGGTCTGCTGGAAGGTGCCATGGACCTGCTCTGATGTGAAATGCACCCACGGTTAATCCGGATAGCTTAATGTGATCGTTGTGAAGAGTGAGGACGGTATGCAGGCCCGTTTGGTCCACTGGGGGGGTCGATAATGGTCGAACAATTTCCAGAGCGTATGCACGGATGAACAGTTCAGTATTTACGCATAGCTATGGAAGAAAAATGGGCGGCTAAACTTGCGGCTAAATGGTAGAAATCGTGTCGCATATATTAAATTTTTAAGTAGGAACCGCGCATCAAAATTAACCGACGCACCGACTTTACCGCCGCCACCAGTACCTCAGGCGGCCGCTAACGCAACAAGGGTACCCGAGCCTGCGAGTTATCAACTGTTGTATTTTTCAAAAGGGTGTATGGGTCCATTTGGAATGAATGGAAGGTTCAAACGTGATGTGGTTGTGTTTGGTCGAGCTGTGCTGTACTGCCACCATTACCTCGTGACCAGTGGCTCCACGCTCACGTGATTAGCGCGTCCTAATTAACATGACGTCGAGTCGCGTCACCCCCCGTCCCCGCTCTCTGACGCGGTTATGACGAGAGCTCGGAGCTTATCCTGTTCTTGGCGTCAACACACCTAAAAAGGGAAACTCTCCACTCAGTTAGAAGTGATATCGATTGTGATACTTTCCGACGTACTGCATTTCCCGGACCAATCGGAAAAACCTCGGCGTGTTGAAAGTATTACAATCCTTCGTTTCTGAAAGTACGTCGGAAAGTATCACAATCGATATCACTTCTAACTGAGTGGAGAGTTTCCCTTTTTAGGTGTGGCAATAGAGAGTTTGCGCATGCGCAGGAGCCACTGGAGTCACTCAGTGGCTGATTTGCAGTGCGCAAATGGGTGGCTCCACCCGCCAAATATCTCCGCGGATGGCTGTTGGAGCCATTGGGAACTATTTTTGGCGAGTGGAGCCACTCGTTTGCGCACTGCAAATCAGCCACTGGTGGCGCTGATGGCTGCTGCGCAAACTCTCTAATTTCAGGAGCTCATGCTAATTGTTGGGCCTATAAAAGGCTGACGGCTATTCGCCGTTTACTTCAACAACCCACCCACAAACCAACCTCTTAACCACTCAACCAAACCTACCACATCATCTCAATCATGACTTCCAACAACTCCGGCCCCGAGTGCGTTTGGCTGATTCAATTTTCGTGCCCGTTTCTGATTTCCTTCTGTCTTTCTTGCAGTAAGACCACCGGCCAGTATCATTCCACCAAGGGAACGATCGTCGAGACGATCGGAAACTTGACCGGCGCCACGAGTTGGACAAACTCGGGCAAGCAAGAACACGCTGAGGGAGAGGGCGAATACAAGGTAATCTACCCATATATCCAGGTCATGAACATTTCATTTAATTTCTTCTTTCAGGCCGCTCAAGCTCAAGGCTACGCCGAGGGCACGGGCGATCGGATCACTGGCAAGAAGGACGCTGTGGTCGGTGCTGTCACCGGCGACAAGTCCCAGCAAGCACAAGGCAATGTGCAGCACGACAAGGGCCAGGCCCAGCAGGAAATCAACAAGCCCACATAGGGGGCCTCGTGACTTCTTACCACCACCATCTTTTTGGTGATGGGATGATTTCGCGGGGCGCCCCCGCTGCAGCACGCAGCGTAGGGAGCAGAGCGCCCCTACCCCATGCGCTGATGGGGCCCACCGATAATGTGGGGGGTCTAAAGGACCTCGTAGAGCCCGAAAGAGGCCTACGCCGCTAAAACGCGGAGATTAAAGGGACGAGAATAGCCTTAGACAGCGTGTACGTCGTCAATAGCACTCTTCTTTTTCCTCCTCCCACCGTCATGCTCGCCGCTCGACCAGCGCTGCGTCGCCGCCCAACGACTTCCAAGCACCTTGGACAACACGGCTCGCAATACGGGCTCCACATACACAGTGCGGCCGTTCATTCCGGAACGAAACAAGGATACTTTGTGCCCGCGAGGATGGCGCCTACGGCGCCGAGTCTCCAAGCTCTCTCCTTTTGGGCGGCGCTTGCTGCGCAGGAGCTGCCCTCTGCTGCCAGAACTGTATAATTACACGTGCTAGGTCCCACGAATTAAGCGACGCGCTCAAAAGCTGGAAGTGCCAAAAAATATGGCTTGCCCAGAAACCCCCACTACCCACGAAAAAAGCAGCGGGGCCCCAGGTGTGTCCACCTCCGTGTTGCCACGTGTACACCGCTGAACTGACATCACAGCACGCTGGCCTCGAACAAAGCCCCAAAAACCAGGGAAGGCGCAATCCAGCTGCCCGCTGACCGCAACGCCAGCCCCCGCGAAACTCCCCGCGTGCGCAAAATCTACCGGCCCACCACCCACCCTTCCATTACGCCCTTCGACGTCGCTGGCCCGTCAACGCTCCAGACTTCAACGAGCGAGATCTTCACGCCTAACAGCGACGACGAGAGCGACAGCGAACCCGACGAGGACCAACTCAATCGCCCCCTCCCCTTCTACACCTCTATCTTCGGAGGTCGAAGCCGCACCGCATCGCCGACGCCGTCTGTCCCAGCCCAGTCTCCACCCCCGCATAGCCCAGCCGACTCCTCAATGAGCGACGCCGACATCAACATGGATGGCTCCGGATCCCATGCGGACGGGGCCGCCTCGATACACCAAGTTCTTAACGACAGCGCTGCGAGCGGAGGCACCACGAACGGTGCGAACGGCGGCGCGGCGAACAGCGGGACTGCGAGCGGTAGCGCGGTGAACGGCGGCGCTGCGGGCGGTAACGCAGCGAACGGCGGCACTACGGGCGGTAACGCGGCGACCGGCGGCGCTGCGGGCGGTAACGCGGCGAACGGCGGCGCTGCGGGTGGTAACGCCCCCCACAACCCTGCGCTCAATCCCGTACCCCAGCCCCCGCCGCCCTTCGCGCTCCCCACGATCCAGGCGCTGGCGGCGGAAATCCCTGCTGCGCGCGCCCGCGACCCCCACCTCCAGTACTTGGCCTCGCAGGCCACCCCCCCCATCAACGCGGAAATCAACCGCGCGATTTTCCAGCATAACGCGGGGCAATTCCGGAACCAGGTCATCACCAACACCCGGCTGCTGAGCGGCTTCGCGCCAACCCAGCTGACTGACTTCAACGACAGCCCCTACCACAAGTTCGCCCTGAACGTCGCCGATGGTGGCGACCACGTCCTCTCCAGAGTCCAATTCGAAACCCCCCTCGACACCCAAATCGAGGCGATATTCCGTACGCTGGCACCCACCGGCGTCATCATAATCCGCCTCCCCCTCCCGGATCCTGACGCCGACACCAGCAATAAATACGGTGGACCGTCGTCGATACTGGCGGAGGTGGAGGATGATACAGGTGCAGCTGCCATCGCTGCGCAGATGGCCTTCGGCATCCACCCTGGCCTGGCCTTCTGGGCGCACGACCTCGACGCCAACCGTGCCACCAGAGTTTGGGCCTTTGGCCACTATGACATGGTGAGGCCGAACGGGGACCCCACCGATGTCGAGGCAAAGGCCCGCGCTGCATGCATCCTAGCCGCGTACACAAACGCACCCATCTACCGCCTCGTCGATCAATTTACGCAGGCGAAAGGTGGCGACCCGCGGCAGCGAGTCTTCGACGGCCTCAACACGATCCACTTTGAACTCCTCCGGAACCCCCAGCACCCCGAGAAGCCTCCAGTGGTGATTGGGTACATGGAACCACTCACCACGAATGAAGCAGAGCAGGAGGAGCTCTACTCCCTCCTCCGCCGCCTCGACTTCTATGCCGGTAACTACGGCTTCAAGTCCAGGTCCCGCAATGGTCACCGGGCCGAGTGCGCATACTGCAAGGGCGCCGACCATCCCGCCTTCCACTGCATGTATACGATGCCCGAGTTCGGATGGTGGGGCCCGCCCGCCCAACTCTCTGAACTCCCCCCCGACAACCCACTTTACCCCGGACCCAGCGGCGGGAGCGGTAGCAACAACGGTGGCGGCGGCACCCGAGGAAATGGCGGGGGTCGTGGAAACGGCGGCGGCCGCGGTGGATACGGACGCGGCGGCGGGGGTCGCGGAAGCCCCTACGGTGGAGGCGGTGGATTTGGATACCGCGCTGGCTGGCGCGCCCGCGGCGGGCGTGGCCGCGGTGGTGCTCGGGGCTACTACTAAGGCCGACGCCCTCCCACCTAGAAATAAGTGCCGTCTTCTTCCCTCCTCTAGCTCCTTCCTTCAAATACTTGTATACTCACTTATACCCCCCGAAAAAGGGCCACGATATTCTACATACACGCGCTCACCATCATGGATTACTCCCCCCTCGACGTACAACCCCCACTCCCTGATATAAACATCCTCTCATGTGTTTCTTTCTCCCTGAAATCAATATACCTTGTCTGTTCTAGCAATGAAGAACATGTCGCGCGAGGGGAAGATAAGTGCCAAGGCACCCTACCTAGGTCTGGGCCTGGAAGAAGTCGTGCGCAACCCTGCGCACGCAACCCGAACCTACCGAATTTACTGACAGTGCATTGAGCACTGGACAGGAGGTAGGCGAGGGCCACGCGGAGCAACGAAGGAGTAGGAACGGCACGCCCTTGGGGGTGTCGGACCCGCTCTGGAGTTGCCCCGCCGCAACGGCGGGACCTATTTAGGTCGGGGTCCGCCGGCCAGCAGTCCTGGCATGTTGGACACCTAACGACACGCTCCCAAGAGGCGTGTCGGGCAGTGCCCAACAACCCCACTACCTCGAGGCAAGCCGCCAACGACCTTCGCGCGGTCGTTGTCGGGTCTCTTTTATTGCTCCTACAAATAATCGATTTATCATTCTTGAAAACTTTACAGGTGAATTAGATTCGGAAACGGAAGAACGCGCGGTGGTCGGAGGAGATAACGGCTCCGCCACCGGCCGCGCCTTCGAGGATGATCACCGCGATGGAGGGGATAGGGCCAACAGCCGCTCGGAGGCAAACCGGGACGGCTACCAACCCTCGGGGGAAGGAGCTCCCCGGCGAGCCGACGAAGAGCGGCTTGAGGCAACTCCGGGCGCAGAGCGCGCACCGGGGGGCGCCAGAAATGGCGCTAACGCGCAGCGCGCGCGTGGGGCTGAGAGCCAGCACCCAACCCCTAGAGGGGGAGACGCTAGAGGCGTCAACGCTCTGCGCAATGAGCGTATGGCCAGACAAGGCCAGGGGGGAGGAAGAAACCCACCCAGTAGGATCACTCACCCGAATGTTAACGGGGATCCTTTCTTACGACCTGTTTCCAACAATAATCCACCGCAACTGAACATACCAATAAACGGGAACGGTGGTGTACAGAACCCACCCCCAGACCAACAACCACCCCAAGTGCCCGGACCAGTACCGGCCCCAGGGAACCACCCACATGCGCGTGTATACCCAGGACCTGCCCCACCGCGGACACGGAACCACACGGGAAAGAAGGACACCAAGGCGTCCATTAAGGCGGCGGCACTCAATATAAAAGGAAGAGGGAACCCCGATGCGCGACACGATGATAACAAGTGGTACAACATCTGGCAGATAATACGTGAGCAAAAAATTGGTGTACTAATCGTAGGGGAAGCACACCTAGACGACAATCACAAAGCTGATATCGACAGCCTATTTGGTCGGGCGATACGGCTTGAGTTCACACCTGACGAGGAAGCCCCTGCAGCCCGAGCAGGGCTAGCTTTCGTTCTAAATAAAAGCACAGTTGAGACGGAAGATGTTAAAACCAGGGAAGTCGTACCTGGAAGAGCTATGATCCTTGAAATGAAAAACGTAGATGGATCCCCATTATCCGTCCTTGGGGTCTATGCACCTAATCGCCCATACCAGAATGCAGCGTTCTGGAAACAAATCAAGGATTGGTTCATAGCGCACCCCACAGTGCGGAGACCTGACATACTTGGAGGTGACACAAATTTTGTCGAAGACCCCATAGACCGCCTGCCAGCACACCCGGACAGCAAGAGCGCGACTGATGCCTTTGAAGACCTAAAAAGATACCTCGGTCTGATAGACGGATGGCGCGAAACATTCCCAACGACGCGCGCATACACCTTCCTCCAACCGGCCGCGCTAGGGGGGGCACAATCGCGCATCGACAGAATATATATCAAGAGCGACCTATTCGAGGAGTCTTTTGAGTGGGAAATCCAAACAGTGGGAATAGAAACAGACCACCGGATGGTCACAATGCGCTTCACCACGGAAGAGGCGCCAACCATGGGACACGGCCGATTTGTGTGCCCTGCACACGTCATGCGCGATGAGGTACTCACAAAGTTTATTTACGAAGAGGGATTGAAACTATACGACGCGCAGACCGAGGTCCTGCAGAAGGAAGAGAATGGTCAGTGGAACCCGAACCACAACTGCCAGACACTGTGGGCTGAATGGAAAGTCAAAGTCTGTAATAAGATGCGAGAGCGGGCAAAAATTGTCGTACCCAAAATCATAACAGAGATTGACGAAGTCAAAACCCAAATTGACCTGATCCTAGCGGCCAAACTCTCAGAGGAGGACGAAAAACTCTCATGCGCAGTTCTCCAGGAAAAGCTAAGCAAATTAGAACAGAAACGACATAGAAGTTCCCGCCTAACAGCACAGGTCCGAAACCGCATGGAAGGCGAGGTAATCGGACAATACTGGACACAAATCAACAAACCCCACAAACCTCGCGACGTTATCCAGAGACTGCGTAAAAACACGAATCCTGAGGAACCACTCCAATACGAGACCAACTCCAAGAAGATGGCGTCCATGGCGTGCGCCTATCATGACAAAATCCAGTCAGACCGAACAAGGACTCCGCGGAACATCAGAGAAGATAAGATTACAACAGTACTGGGCCGGATAACCAAGAGGACAACCGAAAACCAAAACGAAATTTTGAGGGCACGACTAACTCTGGAAGATGTCCGGTACGCACTGAGGCTATCAGCAAACCACAAGGCACCCGGGCTTGATGGGATCACTTACGAACTATGGAAAATATTGGACCAGAGATATGAGAGTTTCAAGGCAACGAACCGGCCAGCTTTTAACATCCTCGAGACCATGCTCCGAGTATACAATGACATCGAGAAGTATGGCATGGTGAAGGGAACAGGGTTTTCCAAAAGCTGGATGTGCCCACTATATAAGAAAAATGACAAATCTGATATTGCTAACTACAGACCTATCTCCCTACTCAACACCGACTACAAAGTGTTCACTAAGGCTCTCACAATCAAACTAGTACAAGTAGCACCTGACCTCATCCATCCAAACCAGGCCGGATTTGTCCCGGGCCGACAGATCAGGGACCAAATCTGGCTGACCAAACGAATAATTGAGCTGGCGGAAGCAACAGAGAAGAACGGAGTTATTGTCGCACTTGACCAGGAGAAAGCCTACGACAAAATTGAACACGACTATTTATGGCGAGCCCTGGCAAGTTACGGGATCCCTAGTGAATTTATTAACACAATTAAAGCCCTGTACAGCGATGCATATACATACGTGTGCATAAACGGGGAGATGAGTCCTTCCCCCTTCCGAGTCACGCGAGGTGTCAGACAAGGTGATCCCCTGTCCTGCTTACTATTTGACCTCGGGATTGAGCCGCTAGCGGAATCTCTACGGCAGTCAGATCTGAAAGGATTTAAAATCAGAGGGAAGCAAGAAAGATTGATAACTACCCTCTTCGCTGACGACACTCTGGTGTATCTGGATGCCAGTGATGACTTTGGTGACCTAATGAACGTCCTAGATGAGTGGTGCATTGCAGCGGGAGCGAAATTTAACATCGGGAAAACGGAGATGATACCTATCGGCAAGATTGAGCACCGAGACAGGGTGCGGGCAACGCGCTTTATCAATGGGCTACACGGGACCACAATCCCGGGCCACATAAAAATCGCCGCCGAGGGAGAGCCGATCCGAACGCTGGGCGCGTGGGTTGGCAACAAAATTGAGCAAGCCGGAACGTGGTCGCGAACACTGGACAAGATCGACGCGGCATTGAACCAATGGGAACTTGGACATCCTTCCATGGAAGGCCGCCGCCTCATCGTCATGATGGTGGTCGGCGGAATGACACAATACATGGCAACAGTACAAGGGATGCCCCCGGATATTGAAGAACGACTCGAGAAGAGAATAAGAAATTTCCTGTGGGCAGAGAAGTCCCAAGTACGGGTGAATAAGGAAACAGTCTACGCACCATCAGGCGTGGGAGGCAAGAACCTTCTTGACATTGTGGCCCGTAACGAAGCCATCGCCGTTACATGGCTGAAGACATACCTCAGCTTCGGGCCAGACCGCCCGTTATGGTGCTTTGTTGCAGACGAACTACTGGCGAAGAAGGCCGTGGGAGCTGACGTCAACGTAGATGAAGCAATGCGACTAAATACATACCTGCAGTCGTGGACCCCGTACCAATCCGCGACTGACCTAGGAAGCAAAGACCTTGCTGACATGATGAAAATTGGCCGTAAGTACGGTGTTACCATGGACGCAATAGCCGTATCTCGTAAACTACAAGATGATATGCCAATCTGGTACCACCGCTTCTCTGGCGGCGACCGGCGGTTATTCAACGCGAAGTCACACGTGGTGAAGTGCTTGAAAGACAAGCATAAACTACGCACCGTGAAGGGTGCCCGAATGCTCTCACGCAAAATAGGAACCCCCCGTCATACAAACCGAGTAGACTGTGGCTGCTCATCATGCCGCGTATCTAGGGAAATAACAGGCTGTCGTCACCCAAATCAATGCTATGTTAAGGCACAAGAACTACTGAACTCACTAGAAAATAAGTGGGACCCGAGGGTGATGCAACCGGAAGATTTTGAGGAACACCAAGCACCAGCGGCCCAGAACGATGAGAACGCAGTGCAGTTTGACTCCAGAGTCACCACGGCCGGTACACTGGCCGACACATTCCGAATTTTCACTGAAGGGTATACAAACTCTGCTCATACTGCCCCCGACACAAGGTTTGCCTTCGTCCTAGCCCCGGAAGTCATTGTATACACAGATGGCTCCGCCATAGGCAACAACACAGACAAGGTCAAGGCTGGCGCCGGAGTCTACTTTGGCGATGACGACCCCCGGAACATAACGATACGGATCCCTCAGATGTTGGGACCCTCAAACCAAGTGGGCGAAATTGTAGCTGTAAAAGAGGCTGTGGAAAAAGTGCCTCTGGATGCCCCGCTGAAAATATTCAGCGACTCCAAGTATGTCATAGATGGGCTTACCAAAAACCTACGGAGATGGCAAGATGAAGGCTTTCACACCGTAGAGAATGGTGATCTTTTCGAGCTTACGGTCGCAAAACTCCGGGAGAGGAAAGCGCCGACCGTCTTTGTCTGGGTAAAAGGCCACTCCGGTGTAGCCGGGAACGAGGCAGCCGACGTACTCGCCGGAGAAGGAAGTCGAAAACCCCACGAGGACGCCATCAACGTCGACGCGTTCACCTCCCTAATACTCCCCGGCGCGAAATTGAGAGCGATGACACAAGCTAAGGCGTATAAAATTATAAGAAAGATAAAAATGAGCCGAACCTCTTACCGCGAGCTGCTTGACAGACGGGCGACAGCAGCGAACATGGCATACGCCAAGGCAGCCGCTGCGAATGCAGATGGGGAAACACCCCCGGCACGCAGGATCTGGCGTTCCACATTCGACAAGGACATCTCGCGAAGCATCCGCTTCTTCTTGTGGATGTTAGTACATGACGGCTACAAAGTAGGACAGTACTGGGATAACATACCAGGATTGCAGCAGAGGGGACGCTGTGCAAGATGCGGAGTCCATGAATCAATGGACCACATCCTAACTCAGTGCGAGGAACCTGGCCAAAAAGAGATATGGGACCTTGCGTCGGAAGTGTGGCAGATGAAAACAGGCGAAGACCTGAGACCCACCGTTGGCCAGGTTATGGCCAGTGGAGTAACAAAGTATGGGGACCCCGGAACAACCCGCCTAAGAAAAATACTCATAACTGAATCTGCCCACCTTATCTGGCGCACGAGAAACGAACGCGTAATCAAACAATCGGGCCCTGCCGCATTAACAAAGATACGAAACCGATGGATGAAAATTATAAACAACAGATTGACAATGGACTGTGCTATGACAAACGAATTTAAGTATGGGAAGAAGGCCCTGAAAACCTCTTTAGTGAAGGGGACTTGGAAGAAAACCCTTAAGGACGAACGTACCTTGCCAAACAATTGGCCTAAGACGGGAGTCAATGCGACAGGAGACGGGGTTTTAGTGGGTGTCGGCTAACGGCAGGCAATGACGGTGGAACGGCGGCTGACGTAGGCCGCCGAGAAACCCGAGCTTGCTGTGGGGCCGAATCCCCACATATCGTGCTATAGGCACGAATGCGGTTGCGCATTTCCTCGTGAGGGTTGTGCTTTTATCGTCTGGCCTGGTTCCAAGTCCAAGGCCTCAAATCAGCGGGCGGGGGCGACCGGCTATGCCGGCCCGGAAGCCTGACGGGTTGCCTGTGAGCCCGGCAGAGTGGATGGGGTGAAAGCGGCAGAACGCCCAACTCTCACTTGCCATCCTAGCTATCTAACGCTCCTCAAAAAAAAAAAAAAAACAAGCCCACATAGACTGCTGATTCTTCTCAACGGATTACAGGCATTGGGAGTTACTAGTACCTATACAAAGCAACAATTGTAATATCTGTACCTGCAATCGACGAAGTTTAATGTATTCAGTACTCTGAGAACTTAGTAATGCAGGTTCTTCCGGCGCCATCCAGTTCTTGATCAGGTTTCTGCTCGCGGTGAGTTGCATCTGCATGGCCAGCAAAATTTGCGGTGTAGCTAGCACTGCAGTAGAGAGGTAAGCGTTTACTCGACTCGTTCACCATGCACAATTGAACCAACGGCACTTTCCGTGATGTCGTGATTGCGGAGATGCAACGTAACTTGGTCTCCTCTATTCCACCATGAGTGATCCGTCCAAGCACTCTTTTCGCCGCCGCGCTCTGCCCGTCCTCACCAATTTCCTTCATGGCTCCGCTCCATTCATCAGCACGTTCCTTCTCATCCACCTCTCGGCCCCGATGCTAGCAAACTTGGGCGGTTCTTCGTTGGCGTCGCAGACACTGGTTCGCTCTCATCATCTTCTCCGAGCTGTCCTCATTACCCGGTTATGACAGCTCCTTGGCCGTGAATATTACCAAACGGAATTCGGAGAGAAATATCTGCTGTTGGGGCCCCTCGCCGTCCATTCTCTCTCCGGCCTCGTGAAACGAGTAATATCCCCACCGAAGGCGCCCCCACGGCCCTGGACGAGTCTCCTTTCCCTCACCGGCTACGCCAACATGATCCTCTTCCTCCCGGTCCATTTCATGACGCATCGTGTCTTTCCGATGAACCCCGCCCCTCCGATCCACGCCTTGAGCCCGTCTGAGCTCGATTTCGAATTCGTCAAGTACGGGCTCGCGACCTGGCCTTGGAGGAGTTGGATTCTATACGGTGGCCTCGTGGCCGGTGTCGTCCTGCATACAACGGATGGCCAGCGGTTGATGTTCAATTATTACTTTGGTGAGACGATGGGACGTATCAAGGCGGCCACGAGAAAGCGTCTCTTGGCCATCGGCCTCGGACTTTTGGCTGTGCCTGTGCTCTCGGGGATTTTCTTCATGTCCAGGGAACCTCTTTTGATACTGTCCTCGACTGCGGAGCGTTTCCAAGCCTCCTTCTTGCAATCCCCGTTCTTTAGAGCCAAAATGTTCGTACACTTTGCTTCGACTAACTGACTGGTAGGGATTACAACACCTCATAGAATCATTTTCTCTTGAAACGCGATCGCGCCCTTCATGCATATCGAGCGCATCATCGGCTTGCGGAAACGATATTTCGGCGATCCAAACAGTGCCGGAATATATGTGCCGATCTTTGTTACAGAGGCACTAGCAAGTATGCCACGTCTGAACGTCGTCGGCACTTACATATGGTAAAATGGTCTGAAAGGCAGTCTCACTTTTCCCCTTGACCATTCGGATGTGGTTGAATCGGGTAATCTGGCCACCGCATTGTGCTTGTTGGTTTCCATCAGCACCGATTCAATTTTCCTCCGGTTCGCAATCTGCTAGTAATCTGCTCCGCTCCAACCTTTGCATTCCCAGTGGTAATCGTTCTCGCGTACGCCAGCGAGAACGCAGTACGATTACCTCTGCATCCAGCAATTTTCGAACATTTCACTTTGCTCTTGGACTTGGATATCATCCGCCTCGATGTCGCAAGAACGCCCATCGTGGTCTTTGCATGCATCAGTGAAGACCGAACTTCTTGATAATCATTCCGCGATACAATTTGCTGATTGTTGTGCCGATTGTCCCGCTGGTGTTACCCCAAAACCACAGCTCTCATCGCTACACGACGACGAGATGTGTGATCGAATCACTTCTAGGGCGTGTTTCCGCAATCGTGGTTTAATCAAGTCTTCTATATTCAATTCCAATATGTAGATCATGCCAGCTCTCCTCTCAAGAGAACTCGCGCAATCGCAATCATATTGCGTGTCGGTTCCAACACGTTGTGCAAACTCTGGAATAAATAATTCTGCGCAAAGCGAAGCCGCCTAGACGACACAGAAATGGACAACAACCTTATGCTTAGTTTTGGACTGGAATGCTTCTTTCTTTCTTTCTTTCCTTGATGATGTTAAACCTCGAGAAATTGTCTGTTTCGTATTCAATCCAACAAAATACAGCGGAAGCCTTTTGATCAGTCGACAACACAGACCACTTTACCTGCGGCCGAATTTGCCTCCATGTAGGCCTGTGCATCGCCCGCCTTCGAAATTTCGAAGACCTTGTCAACTTTCAGTTTGATCTCCCCGGAACCTACGGCATCCACGATTTGCTGCAAAGGCGCTGTTGACATGTCGACGGTGCCAGACCCGAACATTGTCAAATGCTAGCGATTGAGCGTCAGCGTCGTATTGAATGGAGAGTATTCATTCTGTACCGACCTTGCTCGGTGCCAATGAACTCATTGGGTCAAATTCTGACCTCCAGATCCCGGACAAAGAACCGATGATGGCAATGACCCCGTCCGGTGCGAGGGCAGCGCAGGAGTCCTCAAGGGTCGGGGGACCGACCAATTCCACCGCCTTCGTCGCACCCACACTACCCGTGAGTTTCTTGACCTCTGCGCTTACGGATCCTGTGTCCAAGATAACATGGTCTGCTCCGCTGGCCTCGACAGCAGAAATTTTGTGGGAGGAGCGGGTGGTGGAGATAACGGTAGAGACATTGAACAAGCTAGATTTGGCCAGGGACGCGCAAGCTAAGCCGACACTGCTGGTGCCCCCATGAATGAAGAGCGTGTCACTAGACTTGAGTTTGAGCGCGGTGTGCAGTGTACCCCAAGCTTTCAACATTAAGAATTTACTTTAAGAGTGTAAAGAAGACGCCAACCGGTCATGAAGGTTTCGGGTATCGCCGCGAAAGTTTCCCAACCGACATTTTTCGGGAGCGTAATCGCCGGGGAGACAGATGAGTGAGGGACGAGGGTGTATTCAGCATATCCGCCTGGGTTGAATGATAAAGATTGCCTGAGGTGTTGGATGGAAAGGGAACTAACCATCAAATTGTCTGCCCATTCCGCCCTATGCAACGTGTCAGCGAAGGACTTGATTTCATCTAGTAACTAGCACTGCTACCATTATAGCCGCAACCACATCTCCCTCTTTCCACTTACCGCCGCCAGCATCTTTCACGACCCCAACACATTCGATTCCAAGGACCCTAGGAAAGACGAGGCCAGGAGATTGTCCTTGGCGCGTGTAAAGCTCGGAACGGTTCAACCCAAAGGCTTTGATGCGTATGAGAACATGCCCCGATTTTGGTTGAGGCGCTGGGTGAGTCGTTGTATAGACTAGTTGAGCCGGCGAGATGGGTACACTGGGGCACACAACGGCACGCATAGTGCGGGGGAGAGACATCGAAGTTATTGACCTATGAAGCAAGACGAGTATAAGAGCGATGAGTGCTGCACGAGACAGGGCTAGACAAGGCTTATACATATCGCAAGACGTCATTCCACGGCTATAAATATCGGAGAAGCGGAAGTAATTTATCCGATTAACCGAAAATCTTGATTTTTGAGAATCTCTTCCTGGGTAATGCCCTTTTCAAGGAGATTGACTTCTGCCAGCATCCCGGAAAACTGCTGTTACAAACGAGATTCACAGACAGATACTGTAGAGAATTTCGCCATAAATGGCTTGTGTCATGGTGGTCTTTGGCATTTTCCACTTACGGACTTAGCGGAAACAGCTCTTTGCCCAGACCTAGTCCCGAAATACACCGTGATGACATGCAATCTGGGGACTCTGTCATCTGGGCTTCAACACTGGTCTGGATGGAGACTCGACTGGTCATGAGGCTCGAGCTTGACGAGAAAATTTGCCATCCAGTCTGCCGTGTCGAAGCGGCGCCCGAAATTATGAGTCCACTCAAGTTCTAGTTCATTTGCAGTGGCTCATTATTGAGGCGAGTACCCACAATTACATAATTACAGATTATGTTGAACAAAGTGAACCGTGGGAAAGTGAACTGATTAGTTATAACAAGTGGGACAAGCGGCTCTCAGCAAGTCGAGGTCGAATCGACTGGTTGCGGACAAGGCACAATTCAAACTAATCCTATTCAGAAGAGTCGGAATACTTCAAGCGTCGATTGTCAGGACTGGTGCTCAAACATCCCTACTCGCTCCAAGGTAATAATATTGGCGTATCTCCGCCTACGAAGGGGGTCAATTGGGAGCCCAAATCCGTAGTGGTGGACTATTGTTGCAACACAAATCCCTGAACGACTGAATCAACGGGGTGCTGGGGTTTGTCAACCGCGACGAAATACAGGAAGAGATTAAGATTCTCGGTTACGCGGATAAATTACTTCCGCCTTCCTTCACGGTCGATATTTATAGCTGTGGAATGACGTCTTGCGATACAGCTCTGTTTCGCGCAGCACTCATTGCTCTTCCTCTTCTGGTCTTGCTTCACCTTCACAGGTCAATAACCTCGATGTTTCTTCCCCGCACTATGCGTGCCGTTGTGTGCCCATCTCGCCGACTCGACTAATCTATACGACGAGTCACCCAGCGCCGCAACCAAAATCGGGGCATGTTCTCATCCGCATCAAAGCCTTTGGGCTGAACCGTTCCGAGCTCTACACACGCCAAGGTCAATCTCCCGGCCTCGTCTTTCCTAGGGTTCTTGGAATCGAATGTGTTGGGGTCGTGAAGGATGCTGGTGGCGGTAAGTGGAAAGAGGGAGATGTTGTTGCGGCTATAATGGTAGCAGTGCCAGTTATGGAATCAAGTCCTTCGCTGACACGTCGCATAGGGCGGAATGGGCAGATAATTTGTTGGCTGCCTTTTTCACCGAACACCGCAGACATTTTGAACATTCAGCTCAGGTGGGTATGCTGAATACACCCTCGTCCCTCACTCATCTGTCTCCCCGGCAATTACCCTGCCGAAAAACGTCAGCTGGGAAACTTTTGCCGCGATACCCGAATCCTTCATGACCGGTTGGCGTCTTTTTTTGCATTCGTGAAATAATCAATTTTACTGTTGAAAGCTTGGGGTACACTGCACACATCGCTCAAGCTCAAGTCCACTGACACCCTCTTCATTCATGGGGGTACCAGCAGCGTCGGCCTGGCTTGCGCGTCCCTGGCCAAATCTAGCTTATTCAATGTCTCCACCGTCATCTCCACCACCCGCTCCTCCCACAAAATCTCTGCCGTCGAGGCCAGTGGAGCAGACTATGTTATTCTGGACAAAGTATCCGTAAGCGCAGAGGTCAAAAGACTTGGGTGCGACGAAGGCAGTGGAATTGGTCGGTCCCCCGACCCTTGAGGACTCCTGCGCTGCCCTTGCTCCGAACGGGGTCATCGCCAGTGTCGGTTCTCTATCAGGGATTTGGAGGTCGGAATTCGACCCGGCTTTTTTGGGCCCCAGCAAGGTCGGTGGAGAATGAGCACTCGCAATCCTATCAGACCTTGATGCCCTGCGCCAGTATTTGACGAAGTTCGGGTCGGGCAGTGTCGACGGCGCCTTTGCAGCAAATCGTAGACGCCATAGGTTCCGGGGAGATCAAACTGAAAGTTGACAAGGTCTTCGATATTTCGAAGGCGGGCGATGCACAGGCCTATATGGAGGCCAATTTGGCCGTGGGGAAGGTAGTTTGTGTTGTCGACTGATATAAAAGCCCTCGTTCTGTCCCGTTGGAAGCACTGAGGCGAACCGGGCCCTGGTTGCAGATCTCAACTCAAATTTTGCAGAGTTCATCGAACTACCACCTTTAAAACGGCATCCAGATTTCCTAAAGAATGGGCGGAAAGATCCAGTTCAATCGTTTCGGAAATACAATCCCAGTATGTGCACGTAATTATAAGAGAGCGAGTTGGGCGCAGTGGTATTGAACTCTTTGACCGCTTGAACTAGGATGGGATCGAAGGTCGCCACCATGGAGGGGAAGTCGGGGACCGCGCCAGTTCCAATGATGCCCGAGAGACTCGTCGAGACGAGGCTGCAAGTTATGTTAAATCAAACTCGAGAGACGGATTGAGGAACCGGAAGTTACTGTATTGCGTCGCTGAAGGTGTTTCTAATCTCGTCGTTTGTAGGTGAGACGGTCGTTGAGCCGGCGCCAGCTGGGGTGGACGAGAGGCGCTGCGTGGCCTTGGAGAATGCGGCCTCCAGGTTGGATATCTGTTGACCGATCGTGGTGTCGCTCGCTGTGTGATACACCTGGTCACTACATGTAGTTGAATTTTCCATCCATATTACGTCGAAATGGAAGTGGACGTACAGATGGTAGGACCAACGTGGCGCAGGTCTTCGTCGAGAGTGTCGACGATAGAGTTGATGGCAGCGTTGGTGTTCGTCGTTTGGCGAATATTAAGTTTACTGGCGGAAGCGAGAGCAAGGACAAAGAAACAAGTCAGTGCGAGCATTGTGCAGGTAGAGACCCGAGTTCAGAGTCCGAGCAGATGCAAGGGCAGAGCACAGCCGAATAAAAGAGAGGTCGTGGGTATGGGATAGATACATTTCAACTGAAGATCCAGCAGAGCGCCGAACATTTCAGGGAGACTTTATGTCCAATGAGCGCGGGCGAGATTCGGGTCCGTAATTGTGCCTCCGAATGCGTGGCAGGGCCTAAAGTCGGGGATTGCACTGGATTTGGGATTCATCATAGAGTTTACAACAGTATATGCTCGTGGGCTGTGGATGCCAAGGATAGGCACAGAGAGCATCGAAAGAGATCGAAAGGGGAAAGGAGGCGAGAGACCTTAGTGCTGACCGGGCAACATTCTCCCACTAATTTCAAGTCCAGCAGCACTGTTGCAAACACACGTCCAAACGGTCCATATCGAAAGAATAGCGGTTTTCGCGAGCTAAGAGGAGCCGAGCCGAACGATGGTTCAGGGCATCCAGCACAAAAACTTGTGTGTGAAGGTGGTGGTCAAAGTGCAAGGCAGGCTAGAGCTCCGGCCCGTCGGGGTTTGCCGGTCGTTTTCTGAAAAAACATACTCAGTACAAACCTACTTGGCATGTCTCAGGACGATCGAAGAGAAAGGAGAGAGAGAGTCGCTTAGAATTGAATTTTCATTGCAGAAAGGAAGGCGCATAAGTTGTTACATACGGCGACCACGCGAAAAGAGTCAACCGGCGACCCGGACAAGGTACAAAACTCTGATGATGACGTGTCAATTTTTGCCTTCTATATCGGCGACATTAACACCCACAATCAGACATGCCTCTCGCCTTTTACTAGAGGCATCAGTGTTGGGTGTTAAGCAACGTCGCATATGCCAATTTTTCAGCTCTCAGCTCGTTCTGAGTATCTCTTCCCCTTCTTTTTCGTCTCCATTCGGTTCTTTTTTTAAATTCCTTATTGCTACCAATCTCAAAATGAATCTCTATGCACTGTGCAGCGCTTGTCGCCAAGCGTTTGTACTACCTAATACAAAATTACTTACGAGCAGTAAACGCCAGCTTCACCGCACAAAATTTGAGGGAGCGAGCCTCTTTCATTTACAAAATTCAAGTCCGATTCCAGTTAAGTTCAACCTTCCAGCTAAGTGCTAACCATTGTCAACTTAGACAGTTTCCGTCCTATTATTAGAGACAACGACACTCCCAGAAAAATTGATATTCAACAAACACGGACTCGATGCACGCAACCCCGTCGGAATTCATTGGCGACTCGCAACCGGCTCGCTACTCGTATGCGTCTGTCCGCCCGAGGCGGGTCCTATTGTTTTTTTTTAAAATGTATGCTCGATCACGTGGGTTTAACCCGAGTCTCTTCTCGAAGTTCTCCCGCGATAGTCGACTGCGAGCATGGCTGTATTCTCTCCCGCCTCATCCCCTGCAGCGACGAGCGCATATGCTCCTCCAAATTCGTGAACCGACCTGACTCGTTTTGGTTACCTCCCCACTTATCCAGCTTTCTGCAGTGCTTTGCTTCGATTTTTGTGCCCCAACAGAACGAAAAGTACTATGATTTGGGGCGGCGCCGCTGGATTCCTATCGACAGCGTTCATCTCCCTCTACTACCCCGCCTTGAAAAACAAGTTCTTCGGCGGTGTCACGGTTCCGGGCCCGCTGCCTTCGATTATGTCGTTTGCGCCCCGCCAATTGCTTCTGAGTGCGGCGCTTGGGATCTGGAGTGTGCGGCTTGGGAGCTTCCTGGCGCACGTACGTTGTCCACGCGTATTACTTCGCCTTAATCCTCATTTGTCCCGCAGAGGGCGATCAAGGCAGGCGGGGATTCGCGCTTCGAAGAAGTCAAAAAGAACCCCAAACGCTTCACGTATTTTTGGTTGGCTCAAGGTGAGTACGCCATCAATTTGAACTCCGTTCATAAACTGGAATCCAGCTACGTGGGTTCTTCTCGTCGGCCTCCCCGTCTACATGGTCAATTCGTTACCCGCGCCGTTGCACCCCGCGCTCGCAATCCGCGACTACGCCGCATTCGGCCTTTTCGCGGGCTCTCTCCTCTTCGAAGTCATCGCAGACCGCCAGAAAACTGCCTGGCGGCGCGCCAAGGACGCAAAGCAGCACGACGAGAAATTCATCACCCGTGGGCTCTGGTCGATCTCTCGGCATCCCAAGTATATCTCATTCCTATATCTTCCCAGATCTGTGGCTAAAATGTGTCTTAGCTACGTCGGCGAGGTGGGGATCTGGACTGGTATCTGGGCGCTCGCGGCCGGCACGCTGCAGACGGCGCACTTCCCGCTGGGGACCGTCGCACTCACCGCCGCCAGCCCGCTGTTCACCTGGTTCTTGGTGAGCAAGGTACGCGTCTGTGCTACCTCCCGCGAAGGTGGCGCTAACACTGACGCAGGTCTCCGGCGTCCCGCCCCTCGAGAGAGCTGGCGACAAAAAATTCGGCGGTGATCCAAAGTGGGAGGAGTACAAAAGGTGGGTCGCTCAACTCATCTTCATCGCACGCTACTGAATATAATGACCAGGACCGTGCCTGTCTTCTGGCCTTGGGGCTCCACCAATTGAGATGTTCCGTGAGCTGTTGTAAACTTCCGTGTAATTTCGACCCTATTCGAACTGTAACAAATACTCTAATAAACCGAGATTTCAAATGTGGCCAAGACGACGAAAGCCAGGATCGCGTTCAAACTACACAGTACGTTGACGTGCCCATGTGTGCCTCAAATTCATTTTGTGTAGCTTCCGCCAGTGGCTGCTTTGTGTTTTGAGACGAGGACCGAGCTTGTTTCGTCACTTACAGTTTGGCAACGCACCAAATTCCCATCGGTGTTGCCTTCTCCGGTGTTTGCCTCTCCATATTGTATACATATAAAATTTTCTCTGTACACACTGTTCAACGTGTTTGAAACGTCTGTGTGCGATCACTCGAAGCACATGTCAATAATGATTATTTTACTTTGTTGCCCTTTTCCACTCTACCACTGCTCCGCGTATCGGAGCCGCGTCCTCAACTCGACTGCTCGGTAGTGCTCGGTGCTCTCTTGTAGCAAGTTGAAGGGTGTCCGACGCCTCCTTCTAGATGTTTGGGGATCTTTCATCCATATGGCATCCTTGGTGATATCAGTGTTAACTTCACCATTTGCTCGGATTTGTCTCGGTTCTTGCTATCTACAATGTGGAACTGCTTCTGGCTGCATGTATATGGTCGGAGTGTGGTCGACCGGTCGTCGTTGCCTTCGTTGCTTTGCCTCGTGTGCACATAAAACGGAGCTCGGCGGTATTCCCTATCGATATCTCTGTACTCCCCCTCTCCCGAGTCCTTCTAGTCCTAATGCCGTCCATCTTCTCTGCAATCCTCTTCACTGCTTTGTTTGGCTTGTCTGTGAATGCCCAGTGCGGCAGCAACGGAGACGCTGTGAGCCTACTTCCTACACATCTGCTTGGGTATGCTCCTGACGCCGTGTAGGAATTGGGCTGGGGCTCCCAGGCCGGAGCGGACGCCAACGGCGGGGACGTCCCCACGGCATTAGGCTTCAACTCGAACGGGCCCTTCGACGCCGCGGGGAACCCGATCCTCAGCGTGATCTCCATCAACTCCGGCTTCGACCAATCATTGTACGCATTCACTGCGATCCTCTGCGGTCAGTATAGCCCACAACAGTACCCTCAGACAACCTTTGGGTAAGTTAACCTCATATTATCACTCGTTCCCAGGTATTAACGGAGCCCAGCCCTGTCATCTCCGCAAGCGGCGCGTGTCTCACAGTCTCAGAGCTCAAGGCCGCCAACGCCACCATCTCTCTGCAACCTTGCGTGTACGCCCTGTTTCTTCGCCTCACGCGTTCGTGGATTCACGCTTTTGCTTCCAGGAACGACATTTCTTCCAATCCCGTTGCAACGCAGATGTTCGAGTGGATCGGAACGAACTACATCACCTACGGGTTCGCCTTCATCGGGGCTCAGCACCCGTTGCCCATCAACCCCAGAAACAGCACGGACTACATCCCGTCGATCGTCGGTTCTCTGAACAAGACCGGGGCGTACGTGCGCCTGGACTACAAGCATAAAGGGCTCCCGCCGTCCACTGGATTGGAGACTGGGTTGATTCTGGCGCTCGGCGAGTGAATCCGTGCAGAAAATTACGTCTAGATGCGTTTCTTCGAGATTTTGCGCTTCATTTCGATAGCCTACCCCGCGTTTTCTGCAGTCGGCCTTCAACTGACCATGTCCCACTTCATCTGCGTATTTTCTGCAGCGATGACGATTTTGGTATTCCTGTTGTAGGCGCAGATATAGTGCTCCCACGAGCGTGAATTGGGATATCCGATTCTCGTCCCTCCGTTGCCGAAATTATGTCGTGTCACAAACCAAAAGCGGAGTCTGAATAATACAGGGTATGATGAACCGCAAGCTCAAACCTCAGCCTGTAGCCAAGGCTCGACCGCCGCCACTCCCACAGGGCCCTGACCAGCGTCAAGCATGTACTTCAAGGTGGCGTGTAATTTTTGAAACGCGTGTGTCAAACCGGCGCGATCACTGGAAGCACATGTCAATAATGATTATTGACTCTTTCCGTTTTCTTGCCGTTTTCCTGTCTGCCTCTGCTCCGCCTACGGAGTCACTTCCTCGACTCGACTGCTCGGAAGTACTCGGTGCTCTCTCCTAGTAAGTTGAAGGGTATTCGACGCCAGTCGACGCTTCCTTCTAACTTAGATGTTCTGAGATCTTCATCCATATGGCATCCTTGGCGATGCAACAAACCCATCAGTGTTAACTTCACCGTTTGCTCAGATTTGACTCGGTTCTTGCTATCTAAAACAAGATCTACAATGCGGAGGTGCTTCTGGCTGCATGGTCGTCGTTGCCTTCGTTGCCTTGCCTGGTGTCCACATAAACGGAATTCGGGGGTATTCAATGATCAATCCTATCTCTGTGCTCTCCTCTTAGTCCTCTTCCGAGTCCTTTTTGTTCCTAATGCCGTCCGTTTTCTCTGCAATCCTCTTCACTGCTTTGTTTGGCTTGTCTGTGAACGCCCAGTGCGGCGACAACGGCGGCGCTGTGAGCCTACTTCCTACACATCTGCTTGAGTATGCTCATGACGCCGTGTAGGAATTGGGCTGGGGCTCCCAGGCCGAAGCGGACGCCAACGGCGCGAACGTCCGCACGGCATTGGGCTTCAACTCGAAGGGGCCTTTCGACGCCGCGGGGAACCCGATTCTCAGCGTAATCTCCATCAATTCCGGCTACGACTCCTCATTCTACGCGTTCTCTGCGTTCATATGCGGTCAGTATAGCCCGGACAACTACCCTCAGACAACCTATGGGTAAGTTAACCTCATATTATCACTCGTTCCCAGGTATTAACTATGCCCCAGCCCTGTCATCTCTGCAGCGGAGACGAGCATCGCGCAATGTCTCACAGTCTCAGAGCTCGAGGCGGCCAACGCCACCATCTCTCTGCAACCTTGCGTGTACGCCGTGTTTCTTCCCCTCACGCGTTCGTGGATTTACGCTTTTGCTTCCAGGAACGACATTTCTGCCAACCCCGTCGCAACGCAGATGTTCGAATGGATCGGAACGAACTACGTCACCTACGGGTTCGCCTTCATCGGGGCTCAGTCCCCGTTGCCCATCAACCCCAGCAACAGCACGGACTACACGCCGTCGATCGTCGGTTCTCTGAACAAGACCGGGGGGTACGTGCGCCTGGACTACACGCCTGGAGGACTCCCGCCGTCAACTGGGTTGGAGACTGGGTTGATTTTGGAGCTCAGCGACGATTGAATCCGTGCAGAAAACCACGTCTAGATGTGTTCATTAGAGATATGTATTGCACTTCATTTCGACCGCCCACCCTGTGTTTTCTGCGCTCGGCGCCATGTCCCACTTCATCTGCATATTTTCTGCAGCGATAAATATTTTGGTGTTCCTGTCGTAGGCACAGATAGTGCTCCTGGGCGCGAATTGGAATATGCCCAGGCCGAGTCTAGTCTCAGTCCATTGCCAAAAAATTATGTGACGGTGTAACGTCACAAACCAAAAGCGGAGTCTGAATAACCTTCGTATTCTGGTCACCGGCCTCGACAGCGAGCACAATTTCCTCGCCTCCAGCGTCCACCTGCGCTTCAGTCTTTGAGAAGAATACTCCATTCCCCTTGTTTTTGCTCAGGCCAGCATTTGCGAGTACGCATGTACATGCTCCTTGTTTTTATCAACAAATGCCAATGTTTACATCCAGAAACGTGTATATCGGCCTGGCGGAGTTGGCATCCGGTACACCTCCGTGGGCGCAACAACCCTTGTGGATATAACTCGGAGCCCTCAGCGCCGTAACCGACGGCACTTTAGCAGGATCAACCAACCTCAGGGTCGCAATCATCACCGAAAATTTACGCGTTCCAAGTAATATAATACTATATCGCATTGGAGGTCGCGCCATAGCATGGACAATCCCCAGCACTATCAACCCCTTTCGTATGCATTACATCCGCCAAACACATCAACTACACCAAAGCCGGGCGCGATGGCGGTCGCCCCCAGCCACCAGCGCGAGGAGGTCGAGGAAGACGACGATGGGGATGAGAATCTCGTCGCAGATCATTTGAACCAGAACGATCACGCGAGCGACTCGTCGGCGAGCAAGCCAGCGGGGTATGTGTGCCGCCCTGCATCGTTGCAATCCCAGACTAATTCCTTCAGGCCGGGCGACGCGCCGCCACCGCAAGAGCACCAGTTCCTCCAGGAGCCCGACCCCGCTGGGAAACGACGACCGGGACGACCGCGGGGATCCAAAAACAGAAAAATGCAGTCTCCTACCGGTACTATTGCAGCTAAACCGGATGTCCCCGTCGTGGCCTACCCTACGGGGACAGGCACCGCGCCGCCGCAGCTACCAGAAGTAAATTCTCAGAACCAACAGGTGCGACCCTTTGCCTCGGGATAATGATCCGACTGTCCTGACTTTGAACTAGTATTATGAGTTTCAGTGGCGAGTACTGAATTTGTGCGCAGAGTTTTACGGAGCGGCGGAAGAGCTGGTGGTACGACCCACTCTTTTTTCAATCACATTCACTCACGGTCACGGCCAATGCTGCAGAAAGGGACACCCCCATTAGTCGTCGCCCAATGTTACCAAATGGGTCCCACAAGCAAAGTTGACCCTTTAATAATGCTAAGTGATGCTAAACGAATATGCGATACACTCGTGAGCCTACCTCGAATATTGGTATCCGTTGGGCCGATTCCTGACACGATTTGGGCTAGCTTGCGAATCCGACGCAATTAATATCTACCCCGCCGCCACCTCTATATCCCGCCGTTCCCACATTTTACTCCCAGCAACCCGTCGCCGGCCCATCCTCTCCTCCTAAGGCACCTGCTTCTCCTCCCAAGCCAACACCCGCACCTCCACCTCCAGCCGCCATTGCCCCTGCCCCCGCCCCCGCTCCGTCGCAAGTTATCACCAATCCCCAGTCCTTCGTTGTCTCTCTCGGGACGCAACCGGCCTATCCCTATGCTGGCTATGCACCTCCGGGACAGTATCATCCGGGCGCGTATTACGCGCCGTACGGATACAGCCCAGGCTACTATGCCCCCGCCCAACCGCAAGCTCAACCTCAGCCTGTAGCCAAAGCTCAACCACCGCCGCCCCCCACAGACGTCCACATCCATCATCAAGCCTCCACCAACGGTTCCAGCGGCGCCGGGCAACGGTGCGAACCAAGGCCCGTGGTCGGACGAGGAAATAGAACGCTTGAAGAAGCTCGCGGAGGACAGCAAATCCAGGACTGCCTCGGGGGAAATGGAGTGGGATTGGGTGGTGGCCGAATGGGGTGGAGGCCGCACAAGGTCTGTTTTCGGATCAGTTGTTTTCAACCCCCGCTGACGTGCGGGATTAGGCACCAAATTTTACTAAAAGCCACGGGACTGGGCCTGAAGGAGAGTTCGGGGCGGGGGAACAAGCGCCGGCGCGAAGCGGACGACCCTGGCACGCCCGCGAGTCCCGCGCCGCCGCCGAACCCCGCCACCGCCAACGCGAAGGCGATGTCTGCGTCGACGTCGACGCCGAGCAACACCACGGGGTCGCCCGCGATGAGCCACGCGACGGCCACGCCCATCGCGTCGCCCGCGATGCACAATCTGCAGCGGCCGCCGAGCGCCAAAGGGTCTGCCGCGCAACCCAAGTCCGCTGGGGCCGGGCTGCCGTGGCCGATGCCTACCGTCGCGGCGGCGAACGTATCGCCCGTGCTCACGCCGACTGCGCAGGGAGACCAGCGCACGAGCTACTACCGCCCGCGTCCCGCAGCTGATGCTGCCAGTGCACCGGCGCGCAACACCACGACCCACCAGTTCATGTACCAGAACGGCCCCGTGCAGAACAACGCGCCATGAGCGGTTCGAGTCACTGTGTGCAGACATTCGGGACGCTGCTCCCGCGCTGTCGAGATGATCTAAGTATTGTATGTATCTGCTCTCTAGTGCTGTACCGCTGTATCTCACTGTGTCTTGCTCAAAACTTGCCACAAATAGTCTGTAGCTGTGTATTCGAACCTGGGATACTCGTAGATACGTTGTAGTAACACCATGCCTCCTGCGGATCGGGCCCTTCATTGGCCAACAAAAAAAGTCCGCCGATCAAACATAATATAGTGCGGCAGATATGTATCCATTCCCGTCCTGACTTTCTTGGACGAAATCATCATGCGGCCTCAAAAAGCCATTTCTTGGACGCGCCATGGCAATTTTTGCGCCTCATACTTTGGACCGTTGGACGAGGATATCGTGGCCTTGACTTTCTGGGACCTATGGAGATCCGCGGTCGCCCAATTAGGAAGGTTCCTGCACGCAACATCTTGACACAGACTCACAGAGTATGGAAGTTGCCAAAGCCAGTCCCTCCAAGACGCGCAAATTCTTCTCTTACAGGAAAGGCAAGTCGCCCGCCCCCTCCGCTGCAAGAAGCAGCATCCTCGCCTTGCCTTATGACCTGATCATGGAAATTGCCTCGCATCTCCCGGAAAATTACATCCTCAAACTATGTCTTCTGGTGTGTTTTCCCTACTTGTATTCTGACAAAATGGAGACTAACCTCGCCACAGTCCCGCGACATCTTTAGCATGCTGCTCCCCGCGCTTTACTCATCGGTGGATCTCAAGTCAAGCGGAACCTGCCGTGCCACCTTGAAGCGCTTGGTTCTCGAGCCGACCATGGCCGCGCCCATTCGGGCGCTCACCATACGACCCAACCACCCACCCCGCTGGGGTACCGAGAAACCTGTGGATGAAGCCTGGGTCGCCGCCACCCTCGAACAGCTCGCGTCGGGCGGGCATCTGGCGAACCTGCATACATTCCACTGGGACGGGCTGGAGAGCCCGACGGACTCGCTCTGGCTCGCGCTACGACTCAAGTAATCCTTGCGTGACCTCTGGTTCGGACGATCCATTGCTGAGTACGAGCCATGCAGCTGTCCAGATCTACGAACGGTCGGGACCAGCGTTGGTCTAAAGACACAGAAGCTCGACCCAGACAGCAATGTGAGCTGAGAAATTCTCGCCTTTGCCTTTCATTGATCGATCCCCAGCTGTTTGATTTCCGGGATCTCGTTGGCTTTTCGCTAGGTATGGTGTTCTGAGTATCTCAATCACCCGAGTACTAACAGATTTTCTTCGTCAGTAACGCAAAAGTTTGTGCGATGGATCAGTGAGCGGCCGCGACTCTGTTGATCACGTCTGGTCATAATATTTATCTTAGATCTATTCACCGGTCAACCTCTTCCGCACCGATTCTGGGGCATGCTCTTGGTCAATAGCCCGAATTTGGTCGAGCTGACCATAGATGGAACCTGTATTGTTTCACAACTGTGGAATATTCGCCAGATCCTCAGTGGGCGATGGCGCTCCTTGCGGTCGCTTTCGCTCGGAAACGTCTCCTCACGGTCACTAGAAACAGACCCTCAAGACAGTTCCAAGTTTCTGAAGGCGCATCCCCGTCTGGAAAAAGTGGAATTCTTTGGGAGCTTGTCTGGATATACGGACAGCATATCATCGCTGCCCCTGCTGCCGTTACCGCGACTACGTACCTTCACGGGCAGAATCAACCAGCTCAAGGAGGTCACTGGCGACCAGCTCCCCGCACTGCACACCCTTCGCTTGTCGGACTACTTTAGTCCTGCAGCCAAATTTGCGCTGCTCCAGGAATTCCCTGCCGTCGTGTCCCTCGCGGTCTGCGTCAACTTCTTGGACACGACAAATGGCAATCACCAAGGATTTTTTGAGCGATTATTGAGTGCGTGTCCGCAGCTCACGCACGTCGAGGTCTCGTCCACGGCGTCATTTACCTTGGTGAGCTCCATCCGCCTCCCTTTCCATCTCGACCACAAACTTACCCCGACTACTCAGGACCACTTCGCCGAAGCCCTCCGCTACACGCCGCGTCTGCGCACCTTCATCCTGACGCTCCCGCGGCGGCGCAAGCTCACGGACCAGCCGCAGAGCATGAGCAAATTCGCGCTGCGCACGGCGAGCAGATACCCCAGCCTGGAGGAGTTTACCATCCGCGACGTCGCGGACTGGGACCACGAGGACCAGCTGAACAATAATTACCGGCTGTCGCAGCTTGGCGTGTACTACGTACTGGGTTCGGGGGCGTCCAGGTTCCTTCGGATACAGGAGTCGGGTTTGGGTCCGCTTGGGCGGTCTACGAATTCCGTGACTCGGGTTATACCACCGACTCCTGCCGTATAGTGGTCTTGTGTTGTTCTGGTCTTTCTGCGCCCCTTTTTTCGGGCGGTCGCCACGGCGTTCAATCGACTCGCCAACGTAGACAAAAACGACGTTCCAGATGAGGTTGGCTCCACATTCCTGTTCTGAAGACACATGGCACCAACAGGGGATAGTGCATCCAGGCCAGGCCATGCACTCTGCTTACACCAAAGCAGATGGAGACTTGTATACCACAGGAGTACGGTTTCGTCAAATTCATTCGTAGATTTTCTAGCGTTACAGATATAAGGAAGACATAATGATATCGATACAGTAGTTGGTTGTCTGATGTAAGATGCAGGGCAAGAACGAGCGGCGTGGGTTTCGTAATGGGAAATGTGTGGCGGAAAAGTGAGGAGATGGTGGTTATGAGCGGCGGGCGGCCCACACTGCAACGGCAACGACCACTGCTGCCAACACCAGCGCAATCAATGCGTATAGGCAACGCTTGGCCCACTTCAGTTCGGCGGTGCGCATGCGGTCGATGATGACTTGGCGTTCCGCCTTCGTCTTCTCAGGGCAACCACGCAGCAGATGGCGTAGCAGCAGGGGGCGCACGGAGGGGCGAGAGCAGGATAACGATGCCCATGATCCAGAATGGTGGGAATACTGTGGATAATGTCAGGATTCGTTCGGAGAGCGGGGAAGTAAATGGACGTACGGAATCCGAATTTAAAGAGGTACATGGCGAGAGTTACAGGCTCTTTCGGCTTCTGGGTGTATTCCGGTGCCTCGTCGTATGGAGGGGGAGCCAACGGCAGACTCTGCCGCGGAGAATTCGCCAGGTCGTGACGGCTGTCGCGCGTGCGGGACGACGCGAGGGTGTATCCGAAAAAGTCATCGACTGGATTCGTCGTATTTTGCACGGTTGAGGACCGTTCAACGTGGGTCACCGCTGCAGAGGGTGCCGGGATCGTGGAAGCGCAGTCAATGGGTGTGGGGAAGATGGACATTGCGCGAGAAGAGGTTGGGATTGCTCTGAGATAATGACTGAGGGCTCGAAGTTGCGAGAACAGGGCATCTTGGCAGACGCTTTATACCGGCAAGATCTTCGAGCAATCGCTGCAATTCCTGCAAATCGCAAAGATGTCGTAAAGGGAAAGGTGCAAACAGGCTACAGCAAGGAATAATGCCTTATATGGAAAGTGTTATTTATGGGAGCTCAATCGAGCTTTCAACCTTTCGAACAAGACGCAGAACCAGGAATTGTTCATGAACGAACGATAAGAAACTACTGTAGTCCTATCGGGTTTAACTAGTTCTGGGATATTTTGTCTGAGCGCTCGATCCAGCGTCCGACAACCCACGCTGGCGTTTAGTATTGTGTCGCGGAGGGATGTGAGTTGACCCTATGTGTAAGGGAGAGACTCTGTCCATGGCGAAGTTGATGACCTCTTGCGGCGCTTCGCAAGACGCAAAGCTGTACGTGTTAGTGACGATGCCCGTCCGCTCTTCGTCTAGCTGGGCGACCGATTTGACCTTCGCAAGCACGTCGGACACTTTGGGCCTGTGGGTATTGCTCAGGCTCTCGAGGTCTTCATAGGATGGGTGCCAAGGTATGTTGTGCGAGTGGTACAATTCACGTGTGATCGGGATTATGGGTGCGGGAAACCCAGTGATATGCTGTCGAAATACGATGACTCGGATTATGAAGGGCGAAACAGAGAGAAATTGTAATTACCTCCCATATTTCCGGTGATACGATATGGACGTTTAGTCGATGCCCATGCTCTTCGTCGTATATCTACGTCCATATTAAGCTGGGTTATTGAAGGCTCTGATTACTCACCCTCGTGTTCTTATCC
Organism: Mycena galericulata; assembly: GCA_029289565.1. NCBI lineage: Eukaryota > Fungi > Basidiomycota > Agaricomycetes > Agaricales > Mycenaceae > Mycena > Mycena galericulata. The sequence goes on along the minus strand of JARKIA010000006.1, from coordinate 1,398,610 downwards.
CCCCAGATTTGTTGACGGCTGTGAACGAAATGTATTGGTCACGGAAAGTTGGAAAGTTTTCATACAAACATTTGGCCACCGGCTGCAACACCCATCGGGGAGGTAGGTGGACGATCCGACTGTTGTTAGATAATATTTCCACCACTTTGCTGTAGAAGACCTGCAATATCACTCACATCTGCTTCGGACAAGTCGTGCTTGATTCTCTGAGCACTAGATGCGTATAAGAAACGAAGTAATCGGTTCTGAAACGGTGAGTCACATACATCTGGCCACCCGGAGCAAGCCCAAATGGAAGGGCACTGTGTTCCTTATATTAATGGGACCGCTACTGTGAAAAGAACACTACCCACCTCAGGGTACTACCAACACGGGGGAGCACTCCCGACGCCGTGTTTCTCCGGGCCATCGAGCTTGATGGGAACATTAGAGAACTCGCTACGCTGCGGTAATAGACCGCATTGAGGGTGGAACAACAGGAGACCCGACGACGGTGGTCCCCTGGAGTCCATTCAGCAGTGATCCCATTGGATGCGAACTAGTGACGACCGAGGACAATATTAAATCAGGATCGTCATCGGGACTGCAGTTGGCGTTTACTTCGAGAACAGCACGCTATTGGATGGAATTCCCAATTCCCCCGATGTTTTCAAGTCATCCAGATGTCCTAGCGGAGGAAGCTGGAAAGTCCCTTGGGTAGGTCGCAACGAAAAAATATCAAATTGAAGGCCGCCTTCGACGGCCTTGCCGGCTACTTGCTCCTCAATCGAATATCCATGGCCGAGCGTGGTGGCTACAAACTAAAACAGATAGATTATATTCCTTTCTGCCACTCGATGTGTCGTACATATACGATACCTGTCTAACGATTCCAGGTCCCGTCACAATGCCGTCTAGCCTACTCTGTCGGCCACTGATGATATAATCTTGTTCCACAGTCAGAGGTGTGATAGCCTTGTTGACGATCCCTGAGAGTGCGTTGACCCCTGACGGATGACGACGGTGAGTTCTGTATTGGAGATGCTCTAGAAAATCGGGCAACCTCCCACGGATACTTTAACGGCATTTCCGAATGCCCCGGCGAAGGAAACCCAGAGAGCTTCTTTTCTGAACATCGGCTGATACAACGGCGCGCGAAAAACATGTTACAAGTAGAACCGGGGAGGGACAGATTGACATTTACCACGAGGAATCCATGCTTGGACCGCAGTTCCGCGGGTAGACGAGCTGTATCCAGACCAGATAATGGAAGGACCGGATACTGACCGAGATCCTTGATTTATTGGTTATGACACGACTGAATTTTCAATGACAGATGGCCACACCGGAGGTAAATCGCCAGCTCGGTAAGAACTATCTGGGACACGAAGTGTTCGATGGAATTGAAAAAGGACTCCGCCCGCCCATATTCCACCCTGGTTCAGATTGACCTCGGCGATCGTGTGCCCAGGTGTAGACACAAGAGCGGTGCCGTGATATTCGGCGTATTTATTATACCACCACCTTAGCGGCTCTGACCTGCCAGTGGACAAGGTTAGCATATGAATTGTAGATGAGTAGGGACAGGACCTCGAAATCTGCAAGCCTCTTGCAGAAGTTGCGTCATAGCAGGAATCGCCATCTACCACCGTGATTTGGAGCTCATTCTGCCCGTTCAGTAGATCAGGACGGACGTAGCCTTTAGCAATAGTGGTTATTGACGTCGGGGCATCGAACCGAAGTTGCAAGCGAACCGGCATCAGTTATCAGTTGTAGTATTTCATCATAGGAAGTGTCGATTTTAACGTCGAGAACCATTGTATGTTGGTCGTTCAATCCTGGAAATTTCAATAATCCGCAAATTTCAACCGATGTTCGTGCCGACTCTGCTATTGCTTGCAAGGGAATACTCTCGTAGCGCAACCCTTCTTTCCCTGAGATGGACCTAGTCATTTCCTACGGGGGACGGTTAACGGTGCACCAGTGTTTCACTGTTCCTCACCATCGCTAATTCTCTGGCGTGTGCCTGATTCACTCGAGCCTGCGCAACAATGCTTCTGATAAAAAGTCGTACAAGAGAATCAGGTTGCGACTGATTCTGGAAAGGGTGAGACTCACCCAGCCCATGCATCTCCGCCCCGAGAACCAAGGCGAAGATCTAATTCTGCAAGCTACGGCAACGTCAGATTGGGAAAGAAAGAGCCTAATAAATGAGCCATGCACCTTCACTGTGATCTCTTCGATACTAGCTGAAAGCATGCTATATTGTTGTTCATGCGAACTTTGGGAATGTTGTTTGACCTAGGATGAAATTCACGTTGAATGCTTACCTTTGGATAATGTCCAAAGTTCGCATCTATTTATTTATTTTGGTCAGTGAGTACTTGCGGACAACAGGAGCAACGGATTGACCGTATGAACACCCATATAATTCTTCAAATCTTCGTTCAGTCTATTGATTTCGGCAGCAATCTCTCCCCGGTTCCAGGTGCGGTCACCCAGAGAACGCCTCAGTAAGCGCTGGGAGATACGTTCAGGTGCGTAGAATCACACTTGGTGACAATATGAGTCGCAGAACGTCTGAGAAAGTAGAACAAACTCGGAGATGACCGTCAAGGCATCAGTTGTATTCAATATCCCGAACGATGTCCCGAGCCTTGACATCCTCCAGTGACAAAATAACATGGCTGATCCTGTTGCAGAGACGTAATAATTCAGTCCTATTCTCTTTCACCTACGTATAAACACAGTCACAATGGGCACTGGCAGTGTATGAACGAGAAAGCACTACCTTGCATACAATGCTATATATCGTTTTCACTGCGGAGAGAGCCTCACTGGCACTCATGGCAAAAGGAGAGAGAAAGAGTATTTGCTTAACTGATGGACAGCCTCATCGCATTTTTATAGTAATGCTTCGGCGCTCAAAAAAGACGCTGTGATGCCGCCCGTTTGAGGCTGAGTTACGGGCTAACATTGTGCCAAACTAGGCGAAGCACTAGCAGGATGAACATTACAGCTTGAACCAAAAACCTCGTCCATGAATATCATCCCCAGAGCTGGACACAGAGCTAGAGGCTTGGGGAAAAGAGACGAAAAAGATTTCAAGGAGTGTCCGAAGACTGCGCACCAAGATCAAGGTGGCAAGTGTAGCGATCGAGCGGTGTCGAACTGCCAGTGTCAGAGGTGTATTAAGCAGAGAATCACTGCGGACAGTGGCGCCGCCGTGGCGGTTTTTGACCAAGGTTCGGTTCCGAATCTCTCCGAATCGTATCACCGATTACTTCCGATGTCGGAAAATAATTTGCTATACATAAAGTACATGCGACAGAGAATGCATAATGATCAACAATCCCATCTGTCCCTCTCCTGGTCGGGTTGGAACGTATCAATCGTCCTCGACATCCGAGTCGGACTTTTCCTTGTAATTTACCTTAGGTCGGGAGCGGAGAGATCGGGTCGATCCCTCGCTGTTGCTGCAATGACGGGAAGTAGCGGCCTTTTTTCGCGCCGGCGTCCGAAGACTCGGGTCCTCCTCGTCGCCACGACCTCGCTTGGTTGAGCTGACGGACCCACTCGGACTGGGCGGGATGGGTGCAGGAGACTCTGCAGACTCCGGCAATTTATCGATAGCGGCGGATATGATGTCGAGGAAAGCGGAATACTCGCCTCGCGCAACAGTCTCGGAGTACGGTGGAAGTGGTTCTGGGCGCCTGGCCAGCGCCTTCCCAACACCTTGGATGCGCGGTGTGAAAAAGGCGCGCATGTCGTCCATCAAATCGGCCAGCACGCCGCCCACTGTCCAAGGTATCGTGTCAATGTCTCCGCAGCAGAAAGAAGGATGGATGCAATCTTGCCTACGCTCAAGGTGCCAGGAGGCGAGCTTGGTGTCGTGCCAGCAGGGCAAGCTCGCCTTGGAATTTCAGCAAATTCCCTTGGAGGTCGTAGCCATACAGAATGGTGTAGAGCACGTAGTAGATGGATTCTAAATCATCCATGTTATCATGGTGTCGCATTTTGTTAGTGTCGTTCAGGACCTTGACTGATTGATAAGCTCGCGTTCCCTATCGATTAAAGATGAATGAAACGAGCACTCGATCACAGCAAGCGAAGACGTACCGTCCGGGAGTCGCCGTCAGTCGTATGGCCGGCGATGAGATGTTCCATTTTTTTCGCGAGGTCCCAGTCGATGACGACACCGCACGATTCGTAAGGGGAGAGAAGGAGGTTGCCGAAACTGATATCGCGGTGTAGGATCCCCCTAGTCGACAGGCGCTTTCGAAATGTCCTGAGACAAAGAACAAAGGATGAGAAGGAGCTCGAAATGACGGTGGCATGGACTTACCCGCAACGATGTCCCGGAGAGCGCAAAGCAGGTGGCGAGCAGACCGAGCCTTCTCCAGCGTCTCGCCGTACTTGGGAAGAACGAGTCCGCGTCAACCACCTGTCCAGCACATGCTGAGCCTGACGATCGGACGTCATGAGATCATCCGCTTTTGTGAAACCCCGACCCGCCCGAATCGATTCGCGGTCGTCGGCAAAGGTGAACATCTGACCGACGCCCTTGACGCCGGTGAGTTCCTTCAAAAAGGACGATTCGCGCGCACGGCCGTCGGCGCGCCAATAGTCCTTCACGATAAACTTCTGTCCCTCGTACTCGGCGCTCCAACAGACGGTCCCTCTCGACCGAATCGTGCGCCTGGAAAATACAGGCTTATCCTCGAGCTTGAATACCAATTCCTTGGTGTTCGGTTCCCAGACCTTTGTCGTCTTGTTAAACACCTCGGCGGGCGTCATCTTCATGAACCGCTGCCCGTCTTTCCAGTAAATCGATGTATCGAAGCCGAGGAGCTCCTCATTGAAGGAACTGAGAAGGATGACGAGCTTGACGAAGAAGACGGCGTTGGTGTGATAGTTGATGCGCTGGGAATAGTAACATCCAGCGCGGTCGAAGCGAAGGATGCGGATGACCTTGCCCGTCATGAGAGGGACATAGACGAACCGGCGGTTCGGCTGCTGTATGAACACTTCGCGCCCGTAGACGCCAACTTGACCCTTCTCGGTCTCCTCGAAAGTCTCGCGCAGTTTAACTTCCCACAGACTGCTCGCGATGGCGTAGGATGAAGGCAGGTCATCCAACGTCTTCTCCTTGGTGGCAGCGGGTACCCGTACCAAACTATCGAAATATCTGGCTCTGACTTCAAAGGGTCCTTGAATGCGTCCGCCACATTGTGACGCATGGGCTCCCTGTGGGTCTTTACGACTTTGCGCTCTTGAATGATTTCTTCACCCTCCTTATGCGTCTCGTTGCCGAATCGCTTCAGGGCATCTTGCATTATCTTGACAATGGGGTCATAAAGAACCTCTTCTTTGGCCGCGTCGGCTGGGATATGCTTCCAGCGCTGTTTCTCGTTGTCGTAGCCGCTGTATTCCTGGAGCCACCGGTTAATCTCACCGTCCAACTCGGGATATTCCTGGTCGGCGATGGCCTGGAGATGAGCTTGGAAGGGCAGCGAGTCTCGTTCTTCGACCCAGGCGGCGCTGAGTTCCACATTTACCGCCGACCTGACGTCGTCCACGATGCGATAAGTAAATTCGGAGTCATGCGAGGACGCTCGTTGAGGAGTGGCTTGGGTGATAACGGCAGGCTGGACGCGAGGGGGAGTACGGGGAGGGGATGGGACCGCGGAGACATCCGTCTCCAGTGAATGGCTGGGTTGGAGATCTGCGGGTGTAAGTTCCGCAGAGTAGGCTGGAATCACGGTGTCTTTGAAACTGTCGTCGGGTAGACTGTGACCATTCATGCTGGCAGTGGCACGAAGAACGGTCTTTCGAAGATTTTCTCCACCGCGGGTTAAACGGCTTGGAGAAGCAAGGGTGGAATCGACGGGTGTTATGGCAAATTGTGGCTTTCTGGTTGAGTTGGACATGGTAGTAAGGAATGAAAGAGAAAACTCACTGGGATCCCGCTTTGACTTTCCTGATATGGGGCCTTGTCACAGAGACTCGCAGAGCACAATGCGAGGTGACTTGCTGCGAGTGTGACGGTGGTGGCACAAAGTCGCGATCAGCACGTGAGCGTTTCAAGACGCGACATTCGAGGCTCTTGGCCATCAAACTTTTTCGCCTCGAAATTCCTCTGCGAAAATAGGATTTATTCAAGACGCATGTAGTAGGACACAGAGCATTAATATGTATTCTAAGACTTCGAGCCTCAATCGAGATCGTTGAGACCCTTGAAATCCTGTCTATAAGTTTGGGTGAGCAATGAATATATTATCCAAGAGCTAGGAAACTCACCCGAGAAGAGCATGCAATTCATCTCGAGATATGAGATTCCTCCCGAATAGCCCAATCAGTTCCGCTTCCTCCGGACTCCGCGCACCGCGTTGGAAGAGGTCCACGACCTCGTCCGCAGGATCATCGCCGCCGGGTCCGCCTGATCCGCCTTCAGGATACTGCCCGGCCCTGGGGAAGCCATCGAGCGGGTTGGGCGTTATCTCGGACGCAGGAGCGGAAGCGGTACCGCTGACAGGAGCTACACTGGAAGGCCCCGACGCAGCGGATCCAGGAACACTAGAGAAGGGAGCACCTGAAGACACGGCACTGGAGCTACCGGGCGGTACGATGACGCCGGAAGATGAGGGGAGCGGCGCGCTGCCAGACGAGAGAATCGGGATGGCTTGAGATGAGGCTGTGGCCTGATGCAGAGTCGCTGCCGGCGGTGCGATGACTCCCTGATGAGAGAGCAGAAGCGATAGCACTGGTGGATTGGGAGGGTGCAATAATCCCCGACGATACACCCGTAGAGAAAGTGGCCCCGTCTCCGCTGTTCGATGGAACAGGCACAGACACCGAGGGACCCGCAGCCGAAGACACTGGTTCCGAACCCGAAACGAAAGTGGGCGCAAGCGCACTTGAAGAAGGCGCCGATGATTCTGGTGGAAGAGAGAAACCGCCTGTGCTCTCCGATAAGACAGGCGCGCTTGACGATGACGCGATGACTCCCGACGAAATACCAGAAGGGAGAGTAGCTCCGCCTCTAGTCTTCGACAGCACAGACACAGACGCCGAGGGACCTGCGCTCGGAGACATGGGCACGGAACTGGGCGCAAGAGCACTTGTAAATGACGTGCCGCCCAACGAGACTGCAGAAGGGAGACTTGCACCCCCGTTGCTTTCGGATGATATGGAGGATGGGCCGCTGCTAGCCGACGCTGAGGGGCTAACGCTCGAGGACGTAGGAAGTCCCCCACCGAGCCCGGATCCAGTTGCGCTCGCAGATGAAGCAGTTACGCTTGAGGAGAGCCCAGACGGGAGGGTCGCACCTCCGCCGCGGGTCTTCGAAGCTCCGGCGCTCGTTACAGCAGACCCCGAGGCGTCAGTCTGGGAGGAAAGAACGGAGGAGATCGAGACCGGCGCAACACTTGTGGGGCCGGGCCCGGCTGAAGAGGGGCCTCCTTCGGCACTTGCTGAAACTTCTATCGAGGAGCTTAAAGTCGGAGCAGTGGAACTTAAAGCTGGGCCATTGGAAACAGGCGGGATACTTTGTGTTGAGGAACCACCCGTTGACGAAGGCTGAGGCGCTAACGAAGGACCTTGCGCAGAACCTGATATAGGCGGCGGTCCTGACTCTGCGGAGGCTGACGAAGTAGCTACTGCGGTGTTCGATGACAGGGGTGCGACGCCGGAGGACGACGCTGAAAAACTGGCCGATGAAAGCTAGGGAAGAGCATGTGAAACACCGAATGAATAGGAGAGTAGCGAACTTACATTGACCGACGAGAGGGCAGGAGCCTGAGTTGAAGTTTCTGATTGCTGGGGAGCAGAGGCACCGGCAACTGACGTCGAGGCGACATTGGACGGCGGGGGTGGCGCAGCCGAACTACTTGACTGTGAGGCCTGTGGTGAAATGAGTACTGTTTTTCACACGCGCAACGAGGTATATTCACCACAGAACCGGAGATAGCGCTCGACGACGCTGGATGTTTTGAATGCGGGGGGCTGGACTCCGTGGTGGATCCGGTCTGATTGGAAGTCGAACTCGCCGAATTTCCTCCGGGCACCTGACTCGGCTGAGCGGTCTGCGAGCTTGAAGGTCCCACTTCTGCGCTACTGGACGGTAGGGACGAGCTAATGGGACCTGAACTCTCTGACGGTGCAAGTGAGGTGGATGGGATATTGGTGACAGGCGCGCTACTGGCGACACTTGAGAATCCCGTCGAAAGAGATGGGGCCACGGAAACGCTGCCCGGTACCTGTGATGAAGAGATGGGCGGAGGTATTGGAGGACGTCGATGTCTGTTCGTGAACAATCGCAGAAGTTGGGCTAAACGAGGATATCGATTGAGGAGGAGTGGACTCCTTTGAAATAGGTGCAGATGACTGAGCCGGAGCACTGGCAGTCGCCGAGCTCTCGGGCGCAATTGAAGATTGCGCGGGAACAAAACTAGACGCAGCCATCGAGCTCGGAGCATTTGTCAATGAGGCAACGGAGCTGGGCGCGGTCATCGAACTCTCCGGAGGATTTAAGGAGGAGACGGGGGCTGAGCTGAGTGCAATCGAGGTGGAGCTGGGTGCCACCACCGAGCTCTTGGGCGCAATCGAGGACTGTGCGGGAGCGGAACTTGTGGCAGGCGCCGAACTCTCAGGCGCAACCGAAGATTGCGCAGATACAGAACTGGACGCAGTTGCGGAACTCTCCGGAGGGTTGGAAGACGAGGATACAGCAAAGCCGGCTGCAGCCGCCAAGCTCGTGGACTGTATCGAGGATTGCGCAGAGGCAGAACTGAGCGCAGTTGCGGAACTCTCTGGAAAGTTGGAAGACGAGGAAACAGCAAAGCCGGCTGCAGCCGCCAAGCTCGTGGACTGAATCGAGGATTGCGGGGAGGCAGAACTGAGCGCAGTTGCGGAACTCTCTGGAGGGTTGGAAGATGAGGAAACAGCGAAGCCGGCTGCAGCCGCCAAGCTCGTGGAGCTGGCTGCAGCGGCCGAGCTCTCGGGCGCAATGGAAGATTGCGTAGGCGCGGAGTTGTTAGCATTTGTCGAGCTTTGGGGACCAGCCGAAGAATGTGCAGGGGCAGAGCTGGGCGCAGTCGAAGATTGCGCAACAGCGGAGCTAGGGGCATTTGATGAATTTGGAGATGATGCAGCGGCGGAGGTGGCTGCAGCCGCCGAGCTCTGGGGAGCAATCGAGGATTGTGCAGAAGCGGAACTAGTTGCAGCCGCCGAGCTCTCGGGCGCAATTGAAGATTGCGCAGCAGCGGAGCTCTCCGGAGCGTTTGAAGACGAGGCAACGCTGGAGGGGGGTGTAGCGGCGGAGCTTTCGGGGGAGATCGAAGATGCCGGCAGGAGCAGAACTGGACGTAGCCACCAGACTCTCGGGCGGAATTGGAGATGAGGTAACGGAGTTGGGTGCAATCGCCGAGCTCGAAGATAGCCCAAGCGCAGAGCTAAAGGCAGCCACCGACGTGCTGGGAGGACTGGAGGACTGTGCAGGAGCCTGAACTCGGATTGACCGCCGAGCTCGTGGGAGGCACGCGGAAGATTGTGTGAGAGTAGAGCCAAGATCAACAGTCGAGCTCCCCGCTGAAATAGATGCGGGTGGCGGGCTACCCGAGGCAGACGACTGAGAAGGCTGAGGCGGGGCAGAACTTGGAAGCTCAGAGGATTGAGAGGAAGGCGGATTTAAGGTCACAGAAGCGGATATCGAGGGGGCACCAAGACTTTCGCTCGGATGCGAATCAGCACTTTGCGAAAGGCTCGAGGCGGACGCCTGAGGGAAAGAGGAGACCGAACTTGGTGCTGGATGTTCGGAAGTCGAGCTACTATTGGTGCTATTACCAGGTTGATTTTCGCGTCTCCCAAGGTATTCCCTGCAAGACGATACCAATTCAACGGGTACCTCCGCATCGACACGCTCAAAAAACTCACCTGAGTGGAAACGCGGTCGAAGACGACGCCGCAGTCAGAACCACGGTAGCCAGGACAAACGCAGAACCTTTCATATTCGATGTTAGAGGTAAGAATTAATCGTAAATGTCGTATATTCGTGAAGAAAGCGTTCCAAGAAACTTGGGTGAAGAGAGATGATATTCCGACTCGATGTCCAGCACACGAGTGGGGAGTGAGCACAGCTGGGGTCCCATAGCGCAAAACAGGTACTTATAAACGGTCGTGCGGCGCTCAGCCCGCGTTGTTACAGTAATGGGCGTTAGGCAGGATCGCAAAGAGCAACATCGGGAGTGCAGATCAAAAACACCGCCACTCGACTGTTGTCTTTCCCACCCTTTCTCCTTTCTATACGCATCCCGGTGAATGTAACAGTATGAGTCGAGTTTCCTGTCGCATGAGACTTTCGGAATCTCCAGCTGTTACTTTCAAATATCCTGGGATTGCTTTCGCTGGAAGACGGGCCATGACAAGGCCATGATGCAAATACAAAAAATCTTGCAGTTGCCGCCACCCAGATTCCGAGATGTTTCCGGGTCCCTCGACATTCGGGGCTCTTTCTGATGCAACCCAGGGCTCTCGATTATGTACGTACGAAATCAGGACCCCTGACAATAGCCAAGAGGCTAGCCCCCGGTCAGGCCAAATCTGCCAATTTTTGTCCGGACAGGTTCAGAGGCGATTTGGGCGATTTTTGTCCGGCACGGGCCTAGCCGAACCTTCCAAAAAGGGTAATTTTCTGCTCCCACGACCTGAAAATGCCCGAAAATTTTATCGGGACCATTTTCGCGCGGTTTCGCGCTATCTGCGGCACTATTGCGAATTCTGGAGTGATTTGCGACCGGGAAAAGGCTATGCGAGTCACTTTCAACCCAAAAGGTTTGGTCCAAACTTGACCGACCTGGAGAATTTTGTCCGGACAGGACCTGGCATTCTGGCCCCGGAGGGTCCATTTTTGTCCGGCCAGGACCTAGGTTTTCGACCCAAAATGCCAAAATTTTGTCCGGCACGGGGGCTACCCTTTGAGGGTATTGTCAGGGGTCCTACGAAATCCTCATGCGCCACGACACAGTACGCAGCACCGCACGTACTCTATGGAAACGGGACCGGAAGTTGAATACTAATAGTCAGTCACTGCCAAGTCCGTTGATTTCGCCGAGACACCAAAATAATGGCACTGGAAAACGGGAAAGCAAGCTCCATCCGATATTGGCACCCGAAATATTGCCCACCAAGTCAGGCGAACGAAAGGTAGGCGGAAGACCACTCATTTCCCGCTCGCGCCCCTGCTATCCGCCGCCCACCGCTTGCCGCGACCGTGTTCCTGTATCATACGTGCACCCTTGGTTCCGATACCGACCTTCTGTCGGCTGCACTTCGCTTGCGCGGACAGCCCGCGTGTGAGGCGCTGGTTGCGCATGGGTCTGGTGAGCGAATGCGGCGCCCCGATTCATGCATGCCCACTGGCGCCTCGAACAGAAAGAGTGCAAATTCATATTTTAGGGGCGCGAGCGAAGATGGATGCACGTGCGGAGGGATTCGGGAACACGACACGAGCGACGGGAATCTCCTTCAACTCGGACTCGGATAGTGCGCACAAATGAAAACAAGCCGGCGTGTACTCGCGGTTTGGTTTCAGCGTCTGAGCGTTCTCCTCTCGACATGTGTCTCGAGGGTTCGAGTCGTATCGCTCAGGCGTGAAGAACTGAACGATGGAGTGTCCTAATCACGGCGTCGAGTACGTGCTGAACTTGGAGTGCGGAGGCGAGAGGCGCGATTTGCAAGATAATGTAAAGTACATGTAACCGAAATCTACTCTCCACATTCTCTCATCCATTTTTTCCCGCCCAGGCCTGAGCCGTCGGTTTTCATCAACTTTGTTCCGCAACTCCACCTTGGCACCGCTCCGTTGCAGCTTCCGTTGCCGTTCCGTGGCTACCCATGGGCAACCTACATGTACAGTACTTACATAATTTGAGGACTATCTGCAGCTGGGTGAGTTCTCTAGCTAATTGTCAATGAGGCCGCGAGGAACCAACCGAAGGTGACGAGCAGCGTGATTATATATATGAGTCCAAGTTCCATCATTGGGCTGTATGCCAAGTTCACCAATGAATAATTGAATATAGTTTTCTGTAATCCCCTGTAGCGTAGCACAGGTAGCTGCTAGTCATGATCAATACGCGTGTTTCAAACAAAACGGATTCGACGCCGAAACGAATCTCCTGTAAAACCTGAGATGCCTTTTTTATTGCCAGCGCTCCTGGGGAGAGATCTGCTGTTTGTTCTGGTGGATCCCGCTGCCTGGCCTGCCGTATGGCTCTCACACAAGACTTATATACGTGTCAGGCGCACGTATGCGCACAACTTGAACCGTGGGAATTCTCGGCAGTACTTGAACTGACTTGCAGATTTCTTCCAGGTACGATCAAATGCAACATAGCATACACACGCCACGTTTACACGTTTAACCTACCACGCAGGTAGGAGAAAGCAGCCATTGGTGATGGGTCAAACAACGTCTGAGAGCAATGAAACGAATCAAACCAACTCTTCCCTCGCTAACTGGAATGGACACACCGGAGGGTCAATAAGCTATTTCAATTAACACAAAACAAGGAGTTGCTCCTTCAACTATAACAGCGGCGTTATCAATGCGCTCTCTCCATCAAAGATCTCGCAAATACGTATTTTATTCTATGGAAAGGCTTCACCTGCTTTCTAGCAAACTGTCCAAGATATCTATACCTGCTTACTGCACAGTCAAAGACGAGATGCTGTCCCAGAACCTAGCATCGCATTCAATCAGTCCACCGGCAAGTTTTATATCAAGGAGTAACTCACTTGCACCGCGCTAGTAGCGAAGTCGATGTTGTTATGGGATGTATTACGGGGGAACCCGCGAGCCCGTCAGTGTTATTGAACAACATTTCCGTCGTACTGGCATGTTTCCACGTCTTCCACGTCGGGGTGATGGTTTCGTGCAACTTGAGTTCCGCATTCGGGTTCCCTGACACTGCGAAATTCAGGAAGGACGCCGAGAACGCGGTGTCGAAGGCTGTGTTGTTGTACGGCGGCGCGCCACTTGGGTTGGACCTGCTATCCATTGAGCAAGCAAAAACATTCGGCTCAAAACGAACGCACGAAGGGAAGTAGTAAGCGGTATCCGACCCGTGGAAACCGCTCCCAATCGCAAATTCGCCCTTGGAACTTGTGAGGATCCGACGCGAGACATTGAGGGTGTTCCAACTAACCTTGTATGTCGGCCCCTTGAACGCGCTGAGCAGCGAATATGTAGGGCAAATAATTATAGCTGTGCATAAATCAAGTCAGAACACCGACGCTGCCGCACGCTTGCGTCGGACTCGCCTTCTCCCATGATCGCTGCCGCCTGGAAGCTGGGCGTTCCTATACCCGCATATTGAGCAGCGGCAGCCGCGATCCCCTTCGAGCCGAGACGTGGAAACAACTGCCCGAGAAAGACCGACACATCCGTTGTGTTGGGGTTGGTCAAGATCGTGCCCTCGAACGAATTGGTCACGGAAAGGAGGGCGTTCTACATAATGCGCAAGTTGTTGAGCTATTCGATAGCCATGGTTCGAGTTGAAAACCTACGCCATTCAACTTTCCCTCCTTGATAGCCTGACTTGGTCGTTGGGTGATGAATTCACCATCGACGACTGGGACCATCGAGAAGGTACCGTAGAAAGTGTTCGCACTGATATTGACGTTGACTGCCACTAGAGTATCGACGTTGACGGTTCGGAGACACGCCAACGTGTTGGAATTCGCGGAACAGCTGTGTGTGTGTGACATGATCAATAATCCTCGCTAAAAAACGAGCGTTCAACTCACCCAGCCTGCGCGACGACATCGGCGTATACCGCCTGAAGCAGCAGCGATTTTAAGTACATGCTATGGTTCTGGTTGAAATGCCCGCACCTCAGGAACCGTGTCGTTGAACTGATACTGCGATGGCGCATACAGCGAGCTCGTTATGGCCGATTTGAACAGCGGCGGGCGCGTTCGGCCGCCGTTGGCGATCATATGCATTAACACCTGAGCCGGCACCTGTGCGAATATGTATTCAACACCAAACTTGCATGGAAGAAATTGAGTTGAATACCCGCAGACTCCCCCCATATGGTGACTTGGTTCGGGTCGCCGCCAAATAAGCCGATCTATGAACAGTCTTAGTATATGGCTGGCAACACAGATCCGAAGCCGCGTACATGGTTCTGGATCCACTGGAGCGCGAACTGCTGGTCCACTGAGATCAGGTAAGTCAGCGATTTTTGGGCAAGGAATATGGCGAAACATTACGCAAGCCAGCATTCAACACGCCACCGGCCTTCACTTTTGAACCAGAGAGAAATCCGAACAGGCCGAGCCTGTATTGTAGGACCACCACAACGGCGTCCCCGCCGCTCTCTTTGATGAGGTCGTTGCCGTCGTAGATATCAGCCCCAGTGTACCCCGAGGCACTCCCGATGATGTATCTGCAAAACATGTTACACGAAACACAGAAACGATGATGTGGAGAACCAACCCTCCGCCAGTGGATCCAAACAACGACCGGCCGAGGTTTGGCTATTTTGGCGGAAGTCTGCAGGAACGTACACACTGATAGATCCCTCAGTATTCTGGGGTCGCAGATGGACAACGAGCACATACTTCAAAAATAGGCAATCCTCCGACGCTGCGACGCTGCGCTTTCTCGCTGCAAACGGATTGGTCGCGGCCTCGCCGAATGAGCCTTGGAGACACATAGGGCGGCTGCGCATTCGCTGTTTGAACCCCCGTAATTTTCGATGGCGTCTGGGGCCTCTCCCACCGAAGAGCACCTTATTTGCGTTATATTCTGAGAAACGCGGGTTCTGAGTCCAGGAGATTACTCACCCGTCGGCGATGCTGCGTAGCGGATTCCCAGGAAGTTGGTGTTGTTGGGATGGGTCTATGAATCCTTGGTATTGCGCGTATCCGAGGTCCACAGTCGCATTTCCGAGTCGGAGGGCGGTGGGAGGAGAGGCGCCACCGACGAGAGAGAAATTGAGGAGGAGTAGAGAGAGTAGTGGTAAAGGGAAGAGCATTTTCTTCAGGTTCTTGGTCGAACAGTCTCGCGGCGCCCGCCTTTATAGTGGCAGAGTACATAATTCAACGGCAAAATGGCTGGATACATTTTCCCAATCCAGAATTCATCCGCCCGACGAGTTGGTTTCAGCCTGTTGGTCTCCATCAACATCAACGGAAAAACGGAAAGCGCTTTGCTTCATTGGGATTTTTGCGGTAAATCTGTCGTTGCTGTTCAAGTTGAGCTGTTGCAATTGATTGCTGATCCTGCAATGTCATCATGGATACTGGTCGTCTGTCGCCTTGAAGGACTCTGCCACTTGACTCACTTTTCCAGGAAGTAAGAATTGACAAAGAATTAACACGATAGATATTCGCCGATAACGAAAGCTCAGAAAAAAGTTGACGCTTATCCAGGGTGAATTTGAGGGAGCCTTGGGGGGGAACTCGGGCGTTCTACGAACTTGCATCGGGTTGAACACAGAACAGAAGAGGAGAAGGCGATCGTAGGCCTCGGCAATCATCAATCATTTCACAGCCACAGGCCGTCGGCCCCGGGCCGATCATCGAACTTGGCTGTTCAAGTTCTAACAGCGGACGGCCGCGGCTCCCGCATGTATAATGCAGCAGCAGTCTTCACCCATTCCCAGCATGTCCCAATTTCCCTTGAAGGCCGACGCTGTAATGTGAGTGCGATATCAGCCCAGGAGACGCGCGTCCGATACACCTCTTTTAGCGTGGGCGGAGGGCCTGTTGGCTCGCTTATCGCGTACCAGCTTGCGCGATTTGGATGTCGTCCATATCTTATGGGTAGGTGGACCCAAGCTGCAAGCGCACTGTGCGCTGATGGATACATACATCCAGAGCAAGAAGATAAGAAAACTATGGCATACTACGGACGAGCTTCAACAATGTGGCCACGAAGTATTGAGATGCTCGACCAACTTGACCTAGCTGAGCGGCTCATACAAATCGGAGTCGTTACTCGGAATGCCCTACATTTTCGCGAGTATGTAGACAGTGAATATGAATTCAAATTGGACGATGCTAATGTCCTGTCAGCGGGAGACGCAGCACCGGCGGCCTCATGTTCGGGAGCCGTATGGACAAGCTAGGAAAGTAGGTTATTTTTCAGTGCTGCTCGACCTTCTTCTAAAATTGTTTATATCACAGGTGACACCTTCTTCAAATTCTCGTACGCCATTTCTTGGTACTATCACACAGCTACCGACTGGCCTATAGGCTTCATCTACGTCAACGTCTTACGGAGGAGCAGTTTGCCGAAGCACTCGAAGAAAAAGGCGTTGAACAGCACATGCTGAGACGTATCGAAGGGTTCACGATTGACTGAAAATTCGCCTGACGGATACCCTGTCACGGTACGCTCCAGGGACCTTGAGAAGGATGAAGTCCTTTGAAATCAAGACGTGATCATTCCTCTTAATTCCTGACCTTGTGCGACTGCTGAAGTATCCACAGAAAGTACCTGATTGGAGCGGACGTACGCTTTCATTTGTCCCGCTCTGAAACACACGCGTCAACTCTCTCCGCAGGGCGGAAAGTCGACAGTACGTTCTCTGGCCGGTATACGGTTCAACGGTGAGCGGACGACACACCGCTGGATTCGGATGGACGCGCGCGTCAGGACGAATATGCCCAATCCGCGATGCCTAAATAGCATTGACAGCAAGTTCCACGGGCAGATCCTCTGGTGTCCCATAGACAACGGCCTAACCCGCATAGGCTACGTTTTTTCTCAAGCGTTGCTGGAGAAGTACGGCGGAATCGAGGGTGTGACGCAGGACGGTCGCGGTCAAGGAGGCTATCCAGGCGCTGCAGCCGTTCGAGGTCGAATTCTTAGAGGTAGATTGGTTTACCATCTATGCGAGTTTCTAGTCCAGCACCGTGCATTATCTTTTTGTTGACTCGACTTTACAGGGTATCGGGCAAGCGATCGCGGAGACGTTCTGCGCGCAAGATCGCGTGTTCCTTGCTGGCGACGCGTGTCATACTCACAGTTCTGGATCGGCGCAGGGGCTGAATACCGGTAGTCCACGAGTACGCCGATCGCAAACGCTGCTAGATTAGCTAGCGATAACCCTCAATTGCGCCAGTGCCGTGAATCTATCCTGGAAGCTCGCAGTAAGCAGTGGGCTTTCTGTACACCCAATAACTCACCTCTGAACATAGCTTAACATCCTGAATCTCGGCAAGAAGTCGCTCATCGAGTCGTACAGCCAAGAACGCAGGCCGAGTGTCCAACAGGTGGGTCGCGGCAAGCCCTGCTTTATCCTTCAGGATAACTCGTCGATAGGTCATTGATAACGACAAAGTAATCAGCATGCTCATTTCCGGTCAATATCCACCCCGGTTTGAAGGTCGGAAGGAGGATCCGCGGTGCGTCTGACTCGCTTCATCGTACCTCTTCCGGGCTCAATGGGGATCAGTGATATCCTGACCGAGTGGTACACCGATGTAAACATCCAGCTCTTTACGCTAGGATTAGGTTCGTCCTGCCTATTTCAATGAGAGCAGCACGAGGACTGATATCAGGTCTTCAGGCATCTCATACCGTACGATCATCCTATGTTCGCCTATTGTAGCAATAACTGTCAGCATTTTAGCGGTGAACACTCTCAACTCCGCCAGTAGCGATCCTTCCGCTGCAACCATCGTTCCGGGTGAAAGGGGCCCCGACGTCTACCTCACCACCATCGGGTTTCATCTTTCAGTAATTACTGTTGCTACGTCGCTGACCACGGCTTCAGGACAGGTGATCCTATCCGACTGCACCAGATCCTCAAGAACGAGGCGAAGTTCCAGTGCGTGTCCGCATCTATCCCCCAAATCTCCGCTCAAGCCGTGCCCAAAAGCATCGTCGTATTCACAGGGAACCCATCCCTCACCCGCAACGCGCTCGTTGCCCTCCACACTGGACTCGCCGCCCCCACGTCTTTTACCCGTGCCTTCCCTACGCGATGGGCCTGTTCCGGTTCACGACGATCGCGGTGGCCGCTGGGAACGGCGCGACGGACGTGCTGGGTGTTCCGGGATTTGGAGGGGGACGCGTGTACTGGGATGCTGAGGGGCGCGCGCACGGAATGTACGGTGTCGACGAGGCGAGGGGCGCCGTTATCGTGTTTCGGCCTGATGGGTGGGTGGGGTGCGTGATGGCGTTGGAGGATGTACAGAATTTGGGCGCATATTTCAGAGAACTCTTGGTCTAGCGTACTGGGAATATAGTAGAGCTGTAGTAGAGCCATAATAAAATAACTTATGTGAGGGACAATTTTGAATTGATGGGCCAATGGTCTAGACCATCTCGCGTCGTGTAACGCTCACGTGCTGATCGCGTCACACTCGCAGCAAGTCACCTCGCAATGTCGCATTCCTCCGCGACCATATCAGGAAAGCCAAAGCGGGATCCCAGTAAGTTTTCTCTTTCATTCCTCACTACCATTTCCGACTCAATCCCGCAGGTTTGCCATAACACCCATCGATTCCACCCTTGCTTCTCCAAGCCGTTAGTATTACTTAACCCGCGGTGGAGAAAATCTTCGAAAGACCGTTCTTCGTGCCAGCATGAATGGTCGTAGTCCACCCGACGATAGTTTCATAGACACCGCGATTCCGGCCTACTCTGCGGAACCTGATCCCGCAGAACTCGAATCCAGCCATTCACTGGGGACGGATGTCTCCGCGGTCCCATCCTCTACCCGTACTCCCCCTCGCCTCCAGCCTGCAGCTATCGCCCAAGACACCCCTCAACGAGCGTCCTCGGATGATTCCGAATTTGTTTATCGCATCGTTGACGACGTCAGGTCGGCGGTAAATGTGGAATTGAGCGCCGCCTGGGTCGAAGAACAAAACTCGCTGCCCTTCCAAGCTCATCTCCAGGCCATCGCCGACCAGGAATATCCCGAGTTGGACGGTGAGATTAACCGGTGGCTCCAGGAATACAGCGGCTACGACAACGAGAAACAGTGCTGGAAGCATATCCCTGCCGACGCGGCCAAGGAAGAGGTTCTTTATGACCCCATTGTGAAGATAATGCAAGATATCCTGAAGGGATTCGGGAACGAGACGCAGAAGGAGGGTGAAGAAGTCATTCAAGAGCGCAAGGTCGTAAAGACCCACAGAGAGCCCATGCGTCACACATTCAAGGACCCTTTGAAGTCAGAGCCAGACATTTCGATATTTGGTACGGGTCCCGCTGCCACCAAGGAGAACAGGTTGGATGACCTGCCTTCGTCCTACGCCATCGCGAGCAGTCTGTGGGAAGTTAAACTGCGGGAGACTTTCCAGGAGACCGAGAAGGGTCAGGTGGGCGTCTACGGGCGTGAAGTGTTTATACAGCAGCCGAACCGCCGGTTCGTCTACGTCCCTCTCATGACGGGCAAGGTCATCCGCATCCTACGCTTCGACCGCGCTGGATGTTACTATTCCCAGCGCATCAACTATCACACCAATGCCCTCTTCTTTGTCAAGCTCGTCATCCTTCTCAGTTCCTTCAACGAGGAGCTCCTCGGCTTCGATACATCGATTTACTGGGAAGACGGGCAACGGTTCATGAAGATGACGCCCGCCGAGATGTTAAACAAAACGACAAACGTCTGGGAACCGAACACCAAGGAATTGGTATTCAAGCTCGAGGATCAGCCTGTATTCTCCAGGCGCACGATTCGGTCGAGAGGGACCGTCTGTTGGAGCGCCGAGTACGAGGGACAGAAGTTTATCGTGAAGGACTATTGGCGCGCCGACGGTCGTGCGCGCGAATCCTTCTTTTTGAAGGAACTCACCGGCGTCAAGGGCGTCGGTCAGATGTTCACCTTTGCCGACGACCGCGAATCGATTCGGGCGGGCCGCGGTTTCACGAAGGCGGAAGATATCATGGTGTCCGATAGTCAGGCTCAGCATGTGCTGGACAGGTGGTTGACGCGGCCTCGTTCTTCCCAAGTACGGCGAGACGCTGGAGAAGGCTCGGTCTGCTCGCCAATTGCTTTGCGCTCTCCAGGACATTATTGCGGGTAAGTCCATGCCACCGTCATTTCGAGCGTCGTCTGTCTCATCCTTTGCTCTGTGTTCCTAGGACATTTCGAAAGCGCCGTCGACAGGGGGATCCTGCATCGTGATATCAGTTTCGGCAACCTCCTTCTCTCCCCTTACAAGTCGTGCGGAGTCGTCATAGACTGGGACCTTGCCAAGAAAATGGAACTTCTCATCGCCGGCCACGCGACAGAACACGACTCGAGGACGGTGCGTACCTACTTTTAGCCATCTCTCCGCTCTATTTATCACTACTCTGCAGGGAACGCGGGCCTACCAATCGGTCAAGGTGCTCAAGGCGTCACCCAAGCTGGGACACCATGATCACTTGGACGACCTGGAGTCCATCTACTATGTGCTCTATAGCATTCTGTATGGGTACGACACCCGAGGCGACCCGCTTGACCCGCTTATCTCCTCGAGCAATCTCACCATTTGGAACGACCACACGCAAACCCCGGAAGCGCTGAGTCAAGTCAAGCTTGGATTTCTTGCCTATGCGACGACAGAGAAGTTGACTCGATTCACCGGCAACGAGCGATTGATATTGCGAGCGCTGGTAGATGAACTGCGACAATTCTTTAAAACCAGGCTCGAGAGCGTCATTTTTGCACTGGCTGAAATACAGTCGTTCCCAACGTACTCCCTGGCCACTGCCAAAGCGGATTATCAAGCTTTCCTGTCCATCATTTCAACCACTGTCGATAAATTGCCGGAGTCTGCAGAGTCTCCTGCACCCGCTCCGCCCAGTCCGAGTAGGTCCGTCAGCTCAGCCAAACGGGGCCGTGGCGAAGAGGATGACCCGAATGATCTGACGCCGGCGCGAAAAAAGGCCGCTGCTTCTCGTCATCGTGGCAACAGCGAGGAATCTACCCGATCTCTCCGCTCCCGACCTTAGGTCGAATTCAAGGAATTGTCCGACTCGGACGTCGAGGACGATTGAGTGACCATCTTCCAGCCCGGCTTCGTCGAACAAGAAAGGGTCAGACGGGAATACGTGCCGTACCGTGTAGCACTCTTGGTGTCGCTGTGTACTTAAAGATCTGTATTATTATGTTTACTCAAACATCTTTCCATGATAAATGAGGCACCGGGTCGATTTGGAACTTTTGCCAATCGCTAACTCTCGTCTTTTAAGTCTCTGTTTCGTGGCCTTTGAAGTGTACAATATATCTGACCCCGGTTTTAGGACAGGCGATCCTATCCGTCCTCTAGAATGAGGCAAAGTACCAGTGCGTGTCCACACGACTATCCCCCGAAAATCCTTGCTCAATCCGTACCAAAAAGCATCGTCGTATTCACAGGGAACCCTTCCCTCACTCGCAACGCGCTCATTACCCTCCACACAGGACTCGCCGCGCCTACGTCTTTCACTCGTGGCTTTCGATCGCGCGGCGCGTGTTCCGCTTCGCAATGGTCGCGGCGGCCGCTGGGAATGGCGCGATGGACGTTTGAGCATTCCGGGGCTTGGCGGGGGACTCTTGGTCTAGCGTACTTGAGTATAGCAGGGAAATAATAAAAATATGTAGGGGAATCAGACGCGTCAGACGGTCTCTTGGACGGTCTAGCGGAGGACGCGTACGCCGTGACGCGGCGTGACACAACGTAACTTGACTTTCATCCACCATGTCGTCTTCCGCGTCAGCTTCATCCTCCAAACAAGCCGAGACCAAGGTCGCAGAGAAGCCGAAGGAGGCACACCAGGCGCAGCTAGGGGTCCTGGAAGAAGATGACGAGTTCGAGGAATTCCCTGTCGCAGGTTCGTTTATCTCTTTGTTGTGCGATCCACACAGCCGAACGTTTTCGCGGACACAGACTGGGACGACGCGCAGACAGACCTTGCGCACCTTGGCGGCGCGGCGCCAGGGGGCTGCGAAGAGCGGAGGCGACAAACTGTGGGAGGACAATTGGGATGATGATGATATCGAAGACGAATTCAGCGTGCAGCTTCGGTGGGTTCCATTCCTCTTATCCTAGCCTCGAAACGACTCAGTTCCGGTGTAGGAATGAACTCACCAAGACGAGCAAAGGGGGCGATGCGATGGAGCACTAGACCACTTTCTTCTCCTCACTACTTTGAATCGTAAAACGATCGAAATTCCCCGCGAACACTCATGAATCTCAACGCCGTGCGGCCGTATGGAATCACCAACGAATAATAATAGCTTTTGGATCCTACTACTGGGTTTACAAATGACAACAACTACAACAACTTGACAAGGCCAGCGCCCATGTCGTTGGCGTTGTACCACCACTTGTCAGCGGTAGTCTGGGAATTCGGATTGTCAGCTTTTCCCCTTGGGTTCATGTCGTCCACAAACCTGCAAGTAGGCGACACCATCCTCGATCACTATCTCGTTAGTCTTGTTGCCCGTTGTCTGCTTCACAATGCGGATCTTGAACGTCTTGGACGTGAGGGCTTCTTGGAGACCCTCCTGAAGCATGTCGTCCTTCTTGAAACCTACATATCACCGCTGTCAGGTCTTACACTCCTCAGGGAAACATAGATATGACCTTGAGACTCCAGCTGGTACTTCAAACCGGCAAAGTACGCGAAAGGGACTTTGCCAAAGTTAGACTGCCACTTGGAGTCGGGGAGCGCCGACAACGCCTGGTAGTTCTCCTCAAAGTTGGGGTCGAGGACGACGTCCTCGATGCCAGTAATCTGCCCGATCTCTTTTTGGAGGTCGTCGATCTTGTCGGTGTATTCGTGCTCGATCGAGTTCTTGGCCGCGAGCGAGAAGCCGCCGGTGGATGCGGCCTCGATGGCGGGGAGGACCCAGTCGTTCTGCGACGTCACGTTGTAGCCGACGCGGTCGTGGTTGAAAAGGATGCGGTAGACGCCATCCTTGACATCCGCAGAAATGGTCGGGGCGTCATCACCCTTCACGTCCACCTGCACGCCGCGTCAGCCCGCATTCCGCTGATACTTGGAAGATAGAATGGACGTTAACGCTGAGCTGCGCAGCCGAAACTGCTGCATTAAAGGCCGCCTTGCCATCGTCCCCATACTTGGATAGGTAGTTCTTAAGAGCTGAGATGAAGCCGTTGACATATCTATTAGAGCATGATTGGTGAACCAGCCTCATAGACTCGGAGCGTTGAAAGATCACCCAGTGAACGTGCCACCGATGGACACGCGGCTGTCTTCCTTGACATAGGCCACGACCTCGTTGGGGTTAATCGCGAGAGTGAAGGATACGCCTAGGAGCTTCGATATTTCGCTCTCGAGCTCGGCCTTGTTCGCGTCGTACTTGTCGCGGACTGGGTGGAAGATTAGTGAGTACTCGACTAGTAATACAAGACTTACTGTCTTTGCGTGTTGCGAGAGGCAACTTTTCGACCGGCGGCTTGGGGGTGAAAGTATTTTTAGCCATGGCGTTTTGGAACAGGGTCGGAGGGAGAAAAATGGGCTTGAGGAGGTTTGAGATGCACTTCAACGGTATCTGGGAGCCATATAAATAGGAAAACTAGTGAGAAAGCCGGCTTCAATTGACGAGGCAGGCAGCGTGAACCTATTCATGACACGACAGGACGAGACGATGCGCTGGAGACAGACGTTACATCTGACAGACCTGCAGTACAATCGAACGTGTGAGCGTGGTTGAGCACGTCGACAAGATCTAGAGGATTCAGCGCCCTTCTGAATTCAAATTCTCAATGACCATGGATTTCAATCTTCGACTGAAGGCGAAAAAATGGAGCGGGAGGAGTTCAGCTAGAATATCGAGCCTCAGCTCAGTAGCTGGGGCCGCTTTGAGTTACTGGATGGCAAAGAATGGCGGATTTTGGGGCGGGCGGCTGATATGTCGCGCCACAGTATCACTCGAAAGGTAGATTTGCGCTGCCACTTCTATTGCTAGCGAGGTTCATGTGCGGATGCGGCTTGAGTGAATTGACTTCAGCGAAATCTAATAACAGTGGCCAGAGCTGCCAGCGTCGAACGCGAGCCAACTTGAGTATTCGCGTACGGGCGGCTGATATGTCCTCAGAATTGGGCCCAGGAGACACTTGAGTGAGTTGATTAGACATGCTTGAGTGAGTTGCCTTGAGCGAAATCTAATTACAGTGGCGAGAACCTGTCGAACGCGAGTTAACTTGAGTACGTACGTACGGGCGGCTGATATGTCTTCAGAATTGGGCGCAGGAGGCACTTGGATTAGACATGCTCCACAGAATGGCACCGGCATCGAGACGGCGGTGTTGCGGCGGAGAAAGGAGGACTCGAGTCGAAACGAACCAGCGTGGTTGGCAACAAATGAGTTGCCTTCTTGGGTTTCCTTCACGGCCCGGCTGGTACAGATACTGCTCAGAAGGAGGAACGAGCGAGGGAGTCTGTGTCAAGAGAGACTACAGATACTGTAGAAACTTAGGAAATCCTTTACGCGTATCCCGGTGGAGGAGTCCGTACTGAAGGTTTGCGAGATTTAGGGAGGGATAGGTCATTTATGAAATCGTCATTCAGAGTCGTGGGTTTCTAGCGTTACAGGATATAAGAAAGAGATAATGATATCGATACAGATGTTAGTAGTCTGACGCTGTCAGACTGAGTGCAAGAACAAGAACGAGCGGTGTAGGGTTCGTGAGGAAGGAAATGGCGAGATTCCGGTGGCGAAAGAAAATGACAGGATGGCCATTGAGGTAGGAGTTATGAGCGGAGGGTAGCCCAGATGGCAACAGCAACGACCACTGCGGCCAGCACCAGGGCAATCAATGCGTATAGGCAACGCTTGGCCCACTTCAGCTCGGCGGTGCGCATGCGGTCGATGATGACTTGGCGTTCCGCCTCCGTCTTCTCGGGCAACCACGCAGCAGATGGCGTAGCCGCAGGGGGTGCACGGAGAGGCGAGAGCAGGATAATGACGCCCATGATCCAGAATGGTGGGAATACTATCAAGACAATGTTAGGATTCGTTCGGAGACCGGGGAAGTAAATGGACGTACGGAATCCGAATTTAAAGAGGTACATGGCGAGAGTTACAGGCTCTTTCGGTTTCTGTGTGTATTCCGGTGCCTCGTCGTATGGAGGGGGAGCCAACGCAGACTCTGCCGCGGAAATCCGCCGGTCGTGACGGCTGTCGCGCGTGCGGGACGACGCGAGGGTGTATCCGAAAAAGTCATCGACTGGATTCGTCGTATTTTTCACGGTTGAGGACCGCTCAACATGGGTCACCGCTGCAGAGGGTGCCGGGATCGTGGAAGCGCAGTCAATGGGTGTGAGGAAGATGGACATTGCGCGAGAAGAGAATGGGATAGCTCTGAGAGGACGACGGAGGGTTGGAACTTGTGAGAACAGGTCATCTTAGCAGACATTTTATACCAGCAAGATCTTCGAGGCAATCGCTACAATTCCTGCAAATCGCAAAGATGTCGTAAAGGGAAAGGTGCAAACAGGCTACAGCAAAGAATAATGCCTTATATGGAAGGTGTTATTTATGGGAACCTGAGTCCGATTTCGAGAGGAATTGCTAGCACACGAACAAGAAATTTGTTAAGGAACGCCAACCGTTCAAGAACCACTAAGAAGAAAAGATTCAAAGAACAAGAGTTGGCGTTGGCAAAATTCCGAATCGACTAGCGCGTCACTCCATGTGAAAAGATATGTGTGGAAATGATAATACAGAGTACATAGTTACACGAAGAGTACAGAACAGTGTGGTACACAATCCTCATCCGAGCCTTTCTTGTTTGTCGGATCGGGCTGAAGTGTCACTCAATCGTCCTCGACGTCCGAATCCGACAAATCCTTGTAATTGGGCGGAGCCGCCGAGCTCCGGCGGGGGCGGGTAGATGCCTCGCTCTCGCTGTTGCTGCGATGACGGGAAGCAGTGGCTTTTTTCCGCGCAGGCGTCCGGAGATCCGCGTCATCCTCGTCGCCACGACCCCGCTTGGTCGAACTGATGGACCCACTCGGACTGGGCGGAGGCGCTACGGCCACTTCGGGCAATTTCGGAATGGTATCTTCAATTAGGGCGAGAACAGCGGAATAGTCCGCCCGTGCTTTGGTTGGGGAGTAGGGTGGGAGTGGTTCAGGGCGCCTGGCCCGCAACGCCTGCTCCACACCTTCGATGCGCAATTTGAAGAACTGTCGCATGTCTTCCATAAAGTCGACCAGCACGTCATCCTTGTCCACGTATCGTGTCAATGTCTCCGACGTAGAAAGAACGATAGATGCAATCTTGACTTTACTCAAGGCTTCCGGGGTTTGCTTGTGGTCGTTCCAAAGAGTGAGATTGCTCGAGGAAAAAAGCGAGTCAAGCGGGTCGCCTCGGGTGTCGTACCCATACAGAATGCTATAGAGCACATAGTAGATGGACTCCAGGTCGTCCAAGTGATCATGGTGTCCCAGCTTGGGTGACGCCTTGAGCACCTTGACCGATTGGTAGGCCCGCGTTCCCTGTAGACTGGTGATAAATAGAGAGGAGAGACGGCTAAAAGTAGGTACGCACCGTCCTGGAGTCGCCGTCTGTCGTATGGCCGGCGATGAGATCATCCATTTTCTTAGCGAGGTCCCAGTCGATGACGACGCCGCACGACTCGTAAGGGGAGAGAAGGAGGTTGCCGAAACTGATATCGCGGTGTAGGATCCCCCTGTCGACGGCGCTTTCGAAATGTCCTGAGACAAAGAACAAAGGATGAGAAGGAGCTCGAAATGACGGTGGCATGGACTTACCCGCAACAATGTCCCGGAGAGCGCAAAGCAATTGGCGAGCAGACCGAGCCTTCTCCAGCGTCTCGCCGTACTTGGGAAGAACGAGGCGCGTCAACCACCTGTCCAGCACATGCTGAGCCTGACGATCGGACACCATGATATCATCCGCCTTCGTGAAACCGCGGCCCGCCCGAATCGATTCGCGGTCATCTGCAAAGGTGAACATCTGACCGACGCCCTTGACGCCGGTGAGTTCCTTCAAAAAGGACGATTCGCGCGCACGGCCGTCGGCGCGCCAATAGTCCTTCACGATAAACTTCTGTCCCTCGTACTCGGCGCTCCAACAGACGGTCCCTCTCGACCGAATCGTGCGCCTGGAAAATACAGGCTGATCCTCGAGCTTGAATACCAATTCCTTGGTGTTCGGTTCCCAGACTTTTGTCGTCGTGTTAAACACCTCGGCGGGCGTCATCTTCATGAACCGCTGCCCGTCTTTCCAGTAAATCGATGTATCGAAGCCGAGGAGCTCCTCATTGAAGGAACTGAGAAGGATGACGAGCTTGACGAAGAAGACGGCGTTGGTGTGATAGTTGATGCGCTGGGAATAGTAACATCCAGCGCGGTCGAAGCGAAGGATGCGGATGACCTTGCCCGTCATGAGAGGGACATAGACGAACCGGCGGTTCGGCTGCTGGATGAACACTTCGCGCCCGTAGACGCCAACTTGACCCTTCTCGGTCTCCTCGAAAGTCTCGCGCAGTTTGATTTCCCACAAACTGCTCGCGATGGCGTAGGATGAAAGCAGGTCATCCAACGTCTTCTCCTTGGTGGCAGCGGGTCCCGTACCAAATATCGAAACATCTGGCTCTGACTTCAGAGGGTCCTTGAATGCGTCCGCCGCATTGTGACGCATGGGCGCCCTGTGGGTCTTTACGACCTTACGCTCTTGAATGATTTCTTCACCCTCCTTCTGTGTCTCGTTCCCGAATCGCTTCAGGATATCTTGCATTATCGTCACAATGGGGTCATAAAGAACCTCTTCCTTGGCCGCGTCGGCTGGGATATGCTTCCAGCACTGTTTCTCGTTATCGTAGCCGCTGTATCCCTGGAGCCACCGGTGAACCTCACCGTCCAACTCGGGATATTCCTGGTCGGTGATGGCCTGGAGATGAGTTTGAAAGGGCAGCGAGTCCCGTTCTTCGACCCAGGCGGCGCTGAGTTCGACATTTACCGCCGACCTGACGTCGTCCACGATGCGATAAGTATATTCAGAGTCATGCGAGGACGCTCGTTGAGGAGTGGCTTGGGTGATAACGGCAGGCGGGCCGCGAGGGGGAGTACGGGGAGGGGATGGGACCGCGGAGACATCCGTCCCCAGTGAATGGCTGGATTGGAGTTCTGCGGGTGCAAGTTCCGCAGAGTAGGCTGGAATCGCGGTGTCTTTGAAATTGTCGTTGGGTAGACTGGCGCCACTTGGCATGCTGGCACGAAGGACGGTCTGCAACAGATTTCCTCCACCGCCGCGGGTTAAACGGCTTGGAGAAGCAAGGGCGGAATCGACGGGTGTTATGGGAGACCTTCGTGGCTTTCTGGTTGAGTCGGACATGGTAGTAAGGAATGAAGGAGAAAACTCACTGGGACCGCTTTGGCTTTCCTGGGGTCGCGGAGAACAATGCGAGGTGACTTGCGAGTGTGACGGTGGTGGCACAAAGTCGCGATCAGCACGTGAGCGTTTCAAGATGGTCTAGACCATTGGCCCATCAATTTGAAGTTACAAGTCCTTCTTCAAGTTCTTGTACATACGCGTCTCTCTCGGGTTCCATTATTCGTATCATAACCACAATCCGCGTTAATCATCAAGCTCACATTATATATCATTAGTATCTCCTCGAAGATATTTAATCTAATTAAACAACCGCGACAGACTCGTCCTTCTCCTTCACCTTCTCGTCCAGGTCCTCTTGGACGGAGGACGTCTGGGATTCAGTGTCATGGAGGCCCATGGCCGAGGTGTCAAAGCCGTTGGCCTCGAGGTACTCGCGGAACTGTGGGGATTCATACCATCAGTTAGTGTATGGTTGGCGCAGCGCAGACACGCACGATGATATCTTCTTTAGCCATACCGTCCTCCTCGTTGTCCTTGATAAATAAGAAGGTAACCAACGCGCTGAGGATGGCGAGGCCTGCGGGGCGGCTGAGCTATACACGACGCAAACGAGGCGGGGAGAATGACGTACCACTGCCGACCCAGAAGGGACCGGTGTTACCCTTGTTCCCTCCCTGTTTGGAGAATGCTGAAACACAATGAGCCCGGGGAGTTCTTTTTTTTTTGTAGCGGCGGAAAGACTTACCATCGATCATGGGTGGGAAGGCTGTCGAGATCAATCAGCGCCCGAGTTCCTGCAAGCCGTAGGGACCCAACTCACCCCAAGTTCCGACCTGTCGGGCAAAATGAGCCACATAATTCGCTAAGGGGTTGATGGAATGCACGTACAAAAGCGCCAACTTTGCCGATTGCAGCGGCAATACCGTAGAACTGGCCACGAATGGCGGTAGGGCTGCTCTTGCTAGCCAAAAGCCCGAGGCAGTTTCCGGGGCCTGCGCCCGGTTAGCAAGTGAGCCTGAACGACACAATGTAGAGCACGAACCGAACTCCCCAAAGCACAGGAAGATACCGTAGATGACCTATGATGCGATGTCAGCCAGCGTCCGAGGACGACGCCGTGGGGACGCACGGCAAATGCAGCAATGTGCTTCTCCAGTCTGCAGGGACAGAAGCATTAGTATTTCAAGAATTAGTTGCGGAGATGCGGGATGCGCACTGCTCGTAGAGGCCGCTCATGATGAAGCCGAAGAATGCCTGGAAGAGCAGGCCAGTGATCATGGTCCACTTGGGTCCGAGGTAGTCCACGACGAAGGCGCCGATGATCGTTCCAGGCATGTAGAACAGACTGGAGGAAAAGTTAAGAATAGGCGAAAGAGAACGGATTGGGAACTGCCATACAGGATGACCACGTTCCATCCAAACACAACGGAGAGGGACGCGTTGTTGTGCGTGATGGTGTCAATCACAGTCGACGAGTAGATGCCGAACTACAGTCAAATGTGTCAGTTCAGTGAGATGGAAGAAAAGGATGAAAACTCACGGGGTACACAATGAAATCATAAAGGAACCTGCATGGAGCGGTCAACCAACATTTCAAGTGGAGATGAAAGTAGAGAGACATACCATGATAAGCTGATGGAAGCAAGGCGAACCCCGTACTTGCGGAAAATGAGGCCGTAGGGGATCTTGACGGTCTTCATCGAGCTCTTTTTGTACAGTTCAGGCTCCTCCATCGCCCACCGCCATGCAAAGACCGCCGCGGCCGGGACGAATCCGAGACCGAGCGAAATTCGCCAAGCAGCACGCAGGTGGTTGGGACCGCAGCTACGGAAGGAGGGTGAGCTAGTGACTTCGAGTGGGATCAGGGAACACACTACATCCAGAACAACACAAGTGGCACGAAGCCTGCAACACACCACGCGAGGTCGATCATGCAGTCTGCAGGGCATCAGAATCGACGAGCTCGAGAGTGGAGGCACGTACTGGTGGCAAGTGCGAACCACCGATGCTGCGCCTTCTTTGAAATGGCTTTACCCTCGGTCTGCTCCGAGGCAGAGACAGACCCGCAGGGGTACTCGGCGCCAATACCAATGCCAAGGAAAAACCTAGGTCAACTTATCAGCATTTCATAATTTGAGGAGAGTTGGCATCAAAGTACCGGCAGACGATAAGCATGTTGATGAGTCCAGTGACGCTGTGGTTGGCACCCGAAGAGGCGGAGGAGAGAAGGGAGAAGAACGCGACGATGCCAGTAGCGAACATCTGGGGAGAACCTCAGCACGACGATTGAAAGCGAGTCGTGCTACTTGCCATCCCAAATTTCCGTCCAATTTTGTCCGAGATCCAGCCTGTCGACAGAATGAGAATAGTCCAAGTTGAGGGTAGTTTCTCTCGTCTTCACCGAAAGCGAGCATTCCGACGATCGTCCCAGCAAACACCGAACTGCTAAGAACGGTACTGTAATTTTGAGGGATTTGTCCCGGATAGATACGCTTCAGGACTAGAAAGAGATTGGGTCATGGTTGCGGTTTGCGAACCAAAAAGTCACTACTGACGAGTGTTGACTAGAGATACCAGTCAGTAAAACAGCAAGTACGAGCGAACAAGTTTGCGCACCACTCCCGATGACTCCGTTGCCATAACCTGTGGAACGGGATGTTAATTTCATCCTTGACGGTACCTAATTTTTGTGAATACCGTCAGAGAAGAGGGCCGTTCCGCAACTAGATATGTTGGTCAGCACAAGGACGAACTCAGTGGACCTGGGACTCACGCAAAGATGAGGGACACTCCTTTGAGGCGCTCCTTGAGAGGGGGGGCAGACATCCTGGGGGGCGACTCGAGAGATTGCTTGTCCGCATCAGCTTATTTTAAAGATAGTAGCATGCTTCTGTTTGATGTCGGCGTCCTCCCGTAAAACCCTTTTCTGGCCATCTCTCCGATCCGCCCACGTTCGTCGTCTATTTGCTTTCTCCCATGCGAGGTGCCC
The DNA here is from genome assembly GCA_029289565.1 of Mycena galericulata. Classification (NCBI taxonomy): domain Eukaryota; kingdom Fungi; phylum Basidiomycota; class Agaricomycetes; order Agaricales; family Mycenaceae; genus Mycena; species Mycena galericulata. Next base: position 1,367,317 of record JARKIA010000006.1, on the reverse strand, counting down.
TGAAATCCGGTCAGATTGGACCATCCGACTCCGATTATTTACTATTTCTCCGTCGCCAGACATCGTATCGGATCCATATTTTTCATAGGTCTCCATCTATGGCACGAGCTGGACGGCATCGAAACCATCCATATCAGTTATGTACTCTGAGCGCATCCTATTTTGGCGACTCAATTGAGCGGGGAAAGGATAGTGAAAGGATACGCGCCCCCGCCATATGCATGTCAATCAGATTTTAGATTTTCAACAGATGCGGAGATGCGAATGCCGAGAGTGCCTGATCGTGAACGGTGCCGCGATGGTGCCGCTTGCAACTTTGCCCGAGTCTGCAGGCAGCCTGAGGCAAGTCGCGAGACCTTCCAGTCAGAGATCTTCCATAGGTTTTAACTGTAAATCAATAAAAACACCTTGGCGACTAGACGACTAGGATTATATGTAGGTAGACCCATGGGTTATCTATTGTTCGAGAGATACTTATAACAAACTGAGCTGGGTAGGCCGGGCACTCCATCCCGGTAGTAAGGTGATACAATCCTTCGTTACGCGCGACTCGTGCGGCGTTCGCTATATGTGCTCTCCCTGGGATTCCAGCGTCCGTGGAACGGCGCAAAGAACGCGGCGTTGGCAATCGCAACGAAGAAACTCGCAGCTGACAAATACGTAATGTCAGGAAATTAAAACCACACGGATGCGCATGCACGCACCAAGGAGGCACAACAGAATTATCCACGACATCCACGAGAATGCCACCAATGCTGTGAGGATCCGGCATGCGCGGAATTCCTGGCAGAACGACAAGTTCCCCCATAATTGCTGTAAGCCAAGCCACGGTTAGCGAAAGTGGCGTTTTGTACAATGATTGAAGTAACGTACGGTCGCAATAGCCGCCCCGACCAGGTAGAGGACGAACAGGGCGCTGAGGACCAATATCTCTGAGAAGAACGAGTAGATCCAGCGGTCCTCCCGCATGTGGTGGATGGTCAAGACTCTATTAGTCCGTGTCATTAATGACGGCGATCGCGAGTAATCCGGCCAGAACGCACGCATAGACAGACCATATCATCCCCAGGAGGGCGCTAAACAGAAGTTCCACGACGATTGGATCTACGAGTCTATGAACATGGATTGTCGCGCATTTTCACGGACCGTACCAAAGAAGTTGCGCCCCTGATTCAGAGGATCACCTGGATACTGTACTCAGGAAATATCAAGGGTCCATCGAGAACGAGCCGACCTGGAGGGAGATGGGTGGTGTATCTCAGGCGTGCCGCAGTAAGTCCGAACAAGACGAGCGAAAAGACACCCTGAGAACCCAAAGTGAATAGAATGTGGGTGGTGAGTCGCCATAGGCACTGACGAAGACAGAGTATAAAAAGGTGCGGATTATCCCAAGCATGGTAAGTTCCTAGGTGAAGAGCAGATAATGAGGGCAAGATGAGCTATATAGCAAGGCCTGGTTCTGGCGAGGTCTTATATAAGTGCAGGTTCTCTACGTCACCCGGACACGAGGCTTCGGTGTGGCAAAGCATAAACAAGCATCCTCGAGCAAACCACAGACATTGGAGCCTTCAGAGCTTCAGCGCTTCACCTTCAAGGAGCAGAAATTTGACAAGATGCAAGTTAGAAGCTTGTTAGAAGCAGTGCCTTATTCTGGAACACAGCCACTTGCCCTTCTGATCTACTTTCACGCTGAACATGATTATCAGGATTCCGTCTTCGACCATCTCTGTCTCGCGGGTTAGGGTCAGCCGCACGGCGTTTCTGCTTTGTCTCGTCCAGGTTCCGCCATTTCTGGGTCTTTTCTCGCGAAAACCGCTGTGAATGTCGATGCCGTATGTCCGGACCTCCGTATGTATTGATCAGCGCTTCTTGGGCGTCCCCTCATGCCTCGAAAAGACCAGCCAAACGGCCAGCTTGCCCCCAATCAATATTCTCTTCGCGGAGGTACAAGAGCGGCAGGTAGCGCAACCCTCGACGCCTCCTGTCCGCAGCCCTTCCGCCTGGCCTGGCTTTGTGCGTGCTGCTTTCGTGATCTCTTTGTTCTTGCACCTCAAGATATCTCAGCCCGGACCAAACAAGAATGCTTTGACAAACTCGGGATACCAGCATGCTTCGCCTCCGCCTCCGTTGCAGGTTGGCCGGCGTCGGTCTGCGCCTTCGCCGCCTCCGGTCAGTGGTTTTCGCGGAACAAAGGACCGATCGTTCAACTGTCCGTAGGATGTACTGAGCAGTCCTTCAATATTTCCCCGGTTAAATTCGCGGGATAGCCACTCGGTGAGCGTACGCCTGTATCCTACAATCTTGGGGACTCATCGAAATTTTCTTCAGGATCGTAGCTCTCATCGAACGGGGCCACGTCAGCAGGAACGCGAGTCGTCGCATGTATGTTTTTTCTGAGACCGCTACGGCTGGATAATAATCATGCCTGACGTAGCGTCGCGCCAGTTACGCCCAACCGTCCCAAACGCGTTCCGTACGTGCTCCCATTTTTTTTATTTTTCTATTTATTTTTAACCTGACTATTCTCCATCAGAGAAGAGAAAGCTGGTCGGATTCAGCCTCGAGCAGTGCACAAGCACCACAAACTTCGGAACGGGATTTGGGTGTAAGTTCCTCAATTCCTGTCTTGCCTCATGTGCTAACGATTATTTACTAGCGACTACCGCCGATTGTACTCACATTCCGCTCCCTACTTTTTTTCAGCTCTGACTCTACGTTAGTCCATGACTCCCAGCGGCTCGCCCCACCTCTACGAGCGAGACATCCCGCGACTTTGGCGCGATCCAGAGTGCCTCCACTGTACGTTTGACGAACAAATTGACGACCGCCGCGCAGCCTCGCTCGCTCGCCGCCCCTCCGTATCCGACGGGGAGTCATCACACGCGCATAAACAGCAAATCCCCACCCCCCTGCCCCCCGCGCACGGGCACACCATGATCGCCTTCCAGCCAACGCCGAGCCGCTCGGCCTATCCCGGGCGCGAGTTCGGCGTCTCCATGGCGGACATCCTCGAGTTCCGGCCGTGCCTCAAGGACCCCGACACGCCGGTACTTGATAACGGCGTGGATCAGGTATACCTGACGCTCGAGGTGCGGCCTCCGCTCCCATCTCATGGCAATGCAGTATTGATGACGCCGCGCAGGCGAAGGGCTACTCCAACTTCGTCCAGACGATTGCGGCGAACTGCCCGCATCGCCGCATCTCGCGCTTTAATCTCGCGTACGCGATCGCCTCTGCGTTCGATGCGTTCCTCAAGGCATGCATCTTTCTGCGCCTTCAGGATCAATGCTAATAGTGATGGCATGCACGTAGGGCCCCTTCAATCCCACAGGCCTAAAGGCAGCGGCAATCGTCGTCCGCTCCGTTGCGGAGCTGCGGCTGGTCAACTTGTACTCAAGGGACGGCCGGGTGTGGCGGGTGCATGTGGCGTATGTTGTATGAATAACGAACTACACGAAACGAAACGACACGGCCCGTTTGGCCTGCTGTATGTATATTTGTGCTGCAACTGTTGTGCAATTGTAAATTTGCCATCTACGGGGAACTGACGACGGATTCGAAACGTGTGGACCTCGAGTTACAGGCATAACGCCGTCTCAATAGTGCTGGCAAGCGGGAACGCGCCCACCAAGGCGGCCTAGTAATAAACTAGGAAGATGTTCGAGGGCGAGCGAGATCCACCATTTTTTGTGCGGCTTCTAAATGCTGCCCCGTAAGGCGCCCGCATCCCACGTCGTGTTCTGTGGTCGGGAATACAATGCGTACTATGTAGACTAGCTATGTTATACTATATATGCACTTACAAATAATTTACAGTCTGTTCGCGTCTCCCAAACAAGCATCCGACACCCACAATCGAAAGCACACTGACTAACCTACCCCCGCGAACGCGAACTCGAGCGCGAGGAGCGCAGGCCGTATTGAAGCTCGCGCACGAGCGAGGGCAGGAGGAGGCCTGCGTCGCCCTCAAGGGCGCGCAATCCATCTTCGTTGAGGGAAGGCCGCAGGTCCCCATCAGCAGCCGCGACAGACTCGGCGGGTGCAGGCGTGGGTACTCGGCGGGCCACACCCTTGACGGAGGTTTTGGTCTTGGCGCCGCTCTTGCGGCTCGCTTTGAGCGGTTTGCGCGCGGGACGTGGGGGTGTATTCTCCGGAGTTGGCGGTAAGCGGGCGGGGGGACGCGCTGAAGTGGTGATGTAGACTTCGGGTATAAGCTTGCGGTTGCGTGGGGCGGGGATGGTGACGATGAGCCTTGTGGGTGAAGACGGCGTCGGTCTGCTGCGCGGTGGTGTGAGGGGCAGAGCGGCGCTGGTGACTTTACGTCGTTTAGGACTCCCAATCGATTGAGACGACGCAGGTTTACGCTTCTTGCTGCATCCTTCGACCTCTTCCTCGTCCTTCCGGCGTTTCTTTTCGTTGGCAACCTCCTTGGCGCGCATCTCCTTGTCAATCTCCGCCTGCAGCATCCCCGCAAACATTTGCGCGTCACCCTGCAACCACGCATCGAACACCCCCTCCCACTCCCGCGTCGGCACGGGAAAGTCGAGATTCAGGTACACAGTTTTGAAGGGCGGTTCCTCTTCCGTGGCCCCAGTCACGGGCGCCGGACTCGGGCGATTCGACCCTGCGCCGTCCTTCCCCCGCGCACGAACAGCCTTCGCGAACTCGCGTACCATGCGCTTCGTTCCCTGCACGCGCAGGCTCGTGCCGACGACGAGTAACAAATCCGCACCGCTACGGCCCTTGCCCTTGGACTGCCCGAGTAAATCGCGCCGCACTACATCGCCCACACCCTCGCCGTCCTTGTGCGCTTCGTTGTAGAGTACAACCGATGGTCGTAACCGGCCGACGCCGCGCGCGCGTTTGCCGACGAGCTGGCGCGTCTCCTCCATCGAGGTGCACTCGGGGCACGCAGGGGGCGTTCCGACGACGAAGGACGCGAGGTGATCCGCTAGCGCGAACGAGTGGTTGCAGATTTGGCAGTGGACGGTTTGTAGCGTTCCGTGTAACGGGATGCAGCGAGGGGTTTCCGATGGTGGCGTCGGAAGACGGCTGGTGGATGCAACACTCTCGGGAGGGAGTACGGGCTCTGCTTCGGATACTGGGGCGGATGCATTGGTCTTCGGGGTGCGGGGTTTCGAACGTTTCTCCTGAAAGGGGGGAACGCCAAAAGAGAGGCCGCATTTTTGTTCAATGGCGTCTATGTTCTGGGTATAAACGCGGAGCAGCCGCCCTCTGTCATCGAGGGTGCGGAGAAGGTTGTGAAATGGCGTAGGTTCGGCAGCATTGGAGAGTTCAGAAAGGCGGGCAATCATCTGGCAAAAGAGAGAAGTGGTATTTTCGGACTAGAGAAATAAAAGGACGTTCAGTCAGATTTCCTCATAAGAGAGAGCAACGGGATATAATGAGTGCTCGGTTGCAATTAACTCGGTGAGGATTGCAGGAGCGATACGGCAAGGAAAAATGTAGGGATACAAAGGTCGGAATAGCTCACATGGAACACCGAGGCATCGAAGAGATCCTTCCCCGAGGCCAACGCCTCCTTCGGATTATCTCTTTTCAAAGTCTGAAAAAGCCCCTCTGGAGACCTGAAATCCGGTATCCCAGCCTTCACAGAAATTCCGGCTCCTACAAGGTCGAAATAAGCATGGATTCCACTCCAATTGAAACAGAAAGGAGCAAGAACGGACCACAGACGATAACAATCCGCTTCGCTTTCAAAATCGCCTTAATTGCCTTCTCAAGCTGGCCTGTGGGGTTCGGGGAGACCTGCAAAAAGGAAGGTGAGGCCGGGACCTGCGCCGAAGGGTCCAGCGGGACGAGGAGCGTCATTCAGCCGAGGACGCTGGTGGTCGGGAAGCAAGCAAATGCAAGCGGTGGGCGTGAATCGCCATGTGGCGTCTATCATCGTGACTTCCTTTCTTGTCCATCACCGTTCACTCCTCTGACAGAGTTCAAAGCGCTGGTACTCGCAGCACTGGGACGTTTGGTGCTAATTTCCAGTACACTCTTCTTCAGTTGACCCTTCTTTGGTTCCACCGGGTTAACTGTGAAAAATAAAGATGTCCACCGTCGGGGAGGGGAACGCGGGGACTCATGGGAACAAATCTGCTACAGCTGCCAGTCGAAAAGTCCTCGGGAAGCCTCTGGACCGCCGATTTATCTGAGACACTTAGCTCTCCTTCTCCATCGCAAAGCACCACTCGAAATCCTACTAGCGGTAGCATCGGCTTGATAGCAGCGGTCCAGTAACCTCCAACAACTCTCTAGAAAGCGGCAGCTAGGTCCGGATGCGGCGATACCGCTTCTACTCTTTTGAGATGAAACCAATCGATGTTGCATGGTTTTCAAGCAAGGCAATACTCCATGGCCTCGGAATTGTGCCCTCCCGGTTATTTCCCGCGCAATACGGTACTGCGTCATTCACACTTCACCAAAATGTGTTTCGTCTCACCCGGGCCGCGGAGCTGTGGTCGTATGTATTCATTCCCGCTCGGATGCACCCGCGCCATTAATCTAGAACTAGTACATGATCTCAGGGTCCTCATCGCTTCGAGGCCATTACGCAGTCGCGATACCTGCCGTTAATAGACATTTCTCTCCGAACATCCCGCCGAAGCAGCGAAGCCCCAAATCGCACTGTTCTCGTTTTCATTTCATGCCCCCCCCCCGGTCATCAACCCTCGGACATGCCTTCTCGTTTTCATCTGCCGGGGATCAAAGTAAGTCTTCCTGGATGTACAGCATCTAGTAAGTAGACTCCTTGAACGCAAGGTTAAAAAGTTACCTAGGTGTTCCCTTCTCGATGTCGACTTCGATGATGACTCTGCGTTTTGGCTAACGATTGTGAATGTCAATCGTTTTTGAAGAGACGTATGCTCTTCTCTTGGGCCCAAGCTGTGCCTTGACTACACAAGTCTTGTCCTATCTTGTCTTGGAGGCCCCGGTGCATACCCCTAGTCCACATTCCACTCGTTCCGTTACCGGAGGCTCCGACTACAGAATAGGAAAGAGCAGGGTGAAACAATAAACGGAGAAGGATTTCTTGGTTTTGAGACCATCTGCGTATCTCGGATGGTTGGGAAGATTTCGGGCGAGGGGCGGAGATGTGCGCAAGGTGATCGTCAAATTGAGGCGAAGTGAAAGGGATTACCGGTTTCTGAATCACGGACACGACATGTTTTTTTCTCAGACGGCTCTCGGACGACGTTGCGATGAGACCGTTCAACCAGTGGCGGTGCAGGTTCAACTTCCAGTTCAACTTCATGTACGATTTCCGTTATTCGGGAACCACGCACAACGGTATCTTCCGTCTACCCGCACCCCAAATTTCGAAGTGCTACTTACTAGAGGGACGAGTTGCCACCTGGCCGTTCCCTGCCCTTCCTGCGCTTTGCCATGATTCGTGACCAACCAACTGTAGTAGTAGTGTAGGTCTTTCGTTGCCGATCATGGCGGTGCTACGGACTGGGCGTAGCTCGCATTTTTTATTCGTTTTACCCGGCCCTCTCGGACATCCGCCGTCAGCAGTATGTATTATAACTCAAGAGGAAAACTTAACCTTTGAGGCCAATTCGCTGCGGCCTAGGCTTTGCAGAGCTTGTAGAGTATGCATAGACAACCTGGTTGCTTTTTACGACGCACTCTTCTGGATTTCGAGCGCGATATGCATAAAAAAAGTTAATATATTTATGCTAGTGATCAATTAGATTTCGGTTTGAGAATAACCGGGAGCCGGCCCCGCTGGACGACAAAATAATCGAGCATGTCCTCCTCCCACGAGTTGACATCGAAACCCTCCTCGAACCGCATCTCGAATTTATTGATCAGAGTGCAGATAACCATTCGCATTTCCTGGATGGTTGCTTGCGTCAGAAAAATTTGAGACGCGAAGCCAGAATGACGAACGGCTACCTGGTATGCCAAATTACGTCCTACGCAATTCGAGGGCCCGACAGAAAAGGGGATAAACGCAGCGGTGTTATGGATAACCTCATTTGCACCAAATATCTTGGGTTCCAGAGTCATCCGTTCTTCGGCCGCCAACCACCTCTCAGGGATGAACGTGTCGGGGAAAGGTGAAAAGTAGCGGGGGTCATGGTGCAAGCTGTAAGTATGAACAACAGCGCTCGTTCCTTCGGGAACGAAGCTGCAAACCGAGTTAGAGAAATGTCGATAGCGAAAATGGTTCACATACTGCGACCCTATGGTCTGACCTCCACTGCCGATTCGTGGCGCGCGTTGACTTCCACTAAGAACAGCGGGAAACAGACGAAGGGCTTCATTTCTGGGGAATGGAAAGGACAATGAGCAGCGACTTCTGGACCGACATCGTGTAACGCACATAACGGCGTTCAGATACGGCATACGAGCTTGGGAAGCGGGAACACAAGAGTTGCTTTTCGGGTCGTCCACTTCGGCTTGGAGCCGAAGGTACACAACAGGATTGCAAAGAAGGAACCAGATGACATGGCACAAATTTGTCGAGGTTGTCTCGGCACCTGCGATTATAGCGAGGCCGCCATCGGATAAAATCTGTGCGTTTGAAGGCGGGATCGGTTCGACACCTGCTTCGTCAATCTAAAAATCCAATGAGCAAGAGCCTTTCTGACCCGGAAAGGTTATCAGTCTACCAAGTGGTAAAACACATCCTTGTGATGGCAGCCGCGGGCCTTGCGCTCAGATACTCGCTGGGCCGCGTATTTCCGGAACGCTCGGAGCCCTTGACCCATGCCAGGAAGCCACAGGTAGACTTCACTGACCCAGGGGAGGTGACTCATTAGTAGTGCCATTCTAAAGTCAAACCTTTAGATCTATACGAGCGTCGATGCAACTCGACTCACGGTTGCGCGTTTTTCAACAGGCGAGACGTATCGTCCCGATCCTCATACTCCATCGAGTCTCCACCACCACTGAACCTAGCATGGGGATCAGTCATTGATTTAATTTCGATAAATCAAGGCGCACATCACGTCGTTCATGATGTCGTATCTATGAAATTGATTGGTTGGGAATGTCCTCGCCCGAAAAATGAAGAATCACATACGTGAGCCAACCCATCCATTTCGAAAGATCAACAGCGGCGCCTGCTTTTGTGTGCAGGATGTCTACAAGTTGCGAGATCCTGTTGGCGACAAGCACTTCGTAGTCCTTGAGTGCCGGGGTGCTGAAAGCTCTATTCCAGGCTCGCCGTCTACGTGCGTGTTCTTCGGGGTCTCGCAGAGCCAAGAGCGGCCTTACTTCACGATTCTCAGGCACACGCCCATCCCACCCTGCAGATAGTATAATTGAGTTTAAGTAGAAAACAATCATGGAAGGGGTACGCGCATGGTCCTTTCGGCATTCCCTTGGAGCCCATCATCGGTACGATAGCGTTAACATCGCGAAACGATAGCTCATTAGGACCTATGCCACGAATTAGATCTGGCACCCTGGAATTCAGCGTAGCGTAGCGAACCTATCCTGACAACGTCACCGAAGCGCTGGTGTAACTTCGAATAATATAGGTGCTGCTTCCCGCCCATGGCGATTCCAGCGAACCAGAGTTTCGAGACTTTACAAAGCAATGGTCCAGGATATTTCGCCAGTGGATGAAACGGCGAAAGACGATAAAGCATGATCGATATCACAAGAGATGAAAGGTAGATGGCAAATGTCAATAACGCTGCATGTAGGATGCCAGGAATGTGTGGGAGAACCAGAGCCGTCAAGAAGATGGGGGGTAGGACGAGGAGGAGAACGACATGAAGCAAGGCTCGTGGTTCCAACTTATTGAATATCGAGTGACATGTCTGAAAATTGTAAGAATGGACCCAAAAATGCTTTGAAAATGCAGATACCAGTCCGGCGCAGATCAGAGTGAGCAGAACAGTTTGAATTCCACAAGTGAGCATACTTGAGCGGGAGGGATGAGAGCTTCAGCTTTTGCGGCCTATAAATATGTAAACTTCTCCGGTGTCGGGGTCACACGCCATCGGCTTCCGAAGCAGGGAGTGAGTAGCGTTTCCGTTTAGATCCAAATTGCTGATTCAAGCTCGGAGTGCCATATCGTTCGTCAATTTCCGAACCGTGCAGGAGTGGGCGACTGTGAACGTCACTCGACACGTCCGAGTGCGATCCACGCGATCGATAAGACCCGAATGAAGCCACGAAATCAAAGCAGATCCAGCGGAAAAAGTTAAGGATTGCGAAGCCTTCATTACGATTCTGACCGCGCCGATAGGAGAGGACGAGATGTCGTCAGAATGTAGTACTCGAGGATGATGAGCAGGCTATCGATATCCCAAGACTGCTCCTCCTTGATCAGCTGAGTCGGTTTATAGCCGCAACAGAGATCCGCATATATTGCTCTTGCTCTCAATGCGTGAGACCGCAGAGGATACGAAACTTGAGCGAATGCTAATCCAGGCTTTTAGAGTAATCGAATGGTCTGTCTGTTAATCGGATTTCAACGACGTGCCGTGTATTGTTGCAAGACGTGTTAGTACGGCAAGTGCGCCCGACAGGAACAAGGCAAAAACCACGAGGAATTGCGAAGCATATGCCGGCCAGGGCAGCTGCATCCCGCTGCCATCGTGTTGGCGATTTAGTCGCACTGCCGCATTCTCTAGGGGAGCCTTGGAAGTAAGTACTCGATCCGAATACAGCCACGAGGTGCGATTAGTGGAGGGATTGACTGTATGGTGCCGATGTAGAAGGATCCAGGGCGCGAGATAAGTACGGGTCAACTAGACGATCAGTCCAGCTGGCAGAAAAGCGTCGAGTGGACTTTGATTAATTGATCCCTCGCGGTGATCTCCGAACCGGTCCGGGACTCCGGGCCGGCACTTTTCCACCGTTCAAACCAAGGTTCAACCATGAAAGTATGGGCCACTTAAAATACTCTAACCTTAACGTCTGCTCGGCCTTTATTCAAATCTAAAAGCTCTTGGCAAATACGTAGGATTCAGCCATCTCAGGTAGTAACACGTTATTCAACAACGTCCATGGAAACTTGGGATATATGTACTTGTTGTAGGCTTAGAACTTGCCGGCTCCAGTTCGGGTGTCTCGCCAATTTTTGGCTCACTCATAATTTTCGATGGAAACCAGCCTGGGTACAACGTACGAATAGGCTCGGTAACGTCTGTTTACTTCAAGTTAAAAGAGACTGAGCTCTGAGGATACAGATAAATAGTCTCGAACACAGCCCCTCATGACATCCCAATTCGGGAACCCTGTCATGAGGGTCTGGGCTGTAACCAGCCAAATAACCGTACATGGAGCTCTCGATTTTGGCATTTTTTGCGGTCTCGTTCGACCAATTCTCAACCGTTTTTCACAAAACCTTGGAGTAGAATGTTGAGGTATATACCATTAGAACTCCTCTGAATATTTTCAAATTTATGTGTGGCCCCATTTCTATCTACTGAAGGCCGCAAAGTTCTGGGGTCCTGGTCGGTGGCTGTGAACGCCGGTCTCTTGAGTGGCGAAAAGGCCGGGGTCCTGGTTTGAGAGCTCCATGTACAGTTATTTGGCTGGTTACAGCCCAGACCCTCATGACAGGGTTCCCGAATTGGGATGTCATGAGGGGCTGTGTTCGAGACTAACAGATAAACAGACGCTGAAACGATTCTCATTCGTCCCTCGTGTGTGGCGAGGCGCTTGTAATACCTCAAGCTCCTCTTCGATACGTCAATACCTGATTCATCGGCCGCGTTCTGGATCCGCATAGAGGTCATCCCACCAACCTCTTAGGTATCGGCAACGAGCGAAGGTTCGCCGAGGGCTCGGTCGCACCTTATACAGTAAGATCATTTGAGAGTCGTGCTATCCTTATATTTGAGGCGCCTATAATGAACCAAACCCAACATGATTTTACAACTGTTGAGCAATGTCTGGTCAGGTACAAGGGTTGATTTCTGTTCGGGCCAATTTTAATGTTCACAAAGGGAAAACCAGTTTTGTAAACGGGCGTCCGTATTTACGACCCGGTCCGCCATCAGGCTGCGACGATGGCCCTCGGCTTCTTCCCTCGAGAAGCCCCAATAACCCGAGTCCAAAATGAAATGCACAAGTTCAGGCGGCAAATTTTGACCGGTAAGGCGCCGACAGATAAATGGCAACAAAAAGCGCAATGTTCTGAAATTTGTCATGCGCGCTTGGAAAGGTATGTCGGATGAAGTTAAAACTTGGTTTGTGAGCCCGTGGAATGTGATGCCGTGGTATGATTAATCTTCCGATTCAAAGTGCTCATCGTCGTCGTCCACCAAAAAGAAGCATAGCTGAGGGACCATCAGCAAGGGGCACGAATGGGGATGAGGAAAATGACCGACAATTTTGCGTTTCGCAACGGAGTCATTGGGGGCATTTTCAACAACAGAAAGCTTGCCTACTCTATGCTGTGGCCTCTTGAGTCGAGCAATGGAACACCGTTAACCAGTGTTCCCTACCTGGATCCAATTCGGAAAAGATAACATGCGACCAGTTCCAGCCTTTTCACTGGCGGTAAAGTTTGTTGTAGGAACACACCCCAGGTATAAATACCGTGGAAGGGCAGACGTATCGGTGTAGTCCCAGTCGCTGGGATAGTCAGAGGTGCTGTCCAAATTTGTCTCATCGTAGTAATCTTCGTAATCTTCATCTTCAGAGTCGCTGTCTGCTTCAGACCGAAAGGTGACGCGGAACGACTAGTGCTCGATTAGTAGAGATTCGGGAAATGAAGGTTAAATGATCCTAACCTCATGCCGGTAATGCTCAAAAGTCGGAAAATCCACGCCCGGGTCCCTCGGTTTCCGGAATTCTAGCCCTTGGTCGACGATGGCCGGGTCGGTGTCATAATAGTAAATGACCGAGGCTACAATTCTTTCGTGAGGCTACAAGGGTTTTGATAAATCAGCAAGTTGATGTCCAGAGAGTCGGCTCGCACCATCCCTTCCATATGCCATGTACCTTCATATGTTTGTCCGGCCTTGAGCTGATAGTTCGCGGCCTTCGCATGTGCGACAAATAAGAAGAGTATTGTCGGGAAGTTTTCCATTACCTTGACAATAACCTTGAGCTGCCGTCCTTGGAATGAGAACGCATCGATTGTATCATCGGATGCAAACTGAGCCCTATCAGTTGGGTCCACCTCCGTCACTTTGGGAATGGCGTGGTTTGCTTCCATCTGGGCTTGTTCACGATTCTTCTCTGCGGTTTGATCGCTGATCATCTTCTGCCACGCAGAACGTTTTATCTGATCCGATTCTATTCGCATGAGCCATCTTTCTTTCCATCTGACGACTAATATTTCGAAACATGAGTTTCTTTATTCTGTTGCGAGGGAAAGGCATACCGGAAGGGGGGTCATCGGGCTCGTATTCAAAACCCAAAGTTTGTTCTAGATGAGGGAGGGCTAGAAGGAACACCTTTTCAATCAGGCGATAAAGTCTAGGAAAATGTTCTCGCGGTCCGAGACCGTTAATATAGGATTGAATGCGAACATCCTTTCCATCTTCCGAGACTTCGAAAACTGACGGAATCCATGAATACCGAGAAGATAATGTGGTCGGGTTGAGCTCTGCCATGGTGACGTCCGTTGAAAATAAGGAAGGTAGGGTTGAGGATTTGGATACATCATCGAGGACACTTTCTCCGAGCACTAAAGGATCTGTTCGAAACATGTCAGACAGCATGCAATAGTGTCGAAGATAATGAACATTCATAATGAGGGATGAATGAGATCCTGAACCTAAGTGGAGGGATGTTTGAGTTGAAATAAATAGGCAGCTTGAACACTTACCTTTCCGTGACTGCCGGGATGAAAATCCTGAGGCTCTCGTTTTGCCAAAGCATCGAGCTGCTCCACGAGCTACGAAACATAAAATTGATGAGAGCTAGTAGTGTCCGACGGCGTACCTCGCGATGCAAGGAAGCGGGCACGAGGTCATCGGAGAAGAAGACCCCAACCTCTTCAGACAAGGTCGTCGGAGCACGCACCCCGTATAATGAGGAAGCAGCATATCTCAGAGACGAAAGGATATCGGAATGAAAAGACTCTATATTCGAGTCAACGTCCCCGGACTCAACGTGTTCGTTCAACTGGATTTTGAAGTCGCAAAATATGATCTTTTGAGCTTCCCTCTCGAGTTCCCTGGCACAACATTGGTATCAGAAAATGTGAGAGGGCGGATACATGTAAGATCTCACTCGAGCGCGCCCGCGACTTGCGCACTCATGGGTGCGTTTGGCTCTGCGAGGCCAGCCTCAATGGCCCACTTGACGCCCAAGTTACGCGTTTGATCCAGTATCTTATAGTACCATTGAACCCTCTTTCGCCCGGATTGCATCGGAAAAGGTAGAGATAGGAGGGTCATCGGATTGAGCTCGATGGTTGCTCATAGAGTTGGGAACAGAGCTTGGAGGGAGGCAGTGTGTGCAGTCACAGCGCCCACGGCACGCCGCCGGGGCGCGCTCACGGCACGCTCGTCACCGTGATGGGGTACCGAATCCAGCGGAGAAGTGACCGAACTTCTAGGACGCCATGGCCAGCATCACTGGGAGGCTGGCAGAGAGGACCAGGATACAAGTGTTACCACCTTGTTTCGTCAACGTTTCGTCCTAAAATCTGTCTTTCCATTGTTTTATATCGCCGCTGTTCAAAGTAACAGGTTCGATAGGGGCGAAAATAGTTGTAGCTGGAGTAGCGGGGAATGGGAAAGTATTCGGTGTTCGGCATAGAACTTGGAAGGCTGGGTGGCAACCAGGGTAATAAGCTCTTGAATGTCGATCATCGTCAACGGCCGTGTGGCAAAATGGTTACTGCGTTGCTTTCCGACTTGCGTTAGGCAGAGACTGTGGGTTCGAGTCCCACCATGGTCGCTTTTTGTTCGCCCATGTAAAAGTATCTGAAGCATCCTCACATGCCGAGCAACAGAGCAAGTGTTGAATATTCGTCTGAGCAGTGGAAAGCAACGTCTCAGCTTTCGGTCATTTTTCGTCGGGTATGTCGAAGACTTATGACCCTTGAAAGGTACAGCGTCTTCGACGGGAGCTGCGTTCCAGAAGAAAGTAAGAATCTATGCGAGGAGAGTTGAGGCTCCGAATAGTAGACTCCTGATACTCCAGTGTCCGTAGTCGAAGGCAAGCAGGGCTATCGCGGCGCCTACTAAGCCATGTGTCGAGGAGCGCATACATTATGTCGAATGAAGCGAAATGAAGTAGCCGCAAAGTAGCCGAGAAAAATCTGATAATCTTCGCGATATCTTCGCGATATAGTACATAAGGATGAAAAGCGGATCTACAGGGACCCCAAAGCACATTGCCGGGCCATCTCGAACTGCAGGAACAACGTAAGCGCTTGCCCACCCAGACCAGCCATACCACGCACGCACCTCTTCATTCGTCCGACAAACTAACAGCCGAGGCCCCGCAGCCCCCGGCTCTCCAACATCGACGACACTGCCCTCCGTCGCATCCACAGCATCATTCCGCCCGCCGTCAAGCGGCGGGTACCCCAAGCACCCTACGCGGCCCGCGATAAACGCGCGCAGCTCCTTACTCCGCTCGCCGATCCCGCCCGAGAACACCAGCGCGTCGACCTTCCCTTCGAGCTTGAGGTGGTACGCCCCCACGAAGTCGAGCACTCGATCCGCGAAGAGGTCGAACGCAAGGCGCGCGGCGGGGTCGTCCGCCCTGCGCGCGGTGATCGCGCCGAAATCTGTCGTGCCCGCGAGGGCCTTCCACCCCGCCTGCGTGTTGAGGATGTGCTCCGCCTGGGTGACGTGCAGGTTGACGGCGCTGCCCTTGTCGTGCGAGATGCGGCCGGCTTTGTTGGTGTAGTGGAAGATGAGAGAGGGGTCGATTGTGCCGGAGCGCGTGGCGCCGGGGAGGCCGTTGAGCGGGGTGAGGCCCATGGAGGTGTCGAGGGATTGGCCGTGCTGGATGCAGCAGGCGGAGGCGCCGGAGCCGAGGTGGAGGATTATGAGGTTGAGGGAGGCGGCGGGCTGCGGTGGGGATGAGCGCGGTAGACGAGGAGATGTCGAGTAGATGTCACCTTCTCGAGGAATCCAGAGACCGAGCGCAGGATGAAGGAGTCTGGGTTGATTTTCTCTCAGTCGAGTATACATGCTAGAAGGGCAGAACCGTACAGCTGAGGCCATGGAACCCATACTTCTTCAGCCCCCGCTTCTTCGCAATCTTCTGGTCAATCGCGTAGCTGGATATGTGCGGCGGAATCGACCGGTGGAACGCTGTGTCGAAAAATCCGATGGATTTGGCGTTTGGCAGTTGAGTGAGGCATGTCTTGATCACAGCGAGAGACGCGCCGTTGTGCCTAAGCCGAAGGTGAGTTATAGCACGGAGTAGAACTAAGAGTGGCTTACAGGGGTGCGAGGTCCGAGAGTCGCTCGATGTGCGTATAGGCCTCCTCGTTGATGAGGACGGGGTCAGAGTAATCCCCACCGTGGACAACGCGATGGCAGACATGGGCAATGTCGGCGCGGTTGATGTCTGCTTCCTCGTCGAGGCATTCGAGAAAATGGGCGAACGCCGAAGCGTGGTCGTGGACCGATGATGCCTCTTCGTTCTTCGTGGTACCATCGAGAACCTTGAACGAGAATTTCGCGGGTGGGGCGGAGATGTTTGAAATGGAGGACGTGAGTATCAGGCGGACTGGCTCTTTGTCTGCTGGGGCGGTGCGAAAGAGGGCTATCTTGAGAGATGAAGAGCCCGCATTCACAGAGAGAACTAGGGACTTTGAGGAAGACATTAGGAGCACTGGTACACTAGCAAGCTGACTTCATCGATTAACGCGTCCGGAGAATCATAGCCTTGGATAAATGACGCAGGTCTGGAGTCGGTATCGAACGAGCCGAGGCTACTCCTATTCTGGACATGGACTCCCACGCTGTCCGTGGTTTATTTCTGGGATAATTCTGATATCTAGCAGGTTGTTGGTTCAAAGCTCTATTCAATGCAAAGCGACTCGCATGAATTTGGCAGCAACTACAAATTGGGGCCGCGGTTTGTAGTTACTGCCAAAATTGTAGGTTGGTTCGATCTGTGAGCAATGCAATCCCTCCTCGCATGAAATTTTGCGCAACTACAAACCGCGGCCCCAGTCTGTAGTTGCTCTCCCAAGCCAACTTTATCGAGTACAGTAACGCGTTCGGAGCCTTTGGATAATACTCTGGTCTGGAGTCGGTATCGAACGTGCCGAGGCCACTCCTATTCTGGACATAGACTCCCACGCGTCCAAATCAGGCCGTGGTTTCGCCGGTTTACATGTCTGTCTTGCGTTAAAAAAAGCTTTCGTGGAGAGGATATCGTAACTTGGGGCTTCTTACGTTTCTTCACATTTATAGACGACCTGCACATTCAAAAGACCCAGTTTAATGGGCAGCTTGGCAAGTTCGCAGTGGCTGGAAATGGGATCATTGGGGTCTAGACTCGAGGCCATTTTCCAACCACACCGAAATGCCCTGGAATCGCATGGTATCTTGACATGGAACGGCCTAGAGCCTATTTCTGCGCCGATCGACCATGACGCGCTTTCTGCATCCGTAGAATTATAAAAGCGAGATCGGATTGTGGCTGGTTATCAACAACTCCTTGCCTCCTACAATCATGCCTGGTCAGATTCTCCTTCAAGCCAATCCCCCGGCGGACCCGTCGCTCTTGCCCGAGTCCCTGCTCGACTTTAATGTCAAGCTGGATATCAAGAACTACCTTTCCGATGAAGAGCTTAAATCTCTCAAGATGTTTCGCAGGGCCGCGGATTACATTGCAGCAGGTATGCCTTCACAAGTCTTTTTCTTCGTCGCGATCCGCATGTTGACCAAACTGCAGCAATGATATTCCTCAACCACAACGTACTTGTCGAACGCGACATTACCCACGATGATATCAAGTCTCGTCTACTCGGACACTGGGGAACATGCCCAGGTACGGCCAGTTGTTAACCATGCGAGTGTAAAATAACCTCTCCCCCCAGGTCTCGTTATGGTCTATGCTCATCTCAACAGGCTCATCCGTAAAACCGGTCTCGATGCCTTGTATGTCGTAGGACCAGGTCAGTGACTCTTTCGCGTTTGACTCACCCCCCGACTGAACCCTGGAAAGGCCACGGTGCTCCTGCTATTCTGTCTTGCCTCTGGCTCGAAGACTCTCTCGGCACCTTCTACCCCGAGAACACTCGCGATTACAAGGGTCTCCACAAGCTTATCGCGAGTTTCAGCGTCCCAGGAGGCTTCCCCAGGTCAGTCTCAATTCAACTTTCAAAGTGGCCATCCGCTGAACTTTATGCCAGTCACATCAATGCTGGGACACCCGGTGCGATCCACGAGGGCGGAGAGCTCGGCTACGCACTCTCGGTCAGTTTCGGCGCTGTCATGGACAACCCGGACCTCGTCGTCGCATGCGTGGTCGGAGACGGTGAAGCTGAGACCGGGCCGACGGCAACAGCGTGGCACGGTTTCAAATACATAGATCCCAAAGAATCGGGTGCTGTCCTGCCCATCGTCCATGTCAACGGGTTCAAGATCTCGGAGCGTACCATCTACGGTACCATGGACGACAAGGAGCTCACTGCGCTCTTCACGTACGAAAACTCATCTTCTGCGTATATCTTTCGCTGACCTTGTTTTTAGCGGCTACGGATACCAAGTGCGTTTCGTCGAGGACGTCGCGAACATCGACAACGATCTCGCTGCGTCAATGGACTGGGCTCTTGTCGAGATCAAGAAGATCCAAACCGCGGCCCGGAGCGGCAACCCCATCGTCAAGCCCCGCTGGCCCGTCCTGATCCTCCGCACGCCCAAGGGCCTCGGCGGGCCCAAGGAGTTCCACGGCGAGCTCATCGAGGGGTCGTTCCACTCCCACCAGGTCCCCCTCCCGGGCGCCAAGACCTCCCCCGAGGAGCTCACCGCGCTGCAGTCGTGGCTCAAGTCCTACCGCCCCGAGGAGCTGTTCACTGCCGACGGCGTGCCCGTGCCGGAGATCCTCAGCATCATCCCCGAGGACGCGGAGAAGCGGCTCGGGCAGAAGAAGGAGAGCTTCCGCACGTACGAGCCGCTGAACGTCCCCGAGTGGACGGACTTTTGCGCCAAGCAGGGCACGCAGGAGAGCTGCATGAAGGCGGTCGGGCGCCTCCTCAAGGGCGTCGTTAAAGAGTGCGCTCCTCGTTCTTGCTCATCGTATCCAGCGCGCATGCTGATTCTTTATGCAGGAACCCCCACAAGTTCCGGATCTTCTCGCCGGACGAGCTCGTTTCCAACAAGCTCGATGCGGTGCTCGATGAGAGCTCCCGCAATTTCCAGTGGGACATCGAGTCCCGCGCACAGGGGGGGCGTGTTGTCGAGATCCTGTCGGAGCACACCTGCCAGGGTATGCTGCAGGGCTACACCATCACCGGCAGAACGGGTAGGTCTTTCTGCCCCCAATCCGGATATCATACCAACGCTGTTGTCTAGGTTTGTTCCCCAGCTACGAAGCGTTCCTTGGTTTGTTCCCATTCCTTTGGTATTGCGATATACTCCCTGATCGGCATACGTTTAGGCATCATACAGACGATGATGGTGCAGTACAGCAAGTTCACGAAGATGGTATGCGATCGCATTGTTTTCTGTGACTGCGATCTGAATTGTTTTCGCTTAGTCGGCGGAGATTCCGTGGCGCCAGCCTAACGGTTCTCTCAACTACCTGGAGACGTCGACCTGGGCACGTCAAGAACACAACGGATTCTCGCACCAGAACCCGGCCTTTATCGGCGCAGTCCTCAATCTCAAAGCCACCCTCGCTCGTGTTTACCTCCCTCCCGACGCCAACTGCTTCCTGTCGACAATGTCGCACTGCCTGCGGGCAAAGAACTACGTCAATCTCATGGTCGGCAGCAAGCAGCCTACGCCCGTTTGGCTCACCCCGGAGGCAGGCGGACAAAGTATGCGTTGCTTCCCTGATTTTCATTACCGACGCTGACGCCTGCCCGCTCCACAGCACTGCATCGCCGGCGCCTCAGTCTGGGAATTCGCGAGCGTCGAAAATGGCGTCAACCCTGACGTGTATGTGCCGCGATCGCGATCAGCCTCCTTATCCTCTCTGACTGACATCACCCGTGCAGCGTCCTCGTCGGCATCGGCGTGGAGGTAACCTTCGAGGTCATCGCCGCCGCGGCCCTCCTGCGCAAACACGTCCCCGAGCTCCGCGTGCGCGTCGTCAACGTCACGGACCTGATGATCCTCAGCGCGACGGGCTCGCACCCCCACTCGCTCGACGACGAGGCGTTCGATACGCTCTTCACGGCCGACAAGCCGATCCACTTCAACTACCACGGGTACCCCATCGAGCTCAAGGGCCTGCTTTTCGGGCGCCCGAGGCTCGACTAGGGTGTCGATCGAGGGGTGCGTTATTCACTTCTTCGTTCATTCATCATGGTGTTAATTCCGGTGTCTACTATAGCTACCGCGAGGAGGGCACCACGACCTCGCCGTTCGACGTACGTTACCCTCCTCGCCTCGCCTCTCATCCCCGATTTCTTATCTAAATTTCATGCAGATGATGCTGTGCAACCACACCTCGCGCTACGACGTCGCCGCGGCCGCCATCCGCGGCGGCGCGCTCTCCAACGCCAAGGTCGCCGTCAGCGCGCACCAGCTCGAGTCGTATATGAAGCACCTTGCGGCGAAGGAGCGGGATTATATCTATGCGAACGGCAAGGGTACGCAGCGCTTTTCGTTTTCATTTTTATAAACCCCCCGACTTGGTTGACTGAATTGTTTGGCTTGGCAGATCACGACGATACGTTCGACACGCCTACTTTCTGAATGTGCAATAAACAAAAGGGGGTGCGATAAATAGAAGAGAGAAGGCGCCGTGTAAAAAATTCATTGTAAAATTACTGTGCAACTTGGTCTAATAGTATGCATTCGTTTTGCCCATTCCTTGGACGGCCCCATCTCCCCCGAGCTTCAGCGCGACTTGGCAGCATCTTTGGTGATATCGACATGAACAATACTGCCGTATGCAGGGTCATAAGTTGGTCGACCGTGTTAACTTTCTTCTGCAATACAATCATGCGGCGGCCTCCGAGATTGCGTCCGAGCCCGAGATTGTCACTGTTGCTTTAAACCTGTCTCTGATCCCGCCCGTTCCATTCCGCTTTCTTTTGTGAGAAGATTAACGAGTTTAATTTTAAAATTTAATTTTTGACACGCTACGCGAATCCACATTTCTCACTCTGACCGGTAACAAATAATGTATGTACCACGCGGGACTGCATAACTGCAGACGCGTCAGTCAGCGACATCGAAAGAAAGTGGAGAAGTATAGTTACTCATTGTAGAGTTGCGTAGACCGCGAGGCGCGGAACCCTCAATAAGATAAGATAGGCCGCATCCATTGACCATCGGACTGAGTGTGGGCACGGACAGCAAACTTGCTCGATCCGTGGACCAACACATCCCGGAACCTCTGTATCAGTCACTGGCAGTACATCCAGGCAAACCTGCGGACGGAATCAACTCTGCGCCTTCTTTCCTGGGCAGAGAAGACGTGCCTACCCGCTGTCAGCCTCGAGAGGTTGACGAGAACTGGAAACAAAGAATCAGCACGCAGTTCCTTCAAAATAGTCGAGTTGACGAGGTTGTCGACGTCGGTTCCCGCGCATTTCTCAAAAACAGCGTAGAAACACGGAAAAATACTGTAGTACGAGGCCAAGCAGACTGAGGCAGAGTTTGGGCAGAGTACTGTAGTATTATTCATCCATTGATTAGCAGAAATTTGCATCTCTGTGGCTCATGGTGGATAGAGACGTTCGAACAATTGAGTAAGGCAGCTTGCTGAGCTTCGGATTTGGCCCTACCGCATGGTGTAATGGGCGAGGAACGAGCCCACAGCGTCTGTCTAGAGAGACGTAACCGCATGGCAAGCAAGAGATTGTCGTTGCCAGATCGGCTTGTTTGCCCATGTGTCAACGCCAGTTTATTGGCCTGTCATGTCCCTTACCGACCGAATATCTATGCTGCCTACGGCGCTGCTATTACTCCTCAATGCAGCAATCTCGACCGCGCAGACGAGGCCGCTTTTGAACGCAAACTGGGTAGAGCCAGAGCAGGCTCCAAATCCGCCTTTTTTCACAATTCCAACGGGAAACCAGCTTGCAATATCCGTTGCAGCTGTGCTTGGGAAACACGGACACTCCAATACCGCGATTTTTTGTCACAAACAGCTCTTCCGACGCCAGCCCTGGATCTGACGGGGGACCCTGATGTTTTCGAGATCGTTCTGAGCCAAGGGCAAGGCTCCTGGACTGGGGCATTTCCGTCGGGCGGTGTTTTGGGAGTCGAGGATGCGGGGCAGATGCCCTTCGAGATCGGTGTGTCCACAGACGCCCCAATACACCAGGTCGTAGAAAATCCACCAATGCTTGGGGATACGACAGCCACCCAAGCTCTGTTGTTTTCGCCTCCGTTTATGGCGCCAACTGTACCATCTCCGTCATATCCCAATTATACCCTTCCCCGACGGGAATCTCTCCGCACCAGATGCCCCTTCTAGTCCGACAAACTATACACTGGTCGTATCGGCAACAAGCAATGGATTGGCGTCGATGCAGCAGACCGCTTGCATGCTTCTTGCGCAAAAGTCCAGCGGGACGATCTCAAACGAGAGCTTATGGCTACGCGATGCATCAGGCTGGCGGACGGAAGTGGCTTGTGACTGGTCTAACCCCCCAGACGAACTACACAATGTATGCCATCCAGAGCAGCTACAAAGTCTCCGGGCCCATTTATTTCACGACCAAATCATGTGCGTGAATTTTTAGGCGTTCATGTCGAGACGAACTGACTTTTAGTCGCTTAGCATCTTTCTCGTGCCCTCTCGTTCTCCAGCTCCCTTACTGTCCATCGATAGCGTACGCTATGCCTCTTTCTGCACCCCCATCGACGGACCTGGTCTACACCAGTGCGAACCTTCCTGACTCCATCAGTGCCCCCATAATCTCCTCGCTCACCAACTTCACTACAATCCTCACCACTTTCGCCTGCGGGCGAGACTTCTACTCACCTCTCGTCACCTGCGCGGATTGTCAGCTCGCGTATCGCACGTGGCTATGCACCGTCTCTTTCCCCGCTGTGCAGACCCCGACACTGCTCCCTCCACGGCCGCGCTCCTCCCATCTCAGGCGCCCGACGCCCGCAACGCTGCCTTTTCCCTCGGGAGACTCGTACACGCAGCTCCTACCTTGCCTCGAGACGTGCACGGCGACGGACCGTGCGTGCCCGAACTTGGTCGGTTTCCGGTGTCCTTTGCCGCAGTTCAACTGCGGCGCAGAGTTATGGCGTCGGGTACGTCGATAGCGGGGCGATCGGCGTGCAAGGTGGAGGGGATCCCGGGACCTGGGCTGACAATTATGGGAATGTGTGGTGTAATTCTGGCCAGTGATTGCAGGACTTTTTCGAGTTTTAAATTATATTTGTTTTATTTAGACCACTTACGCGTACGAACCAGGCTTTCATTGAGAGATGGAAGAAAACGACAGACTACTGATTTGCAGCCTCTATGGATCCTCGGCTCACACAAGCTCTGTTATGTACAGGAAGAGCGAATCAGATACCGTCCATATCGCAGCGCAGTCTCCTCAAACGGTTGTCAGATAACCTGTACATATTGTAAGGTGAGTACCTAGACTGGCCAACATGCTCCTGCGCTACATGAATATTTGCACACTCATAAGAACCACGACCGCTTGTTTCCAACCATCTTTGGCTACGTAGCTTGAGGACCAGGCCACTGTGTTGCCTTAGTTATGTAAACAGCAAATATTCGAAATGTGAACGAACCTTGATCATCACACTGACAGGGAAGCCTACGGCGCTTTCCTTGTCCTTGGTGTTCAATCCATCCTTGTTGACGTGACCTTTGCCCAAGGTCAGTGTTTCCACGACCTGTTCAAAGCTGTCATCAGAATAAAACCTGCGTGTGTCCATGAATTTACCTCGAAGCCCAGGTGAGCATATGTGTCCCGCGAATGGGCCGTGGTCGCTTCCAGTGTGATGGGTTTCGAACCGCAAGAGGCAAAGCCCTCTTTCATAAGCATAGTGGAATAGCCTGTCGAATGCTTTGAATGTTGTGTACTTCGACAACCGCCTCGTACATACCTTTTCCTTGATATTCTGGATCTGTAGCAGTGATTTCGAGTCTGAAGTGATCCGTCTCATGGAAGTCTTTGGACTTGAGTGCTTTCTTGACTATCGGGGCGATTGTAGGTTTGAACACAAAAGCTGCTCTCTACTAAAAGATTGGTCAATCTTCCGGGCAAAACACTCTCCGTAACTTACCCATAATAATGTGAAACCCATGGCAAAAAGGCTGCGGAATCCCCCGGAGCGAATTGTGGTCAGTGTTCCTTCGATGACTTTGTGAGGGGGAACCCATGCGGCAAACGCGACAAGTTTTTCGACGCCGGATTTCTCTGGGATCGCTACCACTGTAATACGTCCTCCGACGAGATCCACGCTGCGATTGACAGAATCCAAGAACAATCGAAGATTTTCGAGGCTGCGGGCACTTTGGATCGGGGTCTCATCCGCGATGGTATGTACCGAAAAGTGCTTTCTTTTCGTCTGCCCACACTACCAGCGAACCCCTATTCCACCTCTGCATGTTGCCATTGTTGGGCGTGGTGAACCCAGTGTCACTGTCACGAGGTAGATCAGTTGAGTTAGTTGACATCAATGTTTGATCGGATCGCGCATGATCCGATAGATTCCGATTCGAACGACGAATAGTGGAAGGTTGCTATTTTCTAAGCACCCGTTGGGCGCGCAAGGCAATAATTTGGGAGCACAGGCGCTGGACACCGTCAATCTCGTGTTTCTTTCGATGTCTAACTGATGCAAGGGGTTTCAGCCCGTTGATGCCGAACCAATGCCAAACCCAAAGTCAGTTAACGTTTGTTGGTTCCTAATACAACGCGAGGAACGAGCCGTATTTGTTTTAGCGTCTACAAGAGATTAGTAGGTTCTGCCCGGGCCCAACTTTTAGGTGGCAATCAATACTAGAGGCGAACAGAGTTTGAAAAAGCACTCTTGCGATAACCTCTGTTTATCACAAGAAAACCACCCTCCGAGTCCACCCTCCACCCTTCCTGCGCAAATGCCATCTCCTGCCAACTTATCATGTTTTATGCAAACATTATTTTTCATGTATACCATGCATCCGAAAGTACAGCACCAATGAGGATACATTTTTATGATCCGGCTTTCTCAAAGGAATGATTGGGCTATGCGGAAGCTGCTACAAATATGTGTAATGGTCCACGATCAAAAGTGGGAACAGTTTGCGCAGCGAACTTCCAGAAACTGGGCGCTCAACAATTTCCTTGATCATCTCGCTGCCTGGCATGAAACCTGGTAATATTCCCACGGTTCAATTTGATCGGAATCAAATCCGAACTAGAGTATTGGTCCGTATAATTTGTCTGAACCCTTGACATACATTTTCACCGAGTGAAAAACTTGCATGGTAGTATGTGCACAGCAAGTATAAATTAACGCTAATTCAACTTGAGTAATTGGTGTGTACTCATGATCACTACGCACAACTAGCTGAGCCAAAAACTAAATAGCACAAAGATATAGCATATGTACATAATAATACTCATACTAGTCAATTGTGTACTCTATAGTTGTCCCAGGTATCCTGAATATTGGTTCCACAGCATTTTGTGTAGTCATCCCATTTCGAATTTCTTCTCGGCTCACGGCCCGCACGTGGAGGATGACTCTGGTGGAAAGAACACTGTGCATAACACGTAGGAAGCTGTGAACCAAATTTCAATCTTATTCACTGGTTTGCAGTGTCTACTTACGTGTTGAAAAGATCAACCAGTTCGATCTAAAGACTCATTAGCGTTGAACAGATCAAGACATCCAGTGGACTGACCGGACCCCATATGAGGACTGCAAGATTTCCAGCTGAAATCACTGGGACACCAGAGTTCAGGACATGCCAAAGGAAAGAGAGAACAACGTGCAGAATAACAGGACAAAGTATGAAATGCCATCTCGATACAGTATTTTGATGAGGGGATTGCTTGAATGGCGAAATCTCTTCACTCCCACCCAAAGTGTGCATACCATGAGAACTAAATTTTAGTTCAGTGATTTCTGTCAGCCAGAACACAAAAAAGAAAATTCAGGAATACCAGTTTCATTGATCAGGACACCAATAAAGGCCACAACAAGAACGATGCTCCCATTAGCTAGCTGGCAGCCCGCAACTATGGGAAGTGGAGGTGGACCAACTGAAAACTTGCTTAATATGCTGCAGAAGTGTTTATTCACTCACATTTGAGGCTCTTCAAAAACAATGAAACCACAACAACCGTTGTACAAGCAATAGCCTATCAAAACAAACTCAACTCGGAAACAAGAGAAAAAGGGTGGGCATACAACATATTGCACCACAAGTGCAGTAAGAACACGGGCATCACAGCCCATCAATGCATATGTGCGAAGAACAAGAAGAGCTGAAAATTGTTCAGTAAAATGAGAGTGCTGACAAGAGTGAAGGACCAACACACCTTCTGCTACTGCAATGCCAAAGAAAGTACCCCCTGGTGATTCATGGATCTCTTAAAAATTGAGATAAAATGACAACGACCCACAAGACGCAGAAGCATAGAGCGGGAAACAGTTCTATGGCAATGTTCATTGCAATATTGAACTCAGCATGAAAAACACACCTTGATATTAATCTGTGGGGTCAATCCATCTGGAATTTAAACTCTGTTGTTATGATGCTATAGGACAATGAAAGTCATTGAACATACAGCCCAGTACCAAGGGAACATCAATGAACGGCGAATATCGAGAGCACATGTAAAATATCTTGGTGAGACTCCATTTTGAGCCCCAGATGAGAGATACCTAGTGACCTCATTATTATACGAAGAGCAAGCAAGTCACTGGTCACTTACTTCAAGCTCAAGAGACAAGAAATAGTCGTAAACCTGGGGTTGGTGTTATGAAGGCACGGGGTCCGACTCATTGCAACACTTGCTAGAATTGTTATGCTAACCACTGTAAAAATTCAGTGAACTGTTAGGCTACTGAAATTTGAATTGGTGTACCGTCCATGTACTTGGCATCATTCAGTCCTTGAAAATGAGAAAAGTGTGAACAAGACTGACCTTCACTTGTTTCAGAAGGAATGCCGAACTAATGCTTGCCAAGATTGACCGGGGGGGCTCTCCAGACACTTCCATGGCTGGGACGTGGGTGGCGGGCCTACCAAATCATAAATCAGAAGCAGTAGCATTTAAAGGAATTCAATTGGACCCACCGCTGACTTGTTTGGACCCAGTGCAGTGTCAGTGTTCCATCCGACGTTGATTTACGAGTCGATCCGGGGTCTGAACCGTTGATCATCTTTCTCGAGATAAGTGCGGTGCGGTTGGAGGCAGAGAGTTTCGGAGTGTTCCGTAATTTTTTTTTCTTCCGTTGGGTTCAAGTTGAATTTTGCCACCTGGCACCAAACCACGCCAAGTTGTATAACAATCGTATATGTCGCATTGCCCCCTTCTATATGTCCAGCTCTGCGTGAAGCCTTTGTTGTGGTCCACCCGAAGTCCACCATATCAATATTCCCAGCATCAGTACGGCACCTCAAGTTGCCCGATCAAAGTTGCCTGATCATACAAGTCCCTCAGCCTCTTCCGTCACGAGCGTTAGTTTCTCTCGACCGCCTCAATGCTCTTCAGGAGATCCTGGAACCCTGATGGCCTTGTGAATTCCGAGTAAATCTTTTGTTGAACAGGTGCTAATCCGCCTCTGTATCAGCACGTATATGTCACCGGTGGAAGCACAGGATTGGGGCTCTCTCTTGCTCTAATTCTTGCCAGTAAAGGGGCCCATGTATCCATTGTAGCACGAAACCAGGAAAAACTGGATAGTGCATTGAAAGCTATAGAGGTCAGGATATGATTACTAAAATTGTCAATACTCAACTCAGCATGTTGGGTATCTAGAAATGTCGACAGCATCCAAATCAACGGATGGCAGCCTACTCCTTTTCCTTGAACACTGCGGGAGAGTCCTCAGCAGCCCTTGAGGCTGTTTGCAAGCCGTATGGTGGAAATTCACCAGACGCTGTTTTTGCTTGTGCCGGGAGCTCGAAACCTAAGTTCTTCATGGATATGAGTGAGGAAGATATGGAACAGGGAATGGTCAATGGCTACTGGGTACAGGCATGGACTGCAATGGTGAATTTTGTTCGATTTTATCTACAGAATACTGAACTGGGTCCTTTCCTAGGCAGCCGCTAAAAAAATGGTGCGAGACGGCACCAAGGGCAAGATTGTTCTCGTTTCATCCACCCTTGGCTACATGTCATTTATCGGATGGGCATCGTATTCGCCAGCGAAACACGCACTTAAAGGTGTGTCCCGAAAACCATTGGTTTATTATGTACACTGACTGCCGGCTCAAGGTCTTGCGGATACATTACAGTCCGAATTTATGTTGTACGACATCGATATCCATATATTCTTTCCCCCGGCAATGTTCACCCCCGGATTCGACGAGGAGAATAAGACAAAACCTAGGATTGTGCGAGAAATTGAAAGCACAGATGATGGATTGACAGCCGACGCCGCGGCCAAGGCACTCTTCCAAGGTAAGCCGTTGATGAAATTGAAGCAGCATTTTCATTGAGAGGAAATTCAACGAACAGGCATACAGAACGGCCACACTCATATCACCGGTGATATCATCACCGCCATGTTCAGGGCTTCAACGCGCGGTGTAGCTCCGAGGCATAACATATTCCTGGACATGCTGTTGGATATGGCAGCTTTTGTCAGTCACTCCATCCTCCGGGCACTTCAGTTGACTCACCTGTTTAGATCATTGCTCCTATTTGGAGATTGGGTGTCGACAAACGCGTCCGCGCACACCGCGCAGAGCATCAGCAATACCTTCATGATTCCGGATTCTTTTCTTGAGCATCTGCAGAGGTAAAATGAATCCGGGCGCTTGAACGCTTCGTACCTGTGGACCCACTGTTAGTTTTCAAAATGACGAGTCTACACGCGGTACTAGTACCCCCGAATAAACCACGTCCTTCTGTACCGACCTCAATTGAGCTATGCATTTTCCCGAACTGGACCCACCGTTGGCGCAGGTAATTGTCAGGTGGAACTCTTTTGGGTTCTGCAGCCTCACTTTCGGCTGATATATTTTGCGATGCTGAGATACGAAGTGGCACCCACAGAGTGTTAGAAAGACCAAATGATTCCGAAGCTATTCGAGCGGGTGTCCTTATGGCGCGTTGCCGTTTGGGTCCGTTCATGACAAAACCGTGGAGCGCATGGGACGAAATATGGAAGACGGAACCGAAAAACTAGAGACACCCAAGTTTGTGCGGCGAATTCAGAAGCCCGCCATTCGGAAGACACTGGTTTGTCAAGCGAGGCGTTCTCGCGAGTAAGATGTGTGCACTGCGCGTGCCTGTTTTGCAAGACGTGCGACAAACGATGAAAGTATACCCGCACTTGTCGAGTTCTCGTTCGGCCAGCTGTACCCAATCAACAAAAGAAACGCCGTAACATCAAACCCACTCAACAGACAGAGAAGATGTTTTGTGGTGCGATGTCCACACCCCAAGTGTTCGTTGAAGTCTGGGAATTCGGACCCACGAAGTCATAGCGACCGGTGACGGAGATGCGCTGCTGGCTGGACAGGGACGGATTTGACTGCCAGTGGACGGGATCACTGTGGAGACGGTGGATTAGATAGAAGAAAAACACGTTCGAGATGCCCGTACAGCACAATATCAGGGAAAGATGGCCGCGCGAACGCTCGTCGAAGCGCTATGAGTTAAACGATGATGATCCATTGGGTAACGGATAGGCAGATCTCATTTGGTCGGCATTCGTCAGGCGGATCAGTCAAACGGCGCGAGGCTAAGGCAAGACAGAACAAGACGAAACCATACTAGCCGAACAGTCGAAGATGCCCGGGCGAGTATGCAAAGATCGGAGTACGGCGTGGATGGAGTCCAACGGTGGGGATCACGATGGTATGTTAAAAAAGGGAAATGCCGCCCCTTGGAAGCATAGCCAACCGTGGATACTTTGGAGCGCGTTGATTTTTTCACTGGGTGGCCAATTCAATTGACTTCCGAAATTTCGCCAAACCAGCAAAGATATCGGTATGAACGAGAAACGAAAACGAAAACCAGGTAGCATACGGCCCCATCATCCGGCTGCTGAGGCCATCAAGTCAAGCTTGTCACACCCGCTCGGCTACATCCGACATCTCCGACGACGCGCTCACGTGTTGTCCACCACATCTTGACTTTGCGCCCCTGTTCTGCCCAGATTCTCGCAGTTAACATGTCCTTTCTGGCTGTGTGCAAATCATTCAAATGCAACGTTGACTTCACGTCAAATTTGATGCTGGTGCACTCATTAATCCTGGTTCAACCATACCCCATACGTCCATTGTTTTGAGCCTTGAATTTGAACGAGATAACTGCGCAAGGAAACCACAAAAACTGGGTTTATAAAACACCTGTTTATAAACATGTTCGAAAACCAGCATTGAAAAACAGAGCCCTAGCGGCCCGCGCAGCGGGCTACATCAGTTATTTAATGTTGAACATTGCTGACAGTACAAAAGCCCAAGCGATCTGTGAGTAATAAATCCGGTGATGGCCCGGCTGGTCCCGAGGTGACGGTGACCGGCTCATTTGCGGCCATCATCTGCGGCCATCACTCGGCGATCTATATATATATGTTTTCGTTTTCGTTTCTTGTATATACTCCAAAGATATCTCGCGCACCTAACGTCGTGCTGTAACCTGCTCAATCAGACGAAAATGACACTTGTTGCTTGCACTGAACGAGTTCCCAAAAGCCCGTGTTGAATTCACGAAACTTTTTGGTAAGGCCCAGTCGAGTCGGAAATGAAACGAGGTTTGCGCGACAACCATAGTGGCTGGAAAGCAAGAGTCTGTGCATTTGAGATTTTGATCTCGCGCCGGATACTTCTTGAAGCGCGATCAACTGGAGGTTTGTGGAATTCAGCGGTGATTGCGTAGACTGAAGCTCGTCTGTCGAAAGAGATTCCAAGTTAAACCCATATAAAATTAGTAGAGTCATGTATCTGTCTGTGATCCCTTCTGGCAGATCACGAACATGTGGCCTTGGAGCGCGAAAACGGGGGGGAACGACTGCGGCACTACTACGAGTGAAAGCCTCGAGGGGTTTGAACGATGTATGTGTCCGAGTGTTTGAAACTGTACATATAAGCTGGCCACAGAGTCGTTGACAAAGCTTAAAATAGAGGTACAGATTCCGAACGTGCCAATGTACTGTAGGCTGCACGCTGCTTTCAGTGAATAGAGACTTCTGAGATAGCGTCGATTGACTGGACCAGAGCGAAAAAGAAAAATGGCAGCCGTAGTGCATCAGAAAGTCGTCGGGGTCCGGTCCGAATCGCTCCGAACTTGTCGCCCGAAAAACTTGACAGGTGGCAGTGCTTATGTCTGATTCCCCGGTTTATCCCACCCAGCAGGCTGCGCCCGTTGCGCATCCGCTTTCTCCGCCCCGTTCCCATACGCGTTCAAAGTACGCTCGCAGATGCGGCCAATCATCCTGGCCTTCGTTCCCCTCGTCATCCTCCCGCCTCCGATCGAAGCCGCGATGCACCATATATGCAAGGAGCGGGAAAAATGCACAATCCGCGAGCCCGAATTCATCTCCGGCAATGTATGCCGACCTACTGGCATATACTTCCCAATAATCCAGCTCAGCGCTGACATTCGTGACCAACGCGGACCGCTGCTCGATTTCTAAATGCTTCCCAGCTTTTTCTGTCTCGAAATGGGCATCTTCGAGCACGTCATAGGCGTTGTGCAAATTCTCCGTCTCTTGTATACGTGCCAGCGCCAGTGCCCTCGCGCTGCGCTGGGAGATAGGTGGAAGAAGCGGCCGTTCTGGTTGGTGGTATGTTGAGCTTGACTGTGTCAGGTTTTGAATCGACGGAATTTGGTGGGGGCGGGACTGGGTCAATGAGCACGGGCGTTTTGCCTCGATGATTGAGCTCGAGAAACGACGGTAGGCGAGTCTCTTTTGGATCCGACATGACCCTTAACCTGATGGCTGTAAAGGAGATTCCCTGACCAAAGTTTCAGTCGATGCAACGCGGGCGCCGAATTGCGCACGTACCTTTTCATAAAACCCCATGAAAACGCGCCAGCTTGGAAAGGAGCCATACACGTAGTATAAGACGGGCTCCTGTATGTGCGTCCCAAGTGCCTAGTGCCGCGCCTAGACTTAAATCCCGCGTTCTCGCATGACCCGGAGTGCGCGTTGGTGGTTCTTGTACTTCTGCCAACCCAAACAGTCCTCTAGAACCGTGACCGTGAAGCCCAGCGTATGCGCATCGTCCGCCGACGCGTGCACACAGACATTCGTCAACCGGCCTCCGATATAAAGATGTGTGATGCCCCGCGCAGTCAACTCATCAGGTAGCGTGGTATCCGTGAAAGCGAAATACCACTTCTTTGTGACGACCAAGTCTTGCGGCTCGCGCAAAGCCATAACGGATTCCGGGAACGCTGCGCCGACGCTGTTCGGCTCGCAGCAGGGTGTCTTGCCGGTATGGGTCCCTCTCAATAAACCCAAGTCTGTCGACCAGTCGGGTTGTGGTCCCAGAGTATACTCAGATCGCACCCAACATATGACATCCCCACTGGCCCGGAAATCTCTGGCAGCCTGTGGATGAAAGAAACTCGTTTGGCAGGTCGATGAGGAAAAGACAACTCTTCTCGGTTTCCATTGGCGCTAATAGTCGTGGTCAGGGACTTGAAGTATAGGGGTCTGACATCCGAGTCAAAAGGAGCCATATAGATTTTTGTCAGTTGTGAAAGCGTTTATTTGTTCGTATTCATCGCTGTCTAGTTCATGACGCTCTCATCTCGGCTCTCGTTTTCGCTGCCATCTTGATATCGTCGAGGGAAATAGAGGACTCGTCACACATTCCCCTGAAAATCCCATCTTGCTTCAGGAACAGAGCTGCAGGTGTGTCGAATTCCTGGTGGGCATTCAATAAGCGCTAAATGGAAAGGGCAGAACCAACGCACAGCTATCTGCCCCGCGTCCATGACGCATATCCGATCATAAGCAATAATGGTGGAAAGGCGGTGAGCAATGCACAGAATAGTGCGGTCTTCGAATTCGTGAGTGATCGTATCTTGTATCTTACGGTCCGTTTCGTAGTCGACGGAGGCTGTGGCCTCATCGAGAACTAGAATGGGTGCGTCTTTCACAAGGGCTCGTGCGAGGGACACGAGCGATCGCTTGACAAGTTCGTTAGTTGTATAGCCACGCAAGTGTGCTGGCACAGAACGCACCTGTCCGACGCTCAAATTGTTACCCTCATCCTCGATGACCGTGTCGAGCGAAAACTTGTTCACCGGGGTGTTCGATCCGCTCGGTTTCTCGTCGTCTGCGTTCTCCCGTTTCGTAAACTCCACCAGGTAGGCGCGGCGAAGAGCATCCCACAACGTCGCATCGTCGGCCAAACTGAAGGGGTCGAGATTCGTCCGCAGGGTGCCAGAGAAGAGCAGTGGTTCCTGGAGTGAAAGGGATGTTACTGCGCCGGAACAACCTCAAGCTATAGATATATACCTGGGGGATGATTGCAACCCCACTTCTTAGGTCGCCAAGGCCGACTTGCGAGATGTCGACGCCGTCGATCGTTATCGAGCCCGAGGTAAGTTCAACCAGTCGGAACAGGGCTGGAAGCAGTCATTTAGACTGAAGCCATGCAAGGCAAAGATGGTCGTACCAGTCTAGATGACAGTCAGTGAGGCTTCACGACGATAAGGCAACACATACCGTGATCGAACTCTTCCCGGCTCCCGTTCTAGAAAGCACAATTAGTATCCTTCGCGTGTATTGTTCGGGAAATTGGTATTACCTTCCTACAATACCAATCTTTTCGCCCGCTTTGACGTTTCTGCGTTAATAGACCTTGGTGGCTCGAAGAAAAGTCAAGTCACCTTGGACATTCATGGAAATTCCTGAAGCAGATGGATCAGAACGTGAGCCTACCACAGATAGGGCAACAAACCTTTGATCACGGCGGGAAGTTCGGGTCTGTACTTGAGGACGACATCCTTCATCTCAATCTGCCCGCGGAAAGGCCATGGGGCCGCTGGCTTCTTGTCACGGATTTCAATCGCGGCTTCCTGCTCCACCTCTGTCGCGTAGTGTAGAACCCGCTCGACCGAATTCATGTCGTTCTCAACTTCTGCGCTTTGCCGCACCATCCAGCTGAAACTAAACCCATATCGTCAGCACCCGTCACAAACCAGGGCCAAGTCCCACAACTCACGCTTGTTGGACACTCAGAATATAAGCCAGCACTAGACCTGTCTGAGAAGGCGAGACCGTAAACCGCGTACCGACGGCAAGCATCGACACGGCGAATGCCAGGAGGGAGCCAAGAAAATCGAGACGGATTCCGAGCCAGCGCTATCGGATATAGCGCCTCAGGTGACGGAAATTCAAGGATGGACCACGGTGCGTACCTGGTTGGTAACCGTGAGCCAATAGGCGCTGCGCAACCGTCAAAAAAAATAGGTGCAGTATTATCGATGGGACATACCGGTTCTCCGTGTCTACGAGGCGTTCATTATCTAGGAGGAAGCGCTCCGTGACTCCGTACGCTCGTATCTACACACATGTTCAGAACCAATCACAGGTGGGGCTTGAAATTTACCGTAGCGAGGCCCGACAAGCTCTCACTGAAGTGCGTATATAGCGCCGAGCGTAGGAGCGCGTCTTAGGGCACGTTAACCAAAAGGAAAATGATAGGAGAACGGGCAATACCGAGTCTCTGCAGAGCATTGTGAGAAATGGGGCGGCAATGGAGTGATAAGACATTACCTTGATCTCTCTCGCGCTAGAGCGATAGAACGCAGCTAAGTAACCATACATGGTAAGGACGAACGCCACCGCGATCAGGAACCATGGGAGGACGACAGCAATCAATATTATAGCTCCGACTATATTTGCGAATGTAGAAAAGAATATTCTCAGAGCCTCGCCCAGAGTGCTGTCAATCGTGTCGCAATCTTTGGTGAAGCGATGCAAGATACGTCCTAATGGCGTGGTCTCGTAGAATGACATCGGTGCATGCACCACGCGCGTCAGCGCTCGCTTGTGCAGAGTTTGGGACGCAAAATACGTGAGCATTGCGAACGTGCTGCCCATGAAGAAAAAGGTAATGGCCTGGCTCACGCCAAAGAACGAATAGATGGCCATCTGGATGATTATGAGGAAAGAAATCAACGTGATAAATGACGAGACTTACATAGAAGCCTTGGGATCTCGGCCACTTCTTCTCCTGCCAGTAGACGAGCCAGTAAGAAGACATCGTGTTGGAGCCTTGAAGGAGAACGAGTGATAGGATAAGGAGAGGAACAACATATTTCCCGTTGCCAGCAGATATATAGGCCTTGTAGACTTCAAAGTCTATGCTTCCGATGTTTCTTTCTTCTGTTTGCATCATCCCCGCACCAGCCGTAGCCTTTTTGCGTGCGTCTGCCTGAGGAGCAGGGTTGGGGCCCTGCTCGACTTCTTCCGCGTCGCCCTTGGAGTGCTCGTTTGACCCGAACTCGGCCACAAATTTAGCAAACTCCCCGTCCTTCTGTATCAGCTCTGCATAAGTTCCCCTGGAGAAGATGATCTCAGCAAAATGGCGTGGCAGACGGATAGAAACACAAACCGCTCGGCGATGCGACCGTCAGCCACCGTCATGATATAATCAACGTGCGGCAGGAAATGAAGGGCATGAGTGACCTGGGAGCAGTTCGTCAGTCAGCCATTCAGTGAGGAATTGTCTGAGTTACAAGGATCCGTGTCTTCCCGGAAAGGGTGTTCTGAAGGACATTGTGGAAGACATTTTTGCCTACGTGGGCGTCTAAAGCACTGAGGGGGTCCTGCAGCATAATTTGAGTGTTAGGATACGGAATATAAACTGGGACATACGTCGAAGATTTGAATATCGCTATCGGAGTAGATCGACCGGCAGATGTTCAGACGTTGACGCTGGCCGCCAGAGAGCGAGATCCCCTGAAAGAGGGTTAGGTGTATGCTGGTCGACTCTGAATTTGATTCACCTTTTCGCCAACCTGTGCAAGACAGCGGATGAGAGATACTCAGAGAGAGAAAGACGAATATTACCTCAGTTAGATCCCCATTTGGAAGCATCTCAAGATCTGCCTGCAAACACGAATCGGTGATTGCTTTCCAGTATTTGTCTTCTTCGAACTATAACAATATAAGCACATTCAAGGCAAAAGACAAACGAGACCTACGGGCAGACCAAAACAAACGTTTTCACGGATTGTAGCGTTCTGAGAAGAGTTCGGTGATTTGAAACGCAGCATAGAAATGAAAATAAATACCTGAATCCATGCACTTTGAGGGCAATAGCTAACGGAACCGCCAAATTTAGTGTACCCAGTTGTCCGTCGGCATTCTCCAATCATGCCCTGTAGCAAGGTTGTCTTTCCACTGCCGACCTGTGAAGTTTCGAATTTCAGAATCCCAAGAATAGTTCGCCACAAGAAATCACGTACGGTGCCCACAATGGCCACCAGCTGCCCACGGGGAATCGAGAACGTCAGATCTGACATCTTGAACACCTTTTCCTCGTCGCCCTTGGCCTGTTCCACTGCACGAGCGGTAGCAGCGGCCGCCACCACAGCCTGGGGCTTTTCTATAAAAAACGGGGTCATTAGAGAACTGCAATTTTTTAAAAAATCACGGTACACTAGAGAGCCGTTTTTTATAAAACCTCAGAAGTCGCTTGCGCCTTCCAATGCAACGTGCTCGCTATACTCACAGCGATCAAAGCATCGTCGACGTTGCTGACGACGATCAGATGTATTGGAATATTTGGCACGGACTTCTCCCTATTGACGACCATTTGGCGGCAAGCTTGCCAGGGTGTCCGAATCGGGAAGACAAACCGTCGATGGGCACAACCGCACTTTTGGTGCCTCTGCGACACTTATCCAGGGGCGCGACTCTATCAGACTCCAATATACACTTTTAGACACTACATAATTCAAAAAGAAGCGAAGCATATCACGATCTGTATAATTCAAATTGCATTGTAGCACCAACGTACTACCGCCTACCTGGCGCCCGCAGGGCAGGCGAGAAATGTACTGGCACATCCCACTGAACTATGTCATACTCTACAATACCCACCGCGCTCCGCTGCTTTACCCACCGCTTTGCGTGCTGCTTTTAGCCGGCTCCGACATGAGCGCGAAGAAACGACATCCAGCTGCATACGCAGCGCTCAGCATGGAATTCGCGGCCACGGTGCATGCGCGGCTGGAGGCGGGCGCCTGAGTCATACATGCAGGTGATCAGCCAGACCACCCACCCTACAGCTTCTGCATGGCTTTCGCCCGACGCGCTCTGCGGTGCAAAACATTGTATCCGTGGCCAGGGCTTCCGATTTAAGCTGCTTGTGTTCGTCCTCATCCTGGTGAGTCCTCGGTATCAATGTACATGCCCATGTGCGCACGCGGTTGGCGCAAGAATCGAGAACAGCTCAGGACGAGGTACACCACACGCAGCGGATCGCGTCCGCTTCTGCGCGCAGCGCCGCACCTCGTACCTCGTGCCATCACGTCGTTGCACCGATGCCTAGGGTGTAGGAGCCGCGACAACGTCCTCGCCTAGCCGCGCATATCGGCGCGGATCGCGACCATGGACGGTGCGGCTTGCTGCCAGCGAGGTGCACAAGCGAACTTGCAAGCGGGGCATTCGCTCATAACGGAGTGCACAGCGGAAACACTTCATCTGAATCGATCGCATGCCAGGGGCAGGGTGCGCGACCACGGCTGCGACCAGCTTCCTATGCAGTACCCGTGGACCTGCGAGCACTGGATTCGAACTGAGCCTTGCGTGGTCTTGTGCAATGCTACACCGATTGGACTCGCGCCGCCGTCACCTCGGTGTAGGTGCCGCAGGAGCCTTCCTGCCTAGCCGCACACGCGGCGCTAGGTGCGCGGATTCGCGGCTATGCTGCGTGTGCGGCTGAATGCGGACGCATTGCGGATCGGCCACGAGGCGCCCGACATGGTGCATGGCTGTGGGTAACGCGAGACACGGAGCGCAGGATGCGGCAGCGTGGCGCGCACGGTTCACGCTCCTCGCCGTGCACGCACTGCCAACAAGCAGATGCGGGAACAAGATGAAAGTCTGTGTTGCGGGCTTGACTGCTGGCCCGTAAAGATACGAGGCAGGTAGACTTTGCCCGCGTCATCGTAGATAATCAGCGAAAATGTGGCACTAAAAGAGATGTAGTAGACGCACGTATGCCATCCCGCCTTCGCATACAAGATCCGGAGGCCGTTGGACTGTTCTCCCGTTCATTCCCCTTTCCAATGTTGCTTGTCCGGCCACTAGCACACGATCTGACACCACCAGTTGTTGTAGCTCGAATAGAGCTCCGGATCTTGTTCATAGCGCCTATGGTCAGGCGCAGCGAACAAGAATAGAACATGTGAGACTCTGGGAAGAGTTCCACGTCCAAAAGAGCTCTCCGCAACCCCTGGTGTGAGAATTATGGCCGCAAGCCTCTTGAGGTAGTATCGACGTGGTACACGGCTCATTCAAGGGAAGGAGTGCAGAAAACCATAGTGTATGTGCATTCAAACTGGGAGGTTGCGATTGGAGTGTTGGCGGTGGTTGAAGAACGAGAAAAACCGAGCTCGACGTAGGATGTGGCGTGGAAGAAGCAGGATGTCACGCATGGAACGCCCGTGACACACCATTGATGGGTGTTTAGGAACAGAAAGAACGCGCGCGTTTAAGCACAACAGGGAATATATAAAAATTCTGAGGACACAGAACGTCTCTGATTTCATCCGCAATTGTGGTGGAGCAAAAGAAATTCGAGAAAAGAACAGACTGGAGACGATAAACAATTTGGGAACATAGAGTTTCGAGTGGTGAGTGCGCCCAACAGAATATTTTCCGGATCTAACACAAGAGAACATTTCTATTGACCTGTCCTATCCTGCGATGCTTAGTTACCGCAAGCAAAACCGATGGAAACTTCCAAAATTCTGATTTCTTGTTTAGGAACAAGGAAAACAGTCTCGTATGAGTTGGAATGGACCTTTACAAGACAGCCAACTATATCAAAAATCCTGTATTTTACCCCCGCATCATATAATAAACTTATGGAACAGTAGAAACGTTTTCACAGAAACCCTCCAAAATTTTGGGAACACCGTATTTCCGGTATCAAGGGGGTCCAAAGGTATTTTTCGGAGATCCAACACCACAGAGCATGCCTGTCAGTCTATCCGATGATGGAATGGTCACTTAACCTACAAAATTCAGGTATTTTCATTTCCTCAAAGTCGGGATTGGCATTGACTCAGATCCATCGAAACACCAGTACAGATCTAGGAGCTCTCCATGCAAGTTGAGGAACACTTTTTGTCCAAGTGCTGTACAAACGGTTTGGGAGGCTACATATACTCTGAATTGTCATTCCTGGTGGCATACTTGAGACATAGAACTTCCAAGGGCCTTCCAAATGTTTGATTTGTCTCGCAAACCCAAAGTGCAAATCTTTCGACTCAACTCTGTCGTGCAATGTCGTTACTCTGATATTCATGCTAAATAGTTGTCTTTTGAGGTAACTGCTTTTCATTTGCGTGTTTTCAGCCCGTCCAATGAAAAGATGGGCTTCAGCCAAGAAAGACTGACCCACCGCAATTGATCATAACTAGAATGAGATTCAAGAGTAAAACACTATAGGGCGATACCAAGGTAAAGGTTTGGAGTTCAGAAAACTCATAGAACGCTCCAGGAGGTCCCTTTCCACCATTTGAAGCTCCCAGAAAATCGAAACACAGGTATTTCGAATTGATTTTGAGCATCAATGCATTTAAGCGCCCGGGCGCTTAGACGTCCCTCTGACAACTTGAGGATGAATGCGGTGGGAAAGAGCATCCATATGATATTGATATTCAGTCCATACATGTATTCAGGAAGTTTCGAGAGGGAATCAATCATACCATTGGACTCAAATGTACAACTTAGCAAGTTTTATTCGACGTGGAGCGGAGAAGACATTCACTTCTCATCTGTAGATCCGACATTGAGAAGGGAATAAAAATATATTCACTGTTGATCTGTATAGAAACTACCAGAGTAATGCAACACGAGGAGGGCGGGGCCGCGAGCACGAGCAAAGTCGCAGGAGCGTCAAACCAGCGCAAGGAGCGGAGCAGCCAGGAGGCGGCATGGCAAGGGAACCGGGACAGTACAACGAGCACAAACAGCGGGTGGCGAGTGGGAGCAGCGGGGCAGCGGGCAGGAGCGGCGGGGCAGCAGGCGGGAAGCGGCGGGAGCAACGGGCGGGAAGCGGCGGGAGCAGCGGGCGTTGGGGCGTGGGCAGCGGGGCAGCAGGCGGGAGCGGCGGGGAAGCTGGCTGGAGTTTCGGACGTCGGGCGGGAGCAGCGGGCGTCGGGGCAGCGACGCGGGGACGCAAGCAACGCGAGTACGGTAAGGGCGAAAAGGTGACGGTGCACGCAACGGATGCGAGGAAGTAAGGGGGGCAAGTACACCGACCACGGGAAACGGGTGGCAAGTGGGAGCAGCAGGTGTCTGTCGGGAGCGTGGGCGTCGGGCAGCGGGGCAGCGGGCGGGAGCGTCGGGCGTCGGTCGAGAGCAGCGGGCAGGGGCGGTGGGCGTCGGCCATCAAGTGGGGGTAGCGGGCGTCGGGGCGTGGGCAGCGGGCGGTGGGGCGGAGTATCGGGCGTCGGACCGGGAGGCGGGGCAGCGGGCGGGGGCTAAGCGAGTAAGCAAGCAGCGCGATTAGGATAAGGTGGTGGCGCACACAACGATGCGAGGAATTAAAGCCGGGCATGAATGGAACAGGCGGGCAGCCGCAGGGCAGCTGCAAGCGGACAGCAAGCAATAGCATGAGCGGCGAGAGCCACAGAACCGGGGCAAGCGCTACGAGGCGCTACCCGAGAATCGGGTGGTGGTGTCGCGAGGCGAAAAGCGTGCAACGGGCGTACAGAGAAGCGAGGGTGTAGCGCGAATGCAGAGCGGAGCAAGGAACGAAGTGTGCCAGGTGGCAGAACCATGTATTCATAACATAAATAAGCAAGTGATCCCATCAATCTGTCCCGCCCCCCCATCCAAACGATGAGCGCGAGGTCCACAGCACACCAGCGAAGCGATTCTAGGCCCTAGGGTGGAAGTGGTATGATCTATGAGGCATAAGTAAACAGTTAGTATACTATGCACACCAGGTGAACAGCAGGCCGAGTCAGTACAAAATGCGATTTTTGGTGGGCAGCCCAGGGCGGGACCCAGCGGCGGGTGGTACAGCCACCCGCCTGATGTGTCGGGCAAACGACGCCGCCGCATGGAGGGCTGCCATATTAGGCAGGAGCTAACAGCCTGTGACTGAAATGTGTGTACCTCTAGTCTTTTATAGAACAGAAACCTCTAAGCTAGACTCCCTTTTTAAAAAAACATCCAATTCTAATCTCCCCTAGTTTTTATAAAAAATCACCAGTATCGACTGCGGCCGCGGCAGCCTTCTCGAGGGCCGTGCTTTTCCTGCCTTTTTTCTTCTTGCCGTCCTCGACATCGGGGGGTGGGCCATCCCAGGTGAATGTGGCATGGTCCACCTCAATTGCAAAATCAAGATTCTTATCGCGCACTTGGGTCTCCTGGAACGTTTCGGCAACGAAAACATCATGCAAGCGGTGGCTTGCATTCAGTGCGTCGGCGATCGTGCTGAAAGACATGGCTAGAGAAAAGTCAACCGGGGACATCTCCGCTCTGGACTCTCGACGTACGTAAACTAAAGAGGGGAACTCAGGTTGAAGGAACCAGGGAGATTAGAAACTGCGAGAACGCACAACATGAGAGGCAGACGCAGCAGATTGAAGAGCGTCAGAGAAGCGAAAAGAATTGAAGGCTCGAGCGTATGCCCTGTCAACGAGTATGTCACGAAGGCCAGAACAGAGGCCAAGGCTGCAAGGCGTCAGAGAGAAGTCAAGAGCACAAGATGCGAAGCTTACCGGGCATGGACATGGCTACGGCATTGGTGCCTGATCTTAACAAAAGCAAGGAGCGGATGTAACTGAGAACGCGTCAGTACCGCTAGCTTTATTATCGAGGAGACGCACGCCATTTCCTTCTGCCGATATCCGCTGATTCGCGCAAGGAATGGGGCCTGCCAGTTGAACAGCTTGATAATTTTCATGCCTCCTAGGATCTCTTGCAGCATTTTGGCGCGTTTGTCGGTCCATACCTATGAGGAGTATGTTCGATCAAGTGGCTGCCAGGAGAGACTAGTACATACCATCGACTTTTGCCGGAACACGAAAAGTCGCTTCATCACCATTGTTTGTGCTGGAGTGGCGAGGACGAAGAAAGCAAAACCAGCCAGCTAGATACTAAGATGAGCGAGGATTATTGATGGAAATTACACCTACAGTGCTAGGACCAAGGTTGAGAATCTGAAAGTATCCGTTATCAGTAGTGTATTGTTTTGCACGAAAAGAATTCAGACCAGGAGAATGAGGCAGATGATCATCTGGATGGGAGCGGCCCATGACTGAAAGAGAACGTTAATCATCGCTGGGCAGACAAGGCTAAGCACTTGCCATATGGAAAAATCCGGCACAGAAATCGATGCGCGAAACATCTGAAGAGATGTGATTGATGAGCTTCCCGTTTGTCAAGGTCGAACGGGCTCGCGACGTAAGATGGAGAGATCGAGAGTAAATGGCCGTAATAAGCCCTCCTCTAACCAAAACGCCTGTGCCCATGGCACGGTAGAAGAATTGGTGCTGGCATATGGATGCAATCAGCTGCATTAGCAGACTGCGTAGACGGTGAATTAGAATCATCAAGGGCGAAAAAAAAACGAGAATGAAATCGTACAGTGCGATGGCTAAGCCAACCCCAGTGCCAATAGGAGGTATGGGACCACCCTCCCTGTGTGCGGTATACGATGAGGTACCAAAATTGATGATTGCTTTGACGACAAGGGGACTTGGAGAAAGACATGAGCCAAAGGTGAGAATGAGGTGGGTTCAGTATGTACCTTGTGATCTGGGCAGTATCTCCAATGACCTTGAGCGCACCGCCAGACCAAAACAACCACTTGACACTGTCGTTTATCGCCCAGATTAGACTTGCTCGACGTTTCCCGTCAATCTCTCTCCATCGCTTCTCGCGCTCTGCTCTTTTTCCTCGCAGGGTCCACCAAATGACACGCCAACCCGGCTTGACATCTCCGTTTGCGAGACGAGTATTATATTCGGTGGCCTCCTTGTGTCTCCTGTCGAATGACGTGGTGATTTTTTCCGCGATGTATGCAGCCGAACGCTCATCTCCAAGCTTGTAGAGATCCGTCGCCTCCAACGGACGCGCATAGCCCAAGGCAAGTAGAGGGGTGATCCATCCGAAGAAAATAAGGTTCCACCACGAAGCAGTTAACTCTGGGGAGAGACGAGCGTCATCAAGCGTGCCACCAGGAGGCGGAGGGGGCTCGTTTGAGGTGAACGGGACGCGAGTATACCTAAAAAATAAAATGTCGATATCGCGTACGCCGATTAGATTAGATACGAGTCAATGACCCACCATGATCGCTGGTAGATGACCGGAGCGGGAACTTTATGCTTTTCGTCATTTGCGTCTATCGACGTCGTCGACGGCCGGGACGATGCAATTATTTCTTCGCCGACCTCAGAATTAGCCATGATAAAGGACGAAGAGTGCCTGAAGTTGTCGCACCGGAAAATCTCCTGCAGGTCAACTGCGTTTAATAAGTGAACCAGCTGTCGATTGTTTGCCGCGAACCTATTCCGTCGGAAGACTTCCGACGGATCCGGAGCTCGCGCCGCTCGTGGTGGGCCACCACTTATTATGTAATCTGGCCTGTTTAGGAAAGGCAACCTCTTGAACTTGAACTTGAACTTGAATTCTATTTACGCCGTACCTGGCCATATTGGCTACGCGGCAGTACTGCTAAGTATGTAGCGTGCTCGTTTGGAGTGTGCTTCATTTCTGTCAAGAGAGACTCGGCCGTTTCGGCCCAGCGGAGCTCCGACAAAAAACTTATGGCGCTGGAACATTCG
The DNA here is from genome assembly GCA_029289565.1 of Mycena galericulata. Lineage (NCBI taxonomy): Eukaryota > Fungi > Basidiomycota > Agaricomycetes > Agaricales > Mycenaceae > Mycena > Mycena galericulata. The sequence goes on along the minus strand of JARKIA010000006.1, from coordinate 1,323,136 downwards.
ATGATGATGAATTTCAATGTGGTTACTGTAAGTGGCCGGGAGAGGCTAGGACAGCAGTACGTATAGTGGTCGTGAAGTATTCGTGTGGTGTTCTAAAGAGACTATTTTGTAGGTAAAGTAAGTAGGGCGTATTATAATGGTAAAATATGTGTAGATGGGTCGACTGTTGTGAGGATGGGTACGCGCGAGGATTGGTGTTGTTCGTGAATGGGGTTGGGGTTGCGCGGAGTGATATATTAGATGTAAGTAATGTAAAAAGAAAAAGGTAAATATGGGAGGTGAAAGGAAAGTGAGAGTGAGTGAGTGGAGGGCGGGCATTGCTACGCGAAGCGGCCCGTAGCTTCCACGAACTTTCCGATCGGCTTCAGCAGCCTGGGGTTGGAGAACTTGAAGAGGGGAGAGACATGTAGGGGGCCGAAGATCCCTGCCGACTCTACGCATTGTGGAGGGGCTGCCGGAGGGGTTCCCAGACTGGGCATTCCAGGAGGAAATGGGCGCGCGTCTCAAATGCTACGCCGCATGTCTCGCAGGCCGCCGAGTCCACAAAGCCTGACTTGAAGCGGTGGGCGTTGAGGAACGAGAACCCCGTCCAAAGCTGGGAGATAGTGGAGGAGGTTTTACGAGGCATACATGAGGAGGAGTAGAGCGGGATGGGTCGGAGCCAGGGGGGGGTTATTGATGGCTCGGAGGGCACCGCCGGTATTGGAGGTTTTCCAGCGGGCATTCCAGGCATCCAGGACCTGGAGGCTGGAGGTGGATACGGCGGCGAATCGAGGTAAGGGAGATAAAAGAACCTGGGACCGGGTCCATTTCTGTCGCTTCCTTAGCCGCCACATCCGCCAGCTCGTTACCCGCCGTACCAATGTCCATAGGTTAAGGATGGAGAGGTGCGGGGAGGTGCGAAGCGCATCGCGCACTAACTTGTCATACAGGATAGCGCGGAACTGCCCCGAGCGAGGCTTGGTGGAGAGTATGGGAGTCCCGCCTGCGAATCAGCAAAGCAGAGGATACACGCGCATCTGTCGTGCAGAGCCTTCAAACCGCCAAGAGCAGCATTCTCGCCGACCAGAGACCAAACCACTTCCTCCCGAAAATTGTCGTCTGGCAGAACATAGCCTTCGACCGTCAATAAACTTCCGGAACTTCGCCAACCAGCAAAGTTATTTCGCGAACCTAACGTCGTACTGTAACCTACTCAATCGAGACTTGACGCTTGCACTGAACAAGTTCCAAAGCCCGTGTTGAATTTACGAAACTTTTTGGTAAGGCCCAGCCAAAATTAAACGAGGTTTGCCTGATGACCATAGTGGCTGGAAAGCAAGAGTCTGTGCGTTTGAGATTTTGATTTCGCGCCGGATACTTCTTGAAGCGCGATCAATTGGAGTTTATAGAATTCAGCGGCGATTGCGTAGACTGGAGCTGGTCTGTCGAAAGAGATTCCAAGTTAAACACGTATGAAATTGGTAGGAGTCATCGAGTCATGTATCTGTCTGTGATCAGCGATCCCTACGACCATCGGATACATCCCTGCCGCAGCAGTTCTGGCAGATCACAAACATGTGGCCTTGGAGCGCGAAAACGGGCAAGAGCACGGGGAGAACGAGTGCGGCACTACTACGAGTGAAAGCCTCGAGGGGTTTGAACGATGTATGTGTCCGAGTGTTTGAAACTGTATAAGCTGGCCACAGAGTCGTTGACAAAGCTTAGAATAGAGGTACAGATTCCGAACGTGCCAATGTACTGTAGGCTGCACGCTGCTTTCAGTGAATAGAGACTTCTCGGATAGCGTCGAGTGGACCAGAGCGAAAAAGAAAAACGGCAGCTGTAGTGCGTCAGAAAGCCAACTTCAGACCGGTCCGGTCCGAATCGCTGTCCGAACTTGTCGGCCAAAAAAAACTTGACAGGTGGCAGTGCTTATGTCTGATCAGATCTGCTACACTTCAGCCCGCAATCCCAATAGTATCTTCGCTACCTTGTCTTCACTCAGAGAGGCTGGAGGAATTTTCAATCGGAGCTGCTCACGAAGATGCGAATTTGCGAAAATTTGACATGTAGGATCTGACCGGTAGCGGGAAGTTGAACTTGTAATTATCGACTTCGGCGGAGGCGCCAGATCCCATTTGGCCGGCATCGTCAAGAGGACAAATTCCGCTGAGCGCCGTTATTGCGCGATATGGAGAAGAAACCGTCTCAGAATGCCACGAGTATCGAAAGATCGGAGTACTTCACTGGCAAGGCGGTTGAGAGATTGTAAATATTAGTTTCAAGATGTCGGAGATGACTATAGGCACAACATACGAGATAGTGCACTCTTCAGGGCGTTGATTCTTCAGGAAGTGGACTTGGCACTTCACTAATTTCGCCAATCCGCAATTGAAGAAAAAGGGATTTCGACACTTAATGTAACATAACAGTTGCCAAGTTTGGTAATTATGAGACTTGAAAGTTGAGTCGTCTGGGTTTAAACTGAGACAAATCAGTTCTCAAGAACTGTGATACGCCCAAGGTGACCTATCTGTGAGTCTGAGTCAAGATTGAACGCGATTCGTACGGCAGCATGGTGGTTGAAGGAAAGCAAGTGGGCTATGCTTGTCAATGTTTAGACTCTGATCGAACGCCCCATTTGGGAATTCTCTCCTTGTCTTTCTTCGACCGATTCCCCCCTTCGATTGCCTTGACATTGCCTCGACGGCCAAGTATAAAGTATGGGACCCGCCTCTCCAACTCGTTATCCTAGCCACACAGGACACCATCTCCTTCGCTCTCACCAGAAATGTCTTGCTCCTCGTCGTCAAGCCTCACCATGATTGTCACCCCATCTCCTTCCCGGGCATACATCCCGCGATCTGCACCGACCCCTGGGTCAACGACCAGCCCTGTCGACGACTTCTTCGGGCTCGCGCGTTCCTCCTCCCGCACCCGTGACAGCCGCTGCTCAGACGTCCTTCCCCAATACATCGATGCCCCGGAGTATACTACGCGCGCCACAGAGCCCGTAACACTCGCGATGTACCTCTTCAAATTTGGGTTCCGTGCGTATCCCATTCCTTTTGAAGCCTGAACATGCCGCTGATCCACTCCTCTTAACCCAGTGTTTCCTCCGTTCTGGATCATGGGCGTAATAATTCTGCTGTCGCCGCTGCGCGCACCCCCGCCCGCCAATACACCCGGAGCATGGCTCCCCGAGAAAACAGACGCGGAGCGCCAACTCATCATCAAAAGGATGCGCACTGTCGAATTGAAATGGGCACGCAGATGCCTCTACGCGCTCCTGGCGCTCATTCACCTCATCATCGCCGTCGTTATTGGAATCGTGACGTGGCGCGCTTTGAGGATGTAACCCTTGCCGGCTCCCGGACATTTGTATCTTTAGCAATCCTGTATCTTGTGCAATATTTGAATCCCGCATTGTTCTGGTTACGTAAGAGAGACTCAGTCATTTCGTTTTCAAAGTCGATTGGTTGGCTAAGATAATTTCGTATACAACACCCGCCTGGATAGGTAGGCCGGCAGGCAGAATTACACGGCCGGAGCAGGCAAACTCAGATCACACTCAGAGGAGTAAACACAATCAAACATTTCACCTCCCGAATCCATATATGGTATTTCCTAGTTGCAACCCATACAGCGATGTAGTGGATATATGAAGACTATTTCCTGGGCGGGCGCTTCTTCACCTCCTCGTCCTTGCAGGCATGCAGCATAATCTTGTTCGGGTGACCCGGCGTCATGCCTCCATGGCCTTTATGCCAATCGTAGGAGACTCCATACGCAAAGATAGACCCGTCGCGGTTAAATGCGCTCGCTGATATGGGTCCCGGCGCAGCGTCAAATGCTGAAATGAGAATAGGTAGAGGTCAATGAATGAGCGAGGGAAGGGTCGGAAGAGTGGTACTTTTTAAGCGGATCCGCGCGTCTTTGTCCCAGAAGCCGATAGGTTCCATCACCACCTGTATATGTCGTTGAGATGAAAAGGTTTCGAAGAAGGCACAAGAAAAACGAACCGCAAGTGCTGAAGGTCCCATGCACCGGATGGAACGAGATGTCGTTCACTGCAAAGATCACCGAATCTTTAGAGTTGGCGGGGGTGTTTACGCGGTGGCATCGGAATGAGAAGTTCATCCTGTTGTTTCTCGTCATAAGTTATAGCGCAGAGGAAGGGAACACGTTTCCAACATACCCATTGTCCTTATCTTCAAGATACCTGGGATTGAAAAATGAACGGCTGTCTCAGTAAAGGGTTGAACTGAACACGCACTGGAACGCTGCGCGACCCTCGACGCTCCCCACGGCAAATCCCTGGTGGGCGGATGCCTTGAAACACGATACAACTCGAGTTTGTAATTTCAGCGGCGATTGCATAGACTGCAGTTATTCTGTTACTGTCCGAAAGAGATTCTGATGGAAATACAACTCACCTTGTACAAAGTCGTTGGACTGGTCAAGTTATATATCTGGATGTGCCGCTCAGCAGTCCCTACGACCATCAGCGGATATTGAACATCCATACTGTAGCAGCGCTCTGGGAGCTGGACGCTTGCGATGGGGGAGGGCGTGCGCAAGTCCCAGTACTGTCAGGTTACCACCATTAGTCTAATACCAAATAGGCAGCAGCGTGTTTCGTACCTTGATTGTCTTGTCCCAACTCCCAGTGGCAAGTATGCCGGACTGCGGGGAGTCTATCCACCGGACAGCCTTTATTGGCGCGTCGTGTTGCGCGATTTGAGTTGCCTGACCGGTAGCAACGTCAAACATCCTCCCGGCGTTGTCCGCCCCGCCGGAGAAGAGCTTAGATCCATCCTTGAGAGGATGGATTCAGCGGAATGAGTAGGGGAGATACGACTCTTGCTCACCTGACTCCAACAGACACTGAGCACGGGCCCCTCGTGCTGGTACATGGCCTTTCCTTGGCTCTTTCCCCCAGCTCCAACCTCATAAACCCGCACCTGAAGATACCCATGGAAAGTTAGAAAATGTATTCGCGTCGAGATCAAGTGAGATGTACACTGTTGTCCCAGCTCCCGACTGCGAGAAAGTCCGCTTGGGGTGAGAACGCCAGCGAAGAGATGGAATCGCCCGGGGGGTCCACAACCTCGACATCCTTCTGGACAGCGGCGGCGACACCGGTATTGGATGAAGATGAGAAGAACGCCATGGCTGTTCGCTGCCAGTTCAGTTTCCGTTTATAGACGCCCGGCTCCGATCAAGGCTCCGTTCTTCCGGGGTTATCTAGGCTGACTCAGCCGGTTGGCTTTTGACTCGACCTTCAAGTTGGACTCGACCAGGACTCGACTCGGCCTTTGGCCTCAGCCTCACCGCGCAGCGACCTTGCCGGCTTGAAAAAAATGGGCTCAGGGAGGAATAGATGTACTGATTCTGTCTGGGTATATTTTTTCGTGGCTCGCAGTGGACTTGTGCGGCCTATCCAACTTTGACGACTGGCTTACTCTGGCTTTTGATGCACCCTTCCCACCCATCTTCGGCTCGGCTCACCCTCTGGACTCCTTTCGACTTTCAAATTCCCGCGGGACCGAGCCTCAAATCCCAGCTCAACTTGAAAATTATCAGGAAGGACGACCAGGGACGAGGTTGAAAAGCTGTAGGTAATGACAGGTATCATATTTTGGAGACAACACCTCCCTTCCATCTCATCACCGAACGAGAACGAATGCGTACCAAAACGCCGCACACACATCTGATGAGGGCGGTGTAGACGCCGCATGTTATATAATCTTTACGCACACAAACCTTTTGCAACTGCTCCTTGGCATGGAACTCCCCCAGGTCTCTGGTTTCTGGCCCGAAATTTGCTACTGCCCACAGTTACAATCCTTTTGGCACGCCAAATTGCGAATGCCAAGCTTGGTCTGGCGATATCGGCCTGGACAGCGCTTGGGGCTTCGGCCGGCGGAGTCGTTGCGCTCGCTGTTGTCCGAATTGTGATTACTGGTGTGTACCAGGGGCTCCACGCGAAGTCCCTAGGGGCCCGTCTGCCGCCTAGGGTCAGGGGAAAGTGGCCCGGAAACATCGACGTCTTGAGGTATCTGCTTGCAATATACGAGACTGGCTACCTCGGTATGAAGTATTCTCAACTACTGGTGTTCTTCCTAAACGCAGTGTCCAGGGGATGGATTTTATGGGTTGGTCGACTCGCTTGGACCTGTTTTCAACCTTCGTCTTCTATGGATTACCCATGTCTTCACCGTATGCCCAGAGCATATCCAGATAATCTTGGCAACGAATTTCAACAACTACGTCAAAGGTAATCCACGTTCAATATTCCTGAGCTTCCCTCACCGTCTCTATCTGTGACATAGGCCAAAGCTTTCGCAGCAACGTGCATTCTGTTCTTGGAGTGAGTTACATGCCTCTATGGATATGTAGAGAGTCTAAGACTGCGCAGGACGGAGTATTCAACTCAGACGGTATGCGACGATAGAGACTTGCACTTCAGGCCTTAAAATTTTTCCCAGGTGAAATGTGGACCTTCCACCGGTCGATGACTCGTCCATATTTCGCCCGAGATCGCGTTCGGCACTTTGAGATATTTGACCGGCATGCCGAAAAGACGGTCGCCCTTATCAAAAACCGGATGAGCCACAGACGCGCTGTGGATATTCAGGTCGACTGAATCTTGACTTATAATAGATCCCATTTCCACTGACTTCGTCTGTAGGACCTTATAAGCAGATTCACTATGGACGCGGCGACCGAGTTTCTTTTTGGGACATGTGTCGACAGTCTCTCCGGCAATCTTCCGTCCCCATACAATGTCTCTTCTACTGTTGTGGCGAAAGACCAGTTTCACACCTCGGACGAATTCCCGACGGCCTTTGGCGAAGCAATGCGTCAAATCGCTTTCCGCGAGCGGGTTGGATGGTCCTGGCCGCTGTTCGAAATGTTTGCGGACCGAACGGCGAAGCCGATGAAGACGGTTTCTGAATTCCTTGATCCCATAATCGAAAACGCCGTGAAGAAAAAGAAGCGCAACGCCGGTGTGGCGAAGCAGGTATTCGAGGGTGGCAACGCGGGCGACGATGATACGCTGCTCGATGAGCTACTCAATTCAACCACAGGTATTATACGCTCCACGATGTCTCGGAACTAACTGACGATTGCTATTTACAGATCCCAAGCTACTCAGGGACGAAATGTTCGTTGACACGCTGCATAACTTGAAATTGACGGGTTTTAACTGATCATTACCCTGTAAACTAGCCTTAACATATTGCTCGGTACGGAGATTCTATGTTTGGTCGTCGTTCCGAACACTAAGGCCACAATCCAGCGGGGAGAGAGACCACAATGAACAGTCTAACAATCGCCATTTACTTGTTCGTCTCTTTCCGGATGACCGTTTTATCGCTGAAATTCGCCCAGTCTTGCAACGCATCCCAAGGTCCTCGCTCGTCTTAGGGATGAAGTTATCAGCGTCGTTGGGCTTTCGGATCGACCGACTTACGAGGATATCAAGGAAATGAAATATCTCAGGGCCGTTCTGAATGGTATATCCGACATCCTCAACGCGAGCATCCACTAATTCCCCGCAGAAACTTTGCGACTGTATCCGCCTGTGTGATTTTTTTTTTTTCGAGTGCGAGCACTGCTTATTTGGTTCCAGCCCGTTCAACGTTCGGTAAAAGTCATGACCATTCGCTGTCCGAACCCATTTTCAATTGTGTTTAGAGAGACTGTGAAAGCTACAACTTGGCCGTCCCCGGATCCTACCCAGAAACCGATTTACATCCCAGCAGGTGTTAAGTTCGTATTTGTTCAGCCTTTTCTACACGTTACTTGTCGAATATATTTCCAGAGTTCCGTACTCGGTGATGATAATGCAGCGTCGTCCTGATTTATGGGGGCCCGATGGTATAGCCCAACCCTGCTTCGTCTTCTTGTCCTAATCCATGAGGTGGAATAGCTGATGCATTCGACCCCGACCGCTTTCTGGACGATCGCGTTCATAAATACCTTGTCCCTAATCCCTTCCAATTCTTACCGTCTGTATATTTCTTGTTGATGGGGGAAATGAAGTCTGACTCTTTGTCAGATTCAATGGCGGCCCGCGTATCTGTTTAGGACAACAGGTGATTTTTTGTGCAGTCTCTAACTCAAGTTGGCTGAAATTGTTCAATTTAGTTTGCGTATAACGAAATGTCCTTCGTGATTATTCGACTTCTCCAGAGTTTCTCCTCTATTTCTCTGGATGTAGAGGCTTGTCCACCCCATGGCCGCGTTCCACTAGAATGGGCGGGACAACCTGGCAGAAAAGGAGTAGAACAATTCAGACCTCAGGCCCATTTGACCATGTACACTTTGGTGAGAGGAATTTTGCGGACAACGTCCTATGTAGATCCTGATTTTTTTGCGCATCGTAGGGAGGTTTGTGGGTAAAAATGGTCGAAGCGTAGTGGCAGTCTCTCATGTCTTTTTCCTGAGGCGATTTTGAACGAATCTATTTATTTAATGTACCACCTTTAAGATTCTGACTGACTGAGGAAGATTCTGAGGAAAAACAGGAGGTTGAAGTTGGGTTGAACGCAAGTTGAACGTCGAACTTCAGTAATGGTGATCCAATCACAGCCACGATGATTTGTCATCACTTCGGGCATAGGGCCAACTCTCTTACTGAGCAACTACCACCATGTTTCGGACGGCTCTGCGTTCCTCTGTGCGCGTTTCTTACCTCTTTGACCGTAAAAGCCCTGAAATATGTTGAGGTGCAGCTCTCCCTCACCCGGTTGAATGTGCTTGCACCGAACCGCGTAGCCGCTCGCTTATTGAGCCAAGAGGCGCGCGCACAAATTCAGAACGCCGTCTCATCTAGCCCGGTCGTCTTGTTCATGAAGGGGACACCTTCGCAGCCCGAATGCGGCTTCTCTCGCGCTGCCATCCAGGTCCTCGGCCTGCAACAGGTCCCAGCAGAAAAACTGAAGACGTACAACGTCCTGGTTGACCCCGAGCTGCGAAGCGGAATCAAGGAGTTCTCGTACGTGTCCTGCCAAAGGAATACATTTACTGTACCCTCATGGGATGCTTTTCTAGCGACTGGCCAACAGTACCGCAGTTGTATGTGAACGGGGAATTTGTCGGCGGTTGCGATATTCTGTTATCCAGTGAGTTGCTTGCATTCTTCGGTCTCTTCGTCGCTTCTTATACGCTTTACCCAGTGCATCAATCCGGGGAGCTAGAGACATTATTGGAAGGAGCTAATGTCATCCCCAAAGTCGAGGGCGAGGCCGTTCCGGTACAGGCGTCATGAAATAGATTTTAATTGCTACTACAGCTTCATAGCTGAGGAGTTCCAGAAGCTCCCTTGTATCCTATACGTTTCCCTCTCTTCAAGTACCCCACTGCTGGACCGTCCTATTGTTCCACTCTCACCGGCTCGCAAGTTATCCGCGCCGCGGGTTCTTCTCCCCGTCCTTTAGACCGGCGTTCGCACAGACAATTAAGGCGAAGCGATGAACGTGAGCTCAGAAACTTACTCGGACCTCTCAAAGCCGGAACGGTGTCTGTTCATAGCTGCGCCGATACGTGTTCGAGAACAACATGCTACGTGTCTAAAAGCAATACGCCCGTCTTGCCGTGAACTCTTTATCTCTGAATTCCTATCAAGCTTGATTCCGCTGCAAACCATAACCATGCGGCGGTCAACGTTAAGATTAATATGAGCTAAATAGTACACATTGAAAGGAGAGTGAGGTAGCTAGCTATGTCTGGGTGCCAATAATGAAAAATGCAAGGATTTTGGATGCTTGACAGAGCAGGATGAATGTATGAACAGAATTGATATTGCGGAGTCGCCGCGCGCGCCGTTGCAGTGCAAAGCGGGGGGTGGGGGGGACGAGGGCGTAGGCGTAGTCGATAGCGTTACGGTGGACGTGTCGAGGGCGTAGGCAAGGTTAAGTTAGGTGGGTTTGCCGAAAATTAGGCGTGGTTTTGAGTAGATCTTCTTCCGACATCTACAAAATATACACTGAAGACCTGCGGGGAGCAAGTCAATGATGAAGGTCGAAGCCACGACCTGTCTATACTTTACTGCTCACCAGTAAAGCGGGTGAGGAGTGAAGCAGCCAGCGCTTACGCCCGACAGCACAGCGCCGCCCAGAACCCCTTCCGCCGGCCATGGCCGCCTTCGTCTTGCTCGCCGACCCGCTCCATCTGGTCGTATATCCCCATCCCCCGCGCCGTGCCGCCCACCGCAAGTGCTCCCGAGCCCTGCTGCTGCCCATACAGGAAACTCTCCGACCCGTTCCCGCCATTCAGCACGTTCCCGTTCGCGCCCAGCCCCCGCACGGCCATGTTGGGCGAATTGCGCCCATAATGCCCCGCGGCACTGCTCCCCGCGCGCACAGGGGTAATCGGCACGCCGCCCGCGCTGTTGTAGCCGTTCCCGCTCGGGGCGGCGGCGTACGGGTGCGGCGCGAGCCCAGAGTTCTGCTGCGCGCTCGTCCGCCGTGTTGGCGCTAGCGGCTGCACGCTCCCGATGTTGCCGTTGCTGTTCTCTCGCGTGCCCGGCGCACGCCGGCTCTTGTTGAGTTGCGCGGGCGGAGGACTGAGCACCAGCGGCGCGGAGGGCGACGCGGTGTCAGCCACCTGCCGTGATCCCCGTTGTGCGCGCTCGCGCTCACGTTGTTCCCGGCGATGCTCACGGTCGCGTTGAGCGTGCGGTGACGAAGCATTGGCGTGCGCCTGCGCAAGGAGCGCGGATGGTGTCTGGAAACAATACGTGGGCAAGAGAAAATTTTCATGAGAAAGACAAGACATACAGTGCGAGAGCTGCTGGCTTCCCAGCCCTTCCCGCCATTGAGGAGCATCCAGTCAAAAACGAGGTCCTCCTGCTCCCCGGCAGATTTCAAGACCTTCGTGAACAACTCTCGGAGGAAGTCGTAGTCCGGCGTCTCCTCAAACCCGAGCTTGCGCACATAGTTCATGTAGATTCCAAACTCCTCTGCGAAAAGCCAAAGCCATATTAAAAAGCGATGGAAGGGCAGAGCACCGCACTGCGAGACGCGCGGAGGGAAGGGACGCACCAGGGAATCCCTCGCATAGCTCCACGATCGGCGTCGTCTGCTTCTTCTCGCCGATCTTCTCGTACTTCTGCTTGTTGGTCGCCGCACGTAGGCCCTGCCACGGCAGCCCGCCACGCAGAAAGTACATGAACACGTGTCCCAGCGACTCGAGATCGTCGCGCCGTGACTGTTCCCGCCCGAGATGCGTGTTGATCGACATGTACCGAGCGGTACCCGACAGCGACTTGCGCTCCCGGTACGGAATATGGACCTTCGTCTTCGGGTCGCGGTAGTGCTTTGCCATGCCGAAGTCTACGAAAATATTCCGTGAGTATTCCGTGAGGGATGACTGCCATCAAGGGGGAGGGATGGTGGCGGCAAAGCGATCGTGCATGATGCATCAAACGGGGTGAAGTGCAGAGGTCTGGAACGTCGCTTTTTTGAATAGAAGACACATACCAATAACATGGATCGTGTTGGCGTTCTTAGTGCCGGGCACGCCAATGAGGAAGTTGTCTGGCTTGATGTCGCGATATATTAACGACTTCTCGTGGATAGCTTGCACACGAGTGACCTAGATCAAAGCAAGTGTTTCAGGCAATGAAGTTAACATTGAAGGGAAACAGACCGCACCATCTGCTTTGCAGCCATGCAAACCGTCTTTACCGTGAACTTCCGACCGCACATGTCGAACAGGTCCTCGAGGTTTGGGCCTAGGAGGTCGATGACTAGGACATTATGGAGCCCCTCCTGACCGAAATGGTGCACTTGCGGAACACCGGCTGCAGTCGGCAATATAAGATCAGAGTGACAGTAAGGCCACTGTCGACGTACGGGTGCCGTTCAAAGTCCTGTATGAACGAAATTCGTCGCGTAGTTGGGGAGCGTCGGATTTCCGGGGTTCCTGCACAAGACAGGATGAACGACTAGAACAGAGACACAACGGATGCACGACGTACGAATTTGATGGCGACTGGGGTGTTGGCCAGCATTTTAGTGCCTAAAGTGCGTGAAGATCAGGGACGCGGCATGCAGAGCGGGAAACAAAGTGAGCGGGCTGAGATAAAAGCCATTCAATCGACCATAGTACGCCCCGTCACGACCGGGCTACATGGGACGACTATTTGGTAATGGACCGCTGGAGTTCTGGTGCCTTGGCGGGCTTTCCGAACGGCACGGAGGCAGCAGAAAAAGCAGGGGAATGTGTCTCAGACACCAGGTACACCGAAAATGGCCGTCCCGGATATGAAGAGAGTCCCCGGACCCCCCTGGGCCGTTTTACGGTACTCTCGAGCCTCCCATCCCACTGCGGAGCGTTTCCGAACGGCAGGCAAGACAATGACGACACGTCCAGCTGCTTCACCAGGGCCTTGTCCGGCACCGTCTGGAACGCACGGAAAGGGAGAAAAAAAGTGGGAGGAAGACGTACCTTCAAAGACGACACCGAAAGAGCCTTCACCGATTTTCTTGCCGACCCGGTAATGGCTTCCAACGATACCATTTGAGGTAGTAGAAGAGGAGGGATGTGAGGAGGAGGAAGCGATAACGTGTGGGGTAGACATGGCGTCTGGATATCCTAGGTACGATTATATAGAGTCTCGGTAAGAGAGAGGCCACGACGGTGAGGGAGAGACGAGAGGACCGCTTTGAGCGTAGGTCACACTAGTACTGTCACACTGTCGGCCCACCGCCGCCGCTCCGCCTCGCCTTTTTATTATTCAATTTCCAGGTTTCATTTCATGATCCTCGGCGGGGATTCCAATTCATCCCAGCACTCGGGAATGAATCCTCCGCAGGCTCAGTTACGTTAGAACGGTAGGCTAAAGTCAACGGAAAAGGAAACGAAGAAGAAAAATGCATCCAAGTTTAAGGTTTTATCTTTTTCTCTCTCAAAATTTCATAGAAAAAACGTCTGACGAGTAGGGTTAGCAGGGAGACTGGCGTATTGGCGGGATAGGCACCAACTCATCAGACACTCGCATCAAACCTAACCGCGTTGTCCTGGACTCCTACATATGCATGTACGTGCAGGCCGGATTCAGCCAACGGTTCTTGCCAAGCTGTCCAACTCACGCGGGGTCCGTTAGTCCTCATTTTGGTTACTTATGTGCCGACATTTTCTCGTGTCAAGGCGCGCAACGGGGGTGGCAGTAATGTAACCCCTGCGCGTGGATCGCTTACCGTTTAATCGGCCTCGGTCCGGGTCAGAGCCAAGTCCCAGATGCCGGCAATATAAGCAAGCATGTATCGTCCAGGGAAGTCAAGTCCGAGGCGCATGTCTTGCATTCGAAGCAGCCAGTGATTCTCGACAATCACGCGCGGTAAAGTAAACCCCTAGGCCTGCCATCAGCACCCTTAATTTGAAGATCATTAACCACTTGTCGACAATTTGCATCGCGGCACTGTACACCGGGAGCGAACGCCGAAGACCCGCGAGTTTCACCTTGTCCTCCGCGCCTTCGAATTAATTTCTACATACCTGTCCGTAATTTCTAGGGAACCTGTTTACAGCCGTGCTTGGATTAAGCATCGCGGAAGACACACTGTACATCGCGCCGGGAGCGAACACCGAAGACCTGCAAGGAACCATCTTCGAATTAATCTCTCTCACTCTCAAACTATCTGTGTCCGTAATCTCCTGTGCATCCTGCTTCTGCTTCCATTTGAACGTGCACCTTTTTTGAGGCAAAAATAGATCCGACTCGCCTCGCGGGGAGGACGCGTAACCAATATATGCCTACCTTCGACCGAGGGTAGGTAGATTCGGAAAGGAAAGGAGTGAGAAGCCGCTGGCACCAGTGCGATGCTCGAGAAGAAGTTGGCCTTCGAAGCCCGACGCTGCGTCTCGGTTAACTTGCGAGGGGCAGCACCATATCGGCGACGGAAGCACGATAGGGGTAGCTGCGAAGGCAAGAGCGAAGGCGAAGGCGCGTTGTTGCAATTAATGAGGTGTGCTTTGAGGGGCTGGCCGCCCCGGCCAACCCGAGCGTTCAGGTGTATGGTTTCGATAATCGATGTCGCAGCACATAGCTGCTCGGACCCCGAGTTGGTGTCTATTCTTCAGAATCAGATGGGATATAAGGCGCAATTGATGCCTTCACGAAGATGTGCCTGGGTCACTCCAGACGTAGTCGTGAACATGTGGTTCCGAACTCGACTTTGCATGTACTTCGCGGACACAGATTCCTTGGATGTCATGGCGCGCCACATGACTCGAATTGTGGAGGTTACGCCGTATGAAATGGAGGAATGACCAACGTACAGGCGAACACAATGCAATGAAATATGTACCATCCAGTCTTATCCTGCGGTCCAGGGCGAAGGAGACCGGCTGGAGTTGGAAAACCTTCTAGTGACACGGAAAAGAGTCAGAAACTCTTGCTATGTGCGTGTCGAACTATCGATGCTGGTGACAAGATACGGTTCAGATCCAAGTTGGTTTAGTTTAGTCTTTCCCACGGTTCATATTTCTGCTTGGCAAGGTTGTATCCAAACCGTACCCAAGCTGGTGCTTGATAATTCAATTGTATGAATGAGTTGAACACGGATATGTCTTGGCAATCCGAAAAACTTGGAAGTCGGTCCACAAAACTCCAGTCCCAAAACTGGAAGTGCCATGGCGCACACGACTCGACCTTTGTAGCTTAAGCCGTATCAAAAATAAAATCGAGTTAGAACTTTTCGGGCAAGCCTGAGTGCACGTCTAACAGCCAGCATTCCTTGAGGTATTTTTACACCGTTCAAATTCGGTTATCGGCCCCACAATGCAATTGCGCTGAGTTTGATTTTTTTTCCAACCCATCCACACGGTTGCTGCTATTTTAGCCAGGCCACTAACAATCCATACGCCGAGACCCCGAGATAGAATTCCAAACAGTTATGTTACAAGGGCTAGCTAGGTATGATACACCGTTCTAAAATTACAGGCGTGTCCGTCCATATCGATTCAGTCCGTCCAAACTAGTGAGATCGTGGTACAAATACAACCGGCAGCCTTCCCTTCTTTATGATAAAATAGTCGCACAGATCGTCTTCCCAGGAGCCTACATCGAACCCCTCGTCGAAACGCATATCGAACTTCGTCATAAGGATGCAGATAACCATTCGCATTTCCTTGAGTACGAGAGATCGGGTGAGAACGGATCCTTTCGGAACTCGGCAGACATACCTGATATGCCAAATTTTTGCCTGCGCAATTGGCGGGGCCGAATGAGAATGGGATAAATGCAGACAGGTCGTGAATTATTTCGTCGTTGCTCTTGAATAAGGCGGGCTTCAGGGCACGTTGTTCGTCGGCAGAAAGCCATCGTTCAGGTAAAAAAGAGTCGGGAGACGGAGAGAAGTAGCGTGGGTCGCGTTGTACCGTGTATGAATGGACGACTGCGCTGGTCCCTTCTGGAACGAAGCTGAAGGGAAATCAGAAAATGAAGATTGCGCGGAGGCCGAGATTCTAAGGAACTCACTGGCAGCCAATTGAGTGTCCGCCGCTCCCTATAAGCGGAGCGCGTTGACTGCCGCTGAGAACCGCTGGGAAGAGGCGAAGTGTTTCGTTACTTATTGTGCTCGGTTAGAATGGAAGGATACCCAGGTGCAATAGATACACACATGCATGCATTCAGATAAACCAGTCGTTTCTGTGCTTCCCGGTCCAAAACATCGGCCCCGAGGGAGTCTATTTCGATTTGAAGACGAGAGTATGTGATGGGGTTGCTAAGCAGCAGCCAGAATAGATTGCACAAAGCAGTTGAAGTAGTTTCCGCTCCAGCCGCGATGCTGGGTGCGCTATCAGAAATAACCTGTGCCAAGCTAGGCGGTACGGGTTCCAATCCTGCTTCATCTATCTATGTAGCCAACAGCTGTGAGATAAGGATGATCGATTCTTCGAAATGGAACATACCAAGTGGTAGAATATATCTTTGCGCGGCGATCCGTGCAACTTCCTCTCGATTGCACAGTTAACAGCATAATTTCTGAACTTCTTCACGTTTTTGGCAAAGCCGGGAACCCATGTGGTGAGCTCGCCAATCCAGGGTACGTGGCTCATGAGCAACGCCATTCTGTGATGATTATCGGTTTCGAAAATTCGACTGGAAGGCCTAGAACTCACGGTAAAAAATTGTCAAACATAGCATATAGCCCGTCTTTGTCGCCGTCTCGCATCAGTTCTACGCCACCACCGAATCTAGGTACTAGATGAGTTCTTGTTTGTGTATTTTGAGACGCAGGAGTCTCACACAATATCATTCATCACATCATACCTGATATTGAACAAAGTCAATCCACAGCCCCGACAACATAGTGTCAGTGACTCACATGAAGCGACCCATCCACTGCGTCAGGTCCATGCTTTGTCCACTGCTGTCGGTCAATATTTCAACGAGCTGTGCTAGCCTGTTGCGGACTACGACATCATATTCAGTTAGTGCGGAGGCACTAAAAGCTCTATGCCAGATCCGGCGTCTGCGATTGTGCTCCTCGGGATCGCGCAAGGAAAGAAGCGAGCGGACTGTCTTGTTTTCGGGCATACGTCCGTCCCACCCTAGACAGCTGACTTTCAATACGCTGATACATGAACGAGAGAGTTTGGCAGGCTTACAAGGACCTTTGGGCATTCCCTTTATTCCTAGCATAGGCACTATAGCGGAGCTGCTGGAAAATGAAAGCTCATTCGGACCTTGAAAAAGATTAAAACTCTCGAATGAGTGCGTGGATAGAGTTTGTATTACCGACTCTAACAACATCGCCATAGCGCTGATGAAGATGCTGATAGTAAAGGTGTTGTTTACCCGCCATAGCTACTCCAGCTAGCCAGAGTTTGGAGACTTTGCACAAGATGGGCCCTGGATATGATGCTAATGGGTGGAACGGGGAAACTCTGTACAGAACCACGGAGGTGATGAGGGTCGAGATGTACGTCAGGAAGGTTAATCCAATTGTCGTGAGGTTGCGTTGGCCGTGGGGGGCAAGTAATAGAGATAAAATGGAGGGAGGCAGGACTAGAAGGGCCGCGAACAAAGGTACGCTTTGCGGCTCCAGTCTATTGAATATGATATGAGTTGCCTGCATCATCAAGTTCAACACACGGGAGTGGTAAGAATGAATGGCACACACCACTCCAGCGAACGCTGCTGAGAGCAGAGCGGGGGGCAATACAAAATTTGCAAATTCCATGCTCGTGGACGTGAGGGCGGTCGTGAAAGTCGTTTACCGGAATGCGGCGTGTACAAGTGGGGGTCGTGGTAGTAGTCGTGTGGCAGGCTGTTCGAGTCCAAGAGTCTCTTTATAGGTAGCGGTCACCTTCGGAAGCTCCCGCGCTATTACTTTCCCGCATACAGCTTTCATGCCTGGGGATTATAGGGCTAACTCGCACTGCCGTAAGACGACAATTGACTGTACGGAGGACAGATGACTGTGACGGCCCCGAGAACGCAACACTGAAGATCTGCAGCCTCACGTTGACTCGGCCTCCAACACTGCCCATTTGCCGGACGGTACGTGGCGGGATGGAAGGGAGACGACACGAACCTCGACATCACCAAAAGCTCCGAGATAGAATAGAAGAACCGGAGTGAGGCAGCGGCTCAGATGGCTGCGACGCCATACTCGGCCAATGCATGCGCAGGATAACCTAGATCCTGAATACGCCGCCGGCCCGCTTCGGTTAGTTTGTGGACATGTCGATTGTCGCGCATCGCAGCAGTCGTAAATGGAAACAGACCATTCCATTTGAAAGCAATGCGGTGGTTAATAGACTGATAAGCGCAAGGCAGCAAGGCGATGTTGACGGGTGTTATGACATTTTTTGACGCATGGTGAAACCATCATGTGGATGTAACTGGCAAGTTTTCGACGCCGAAGTCTCAGTTGCTTCCGTGCCTCAGGTTTAATCTTGTGCAGAGTCAGAACTACGTACGCAAATTACTAATTGGGAGGGATCACCGTAATTGTGTTTTTTTTTGGACGTAATGTCTTCTTGTCCTAGGACATCAAAAGAATCGCGTCTGTGCTTCGAGATTTCTCACTGGACACAGATCCGAGCGGCGGGTGTGTACAAGTCTACAAGTAGTGCTGTTGTAGTTCCGGCGACTCCGTATCACCTGTTTTCTGGACAGAAACACTAGCATTGGCCGCATTGAAAGGCACAATTGAATCCGTCAGTTTAGTGGTGGTGTTGTTGTTCAAAGAGAGCGACGTGACAAACGCGCGTCACACCGCCGCGGCTGATCTTGACTTGATAGGCTGTTTCCCTTTTCGTATTTCTAACCACAATCATGGCATCGAATTTCCTTTCTGTGCCCTCCAAGGTCAGCCAAGATCTCACCCGCGCTGCAGACGTTCTGGAGAGCATGCAAGCCCATGGCGACCTTGCAGCGGTTTCAGACTCGCCCAACATTCCTCCGGCTGTCTTTGGAGCGGGGGGACACCAGGGGTCTATGTCAGTGGCGCAACTTCTTTCATTCTTCGTCCGAATGTTGACAGAAGTGTAACAAGGCTTAAGCAGTTTGATCAGTCGACTGTAACGAGCCGTAAAGGATCGCAAGCGCCGACTCCGCCTCAGTCCGTTACAGGCATTGGCAAGAAGGGTAACCTATTCGCGTTTAGATGGTGCCGAAATTGATTCGTTCACCGTAGTCGCGAAACCGGACTATTCTGAGTCCAAGATTGTGCTAGCCATGGTTTCCATTCCCTTGGATTCATGCTGTATATGGTTAATCTAATGCTGTATAGGTCGGCTTACCTGCTAGAGGGAAATCTTATTTGAGTAACAAGCTAATGATCTATCTTAAGGTGCGTTCGTATGCCTTTTTGTGTTTTTAGACTGACCATACCAAGTGGCTCGAATACGATGTGAAGGTATGTATACGCATTCTCAACCAATCATGTTCGGCCACTGATCATAACCAGGTCTTCAATGTCGGACAATTAAGGCGAACTCGGGCTCGGCAAAGAGCTCAACAGTACGATCTTTCTGATCTCCGTGCCGCGATGTCCGTCCCTGAGTACATGTATAGGAGCGGCATCAAGGAGGATCATAGTGCTAGCTTTTTCAGCCACGATAATGCTGAAGCCACCCTTTCTCGTGATCGCCTTGCGGAAGACAGCCTTGAAATGCTCATTAAATGGCTGAAAGACGGCGGAAATGTCGGTATCCACGGTATGATAAGCCTTGGCTATTCTTTTTTCCAGGTTTATTCACGTAGGTGACAGATGCAACGAACAGTAGCCGGTCCCGAAGAGCAAAAATAGTAGCTCGTGTTGCGAAAGAGCCTAGCATGATGTTGATTTTCCTCGAGTCAATATGTGACGATCCTGCAGTCATTGCGGCAAATGTCGCACTCAAAGTCAGCTCGGGAGATCCCGACTACAAGGATATCTCCCCGGAAAAGGCGAAAGCTGACTTTCTACGCCGCATTCACGAATATGAAAAGGTGTACGAGACAATCACCGAACCGCATCTGTCGTACCTGCGGATAACGAATGTAGGACGGGAGGTCACTGTTTCCAGGATAAACGGCTATCTCTCCAGCCGGATCGCCTTTTATCTCATGAATTTACATCTCAATCCGCGCAGCATATTTTTCTCCCGGGTATTTTTTCAGAATGGTTCAATTCACCTCCAAGACTAATCATTTTGCGTATAGCACGGAGAAAGTCAATATAATGTCGAGGGTAAGATTGGAGGCGATTCTCTTCTGTCCCCTCGGGGTATGGAGTACGCCAAGGCATTGCCCGCTCTGATCAAGGAAAATATCGGGGATCAACCTTTGACGGTGTGGTCTATTTCGTGCTCTTTCAGAATGCCATTCTCAGACGACCCAAGGTGTGGACGTCTACTTTACGGCGTACTATCCAAACAGCAGAATGTCTGAAGTACACGAAGCTGACCTGGAAGTCACTGGATGAACTGGATGCGGGGGTGTGCGATGGCATGACCTACGAGGAGATTGAGGTATAATTATCATGCCGTCCGTCGGCAGCGGTCTCAGGTCATTTTAGCAAGCGTACCCTGATGATTTCGCCAACCGCGATGAAGACAAGTTCAACTACCGTTATCGGGGAGGCGAATCATACCGCGACGTCGTAGTGAGGCTGGAACCCGTAATCATGGAGCTCGAACGCCAGGAAAATATTCTCATCATTGGACATCAGGTATGGGCCTAGGTTGTACACATGCATTGTGTTAAATTTTCTTTTACCTCCAGGCCATTCTCCGGTGTTTGTGCGTAGACAGGCGGTTTGACGAATCAAAACATGCTGACACCGGTGCTAGATACGCGTATTTCCACCATCTTCCCCAGGATGATCTCCCCTACATAAAAATCCCTCTCCACACTGTCATTAAGCTTACCCCAAAGGCGTATGGGTGCGACGAAGAACGGTGTGTTTCACTTTTGATTTGAACGTTCAGTGGTTGAGACTTGATAAGGTACGCGTTGCCGATCACTGCGGTTGACACCCATCGTGCGAAGCCGAAAACGGCCCAGCCCGTAGTCCAGCCCTCCTCCGCCAGACAATATTTTGCTCCCGAAGCGGAAGCAGCCTAGAACAGAACTTCTTCGATAAACTGATACTTTTCTTCTTCGAGTCCAGAGTGTATGTCTAGAGAGAGTGTAGAATGTCGCAACTGTATTGATTTGGGTCCTAAATGGGCATATCCAATAAAACCGTAGAGTCCAGTCCGTGACGGCCGCTAAACAGTATCGTACAACTTGAATAATCTACCCCAAAGATCTAGAATGAGCCCACTTCTGCTGGGGATCAATCCCCTGCGGTTATAAAGGCTGCGGGGCGCCGCAATTAACAACCCCGGACCCGATCCTCTAACTCCCTCCGCAGGCCCATCTACAACCATGTCCCTCGCATTGACTCTTCGCTCTCTGGGTGCCCGCCGCGCCCTACTTGTCCACACCCGCTCGATGCATTCGCCTTTTGCGGCCATGACCCCGCGCACGACGCCATCCACCCACACAAACAATCATTCGAACGAGCCCACCCCGCGTATAAATGTCGTTGCGAGCGCACCAGTTGATAAATTCAATGGCGTCCCCTTGGGTGCCTACCCAGTTTCGACGCCCTACCACACCACAACGGACGGAAGGGCACAGGAGATGCAAACAAAGCAGGGGGCCCGCAAGTGAAGGGAACAAATCAAAGTTAGGGCTGAGAGGGAAAGCATATATCAGGTGTATTAATTGCTGTACAACAACGTCACTTCCTGCCGAGCCATAACCTACATATAAGCTGAGGATTTGCCAAAGCAAGGAGTCGACAATGGAGGATTGCCCTGAAATACTGATGGGGCCAGCACGGCAATTGCCTTCAAGACAGATTACTATCACTATACCGTTGGACGAATGAGAATGTAATTCATCAGTTGCGGAGATTCGGGAGGCCGTCATGGCCATGAAAGGAATGACAGGACGACCACAGCGCCAAGTCTAATTCACACTCCAGCTACGCAGGGAGCCGAACGCACTGGACCTGCCGACGAGGATACCATTGCAAATGCGATGCAGTCAAGGGAGAGCGTGCCCGAAATTTCTGAAAGCACGGCAGAAACCGAATGTGAAAGCAAACCGATAAATCGAAGGCATAAACTAGCTTTCGAGCTGGTTCGGTCGCAAAGAGTGAGAAACGGAGGCACCGAAGAACTTGCTAAACGAAGGCAATACAGCGTCTGATCCTGATTGGGGGGGAAGAGCCACACCAATAGGAAAGCCAAGATTCAAGGCGTCCGCACAGTGTTTTTCAGCGCCGTTCATGAACCAGTCGGAGTAGGCATAATGTCGAACGGCATGTGTCTTCCGAGACCACTGGAATGAAGTGGCGTGCTTGTTTGACCGTGGGGAGGCAAGCGCTGTCGTGCATGAGATAGACTCTCACGAAAAGACGTTGACGCGAGGAGTAGTGAGGAAAGTCAAGATGGGACAACTGCCATGGTAAGTAGGTAGGTAGATAGAATTACACGGCCATGTTGTCGAAGGGAGGCGTATCAATGAGGGAGGCGTATCAATGAATGACTTGTGCATGCAAGGTTCTTGACAAGATATATGACCAGCGACGGCCAACTCGATTGTTTTCCGTTCGATACTCCGGTCTTTTTCGGGAACCGAGCGTCATAGAGGATCGGGACCGCAAGCAGAGACAGGAACAGGAACCGAGTGGCCCCACCACGGCCCGGGTACATTGACTCCGAGTCGCTGAGCCCTAATGGCTCGTGGGATTGGGAACATATGGCTAAAACGAAAACAGGGTTTTGGTTTCCAACTGTAATCGATGTCCAGTCCGTAGGATGCTATTCCCCGCGATTCGGGTGGAGGTTGCCAGAAACGACCCCTCGCCGAGTCGCGGGTCCACAGGCTGCTTTCGGGAGAAATGGCAGGGTTGTCATTAGCTGAATCATTACTAGATGCTTGATTGGTCCAGGAGGCTCACAAATCGTGTCAATTACCTGAGCATACTATACTCCGGGCCTTTCCTTCCAGAGTTCGGATGGCGGTTGAAAACAAAGAGTTGTTTGTCGAGAGCCCCGAGAACAAACTCGTCCTCTGATCCCAAATTGGCCGCCATCAAAAATCCGACGTCCCGCTTTACCGCCTCGACTTACGACGAATCTCAGGTCCGCTTTCCTGCTAAACTTCTGGAATATTGCACCTAAATTGCCTCTCCAGCGAAATGGCCGACTCATCCGGGTCTAACTCAGAGCTGGACCAAACGGCGAAAGCAATAGCGGCCCTTGAGCTCAAGAAATCGCACCTGTTACGGGAGGCCAGTGAAGTGGATCTAGAGCTTCGCTACGCTCGAGCCAGCCATGGAAGGCTCCTCAATCGCAACGCTCATATCTATAAGCTTCCGACCGAGATTCTTAGCCATATCTTCATGATTTGCCAAAAGAATCCAGGGCCGAGGGCAATGCATGTTCCCTTTGAGGTCCTTGCCTCTCATGTCTCCAGTATGTGGCGGGAAGTGGCCATCGGAACACCCCTTCTCTGGACTGCTATTGTGGTCAAAGTGCGGCCGCGACAGCTCCTCGCGAAGAAGGTACTCGAGTGGAAGCTCTCGCGCGTGCGCGTCTATCTTGCTCGGTCAGGAACTTGTCCGTTCACCACCTCGTTTGATATTGTGGGCCCGTTTCAGGTCGACCAGATTCTGGACTTGGTCTCTGTGCATGCCGAACGCTGGCTTCGCCTCTCCATCTCGATAAAGAATCCCCCTGCGGCGACGCTGGAAATATGGCAGGCGTTGCACTCCATCTCCGCACCTGCACTAGAACATGTGTCCATCTGGCTCACAAAGCTGTCTATGGGTGGGCACCACCTCAACGACACAGACTGCACCCCCTTGATATTCAGGGGCGGGGCACCTTCGCTCAAATTCGTCCGGCTGTCCGGGATGGCGCTTGGTTGCCTTCAGCCCCCGCTCGGGCTCGTTGAGACGTTACATCTCAGTGGCTACCCCCTCAGCTACACCTCTTTCCGTACTATGCTCGACGGGATTCCGAACCTCCTCAACCTCTCCCTGCACCGAATGCACATCAACAACCGGCCCTCTGACAGCACACCCATCGTCCTCCCGCATCTGCGCGCTCTCCGAGTGTGCGGAAACCTCGATGACGAGGCAATTGCCCCGCAACGCATCTTCCGGGCGTTTCGCGCGCCCGCGCTCGAGTCTCTTGTGCTCAAGGACTTTGACGCCTTTGATGAGCAGGTGTTTCCGACAGTGCACACGCTCTCGCTACACGCCTGCCCATTCTCTGCGGGCGAGATGTTCCGCATGCTGCGTGCGTTTCCGGCGCTCACGACCTTCCGGCTCGACGAGTCCCTCCCTGACATCCTGGACCTCCTTGGAATGGCCGATGGCGCCTCGGGCAAGCCCCCGTGGCCTAACTTGCATACGCTCGCCGTTACGGACATGGAGGACGGCCGACGTAGGGCTGCTGTGTGACATGATCTCGCACCGCGAGGCCCTAAGCGCACCTCTGGCACGCATATATCTGGATCGACGTAGCCGGGTGGTGCTACGCAAGAAGGACCGGCTCGAATGGCTACAGAAGACGCTGCAGGTGGATCGGCATGACGGAGTGTATTCGTGGCCGGTGGACCTCGGGTACGAAGACAACGATGAAGGCTTTTGGGATCCATGACCCGTCTCCGAGTCCAAATGCAGTCATAAGCCGTCTTGCTTATTTTCTCATCTCGGGAAGCCATTTTTAGCTCGGATGTACCCCACTAATTGACTGTTCATTTTCGGCCTATAATGGGCTTGTTCTGCTGATATGCTTTCTTGAATAGAATTTCTTTCTAACTTTTCTCTAACTGACCGATGCCCGAAGGAGTATTGGGCTCATGTGACCCGCTATTTAAAACTCTTTAGTCATTCTTTGATTACGTACTGCTGTGTGCCGGCCAATGTTCAGTCAGCGTAAACTGTGCTGCCATTTTTCCGCTTTGACTATAACACCCACCTTCTCCTCCTCGCCGCCGCCGTTCATCCTGCTATCTTTCTTTAGCTTGCACCATCCTCCGTGAATCGGTGTAAAGAACCTTCTAGAATGGCCAAACGTCTCGTCAGGCTCACCATTGTAAATGACCTTGTGCGGCTCTTCTTTTCCCGCCTTTTCTCGATTAAATTGGCCGTAGATCTGCCCAAACTGCGCCGTGGGACAGCACGAGCTTATGGCTGCCATAACGCATTGCAAGGAGGTCCTGAAACTCCCTCTGGACTTTCAGATTGAAGGTCCTCCCGTTCCGGCTCATCAATACAACAACACTGCCCCAGGACTACGAGCCCAAGATAGAGAAGACGGCCTTCTTTCCCAGTATAATTGGCTGCAGATAAGTTCTCGCAGCTACAGGAATCCATCGCAAAGTGGGGTGCCGAGAAAGGCGTACCGTTGTGAGTGGTTAATGCGTGCCTCCCAATAGTTGGTGTAGACGCTGAGCCGACGACACAGTTCATTCCACGGGGTCGTCAGTCAGTCGACTCGTGCGCATCGACTATCGCGCAAGGCCTTCCACCTGGGCGGGATGGACATGCAGCTTCCGTTCCTCATGGCGATATTTCGAACGCACCTCCAGGAGAGCAAGGACGTCGCCGACATCAATGTCCTCTCTGATGTGGCGGCGGAGGTTGGCATGATGACCAAGGCCGAGGTGCGTCCGTAGTCACCGTCTAGCGACCAATGTATTGATCGACATGCTGCCCAGGCAATCGCGTTCTTGCGCTCGGATGAGTTGGAGGCGGAGGTGAACTCCATGTGCGACGATGCGCGCGCCAAGGGCATAACAGGTGTCCCCCTCACGGTTATTGACGGGCAAGTGGGCACTGTCCGGAGGCCAGTCGTCCGAGGTATTTGTGCAGGTAAGCACCTCCCCTTCTTTTTTTTATGTGGGTGCTGATGCATTTTGTAGATATTCAAGAAGCTCGCAGGCGTTCATGTGGCCAACTCGACTCCTACTTTTTCTCCACTGGTGCCCCCAGTCTCAGCAGTAGTGGTTTAATCAATGGGGACAGTTTTCTGGATCATCTACTATTTTCTCTCCGCACGCGAAGGCGCTTGGATCTTTGTTGAGTTTCTTACTGTATCCACCAGTGTACCCATCTATACACAACGACCGACTATGTTGCAGAACTCATGACACATTCAGAATGTGTCAGTCTTAGAAATGTGGGTGTCTCAACCGACCCACATTAATTCCGCCCACCCTGGATGACAGAGCGAGGCCAATCCAGGCTCTCCCGCGCTCGATAAGCCCTATGGATGCCATGATTGCTATTTCACACCACATTGACCCAATGTTCATTTTGTCATTCGCAACAAAGCACAGAACACAGCATTCCCCATTTTCGATCCTAACGTCGAAAACATCTCATGATCTGCACTGAAGGGATCTGGAATATTGTACGCTGCCCACAACGGCGCATCTATTTTTCTGGGCTTTTCTTGGCGACATCCACGCCTTGTGGGAGGTGCAAAAATCCTGAGTAGTGGTCCGGCCATGTGAACGCCCTTAGAGTTCAGAAGAGCGTGGCGAGAAGTGCTTTGGTTCTTTTGAGGTGAATTTGACTCGCGAGCACCTGATGTAGCTTATTCCGCGTTTGTATACATGGTTTGGGTCCGTTGGTAGAAGCTCCAGTGGAACGCATTGCCTGAATTGTGGTACGACCACGATGGAGCGCCGTAGGTTCGGTAACGATGTACGTACAGGTGACCCATTCACTGGTCTCTCCAAGCAGATCACAGAACTCGTCCGCGCGCGTCTCATACTTCTTTGCTTCAAGCAAAATTCGTGCCTTGAGAACCGCTTTCCTATTATGGTGATTATATTTCCATATTAAGCGTATGATAGTCTACGTCATCTCTCTTTTTTTTACGCCTTTCTCAGGCTTTCATCTAGGCCCGCGCTCCACCCGGGAGAATGACAAAACCACCACGTACCAGTAGCCTCGAACAACCTGTCCCCAGCTCTCTACGAGACGCGCTCCATGCCCCTCGCAAACTCTAACGAAGCCAATCCGCGGACGCATTGGTGGTATGTGTGGATACCCGCGTTTGGCGCTTTCATCTGGTTTGGTAAGCTGGTGCTGTGAGACGGGTCTGTCGGGTTCTAATCCGGCGTGTCTAACAGGAACCATCCTGTCCATGCTAATAACATGGCTAGCTCAGGGAGGGACCAGCAGACCACGATACTGTATGCCTCTTCCGGACTGCGTGGGTGAACGATACTTGATTTTTTTTCCCTTCAGCATCGCAAGATGAATCGATCGCGTACATATCCGATGTCGGGGCAGACATCCTGAAGCCTCTCTTCGTGACTGGCTGCTGCATCACAGTGCGCCTCACCTCAATGCGTTTCTCTGATGACAATTCACGCCATCTTTTCAAGGCGGTGGCCTTTTTCTTGTCGCTCGTGCTCGAGAGATATCTGCGCCACTCAGGGCGGCTGATTCCGACCATGCGCCGCCGGGAAAAGGTGTTCAGCGTGTTGGCAGTTCTGGGCTCTGTACTCGGCGGTGCGGGCCTCATCCTCCTCTCAATATTCGACACGAAGCGGCACCCTAGTCTACACCGAGTGTTCCTGCTTTTATTCATGGTCGGCGTGGCGCTCTCCGCCCTGTTCACCTGCGTAGAAGTAAGCTGCGTCTCGCGTCGCCATACGTGTGTGCACTGGCTGACATTTGGTTTTGGATTATAGTACCGCTGGATCAGCAAGGATTTCCGGTACCTCCGGCAGCTGCGATCCGCATATATAGCCAAGGGCGTCATCGCCTGGCATCTTGGTGATCCTGGCCGTCGCCTTTGGGATCACTCTTTTCACCGCCGCGAACGCTGGCGCCTATCCTCGAGTGGACCATCTCGTTGGGCTTCACATTCTACCTGCTCACCTTCTACTACGACCTGCGCCAGGCCAAAGGTGTACAGAGGGGCGAGCTCAATCCGGAGGCCATGCGAAAGCAGCGGCGATGGGCGACCATGAGACAGCGATTTGGTTAAGGACGAGCAATAATTATATAACGATAGTAGTGACATACGACCCACAGACGACATTACAATCTGTACTGTACATTAGTAATTTTAGACATTCACGGACTGGATCCATAATCACCATCCGCCAGGCATATCTGCGCGCTGAGCCGCAGCTTCGCCGAGATTCAACTCTCTGTCGAGTTGCCGTGCAAGTTCCATATCCTTGTCCTCCTGCGCCTTCCGCCGAGCCACCTCATCTTCCACTTGCTTCAGCTGCGCTCGGGCGAGCTCTCTGTCCTGTTCCTCCTGCGCCTTCCGCCTGGCTGCTTCTTCTTCCATTTTCTTCAGCGCCTGCACCCGGGCTCTATCCCTGTCCTCCTGCGCTTTCCGCCGGGCTGCCTCTTCTTCCTCTTGCTTCCGCGCCTGCACCCGGGCTCTCTCCCTTTCCTCCTGTGCTTTCCGCCGGGCTGCCTCTTCTTCCTCTTGCTTCCGCGCCTGCACCCGGGCTCTCTCCCTCTCCTCCTGCGCTTTCCGCCGGGCTGCCTCTTCTTCCTCTTGCCTCCGCGCCTCCGCCCGTGCTCTCTCCTGTTCCTCCTGCGCTTTCCGCTGGGCCTGCATCTTCTTCCACTTGCTTCAGTGCCTG
Organism: Mycena galericulata; assembly: GCA_029289565.1. Lineage (NCBI taxonomy): Eukaryota > Fungi > Basidiomycota > Agaricomycetes > Agaricales > Mycenaceae > Mycena > Mycena galericulata. Next base: position 1,295,010 of record JARKIA010000006.1, on the reverse strand, counting down.
CACCCGAGCATTGTCTGGGTTGATCTGCGAAGCGGGAGTAGGTTGGCTCTGGGGCTGCGACGCAGGAATGGCTGTGCGATCCATGGCGACTGCGGGGAGGACTGTCGGAACCCGGGGGTAGCGGTAGCGGGGACTGATAGCGCGCAAGAAGATACGGGTCAGGTAAATTGCCGTTGTTTCGCGCAGCGGGTGGTGGGGGCTGATAAGAAGATGTCGGTGGCTGGAACGACGGCGGCGGTTGCTGGAAGGAGGGTGGTGGTGCTTGGAACGGCGGAGGCGACTGGAACAACGCGGGATGGGGTTGGAACGACCCCGGTGGGGGTGGCGGGCTAAATGACGACGTGGATCCACCAGAGCCGTGGCGATCCCGTGCCCCTGGTCCAGGATAGGTAGCGGGAGGAGGTGGATTATAGGGCGAGTTCGAGAATTCGGCGGTAGGCTCCCGCGCGCCAGGAAGACTGGGAACTGGGAACGAAAAGTCTGCCGGACTGTCCTTGGAACCCCACTGGGGAGGTGGTGCGTATGGTTCATCGTATGTGGATTCCGGAGGCGGGACGACTGGTGTATAAGCCCTTGGTGGGGACTCTGATGCGTACGCAGGGCCCCTGTGGAGGGACTACGCCGCTATATTCCACTACCGGACCCGGAATCGGCGTGGGTGAAGATTTGGGGTTCCGCGGTCGAAGGACGGAGGGAACATGCTGAGGCAGCCCCTGTGCTCCTTGGGTTTTGGGCCTCCCGGGCATCAAGGTACTGGGAACCGGAGCATTGGGTGACAGATGCTCGGGAAGTGGAGGGAGAGGCGACTCGCGACCGGCTCTGGAGGGAGAGGTTCTATGAGGCGGTGTGACCGTATGTCCGTTTGGGGGCCTCATGGGCAGGTGGGTGATCTTGCGGGCGATGAGCGCCGGGTGGGGATGTGTATGGGGGACGCGCTAGTCTCTCAGATGGAGAGAGCTTCGATGGCCGACGTTGTAAATTGGCGTTGGCTTTGGGCACGGATAGACCAGCAGGAGCGGGCGCGTTCGTGAAGAACGTCATTTCTAGATAAATCTCTCCTCGCGCTACGCCGTTTACTTCGAGTTTCACCCAATCTGATCAACCCGATTGTAATGAGAGCGAAGCCTACGAGGAGGAAACGGAACTCACCATCGAACTCTCCTGTCTTCAGCGTCTCTGTGAGGTCGACAGTACCCTCCCCGATATTGTCCTCCTTCTTGGGTTCCTTGGACCAGCATGAGACTTGAAGCTTTCTGAACTTTTCAGCGGTATTCTTCATCACCGGCATGCGGATTTCTTCATCCCACATGGGGTGCTGTCCACCCTTGACATCGACTTGGGTGCGTTTAACTTCGCCTGTGCGTTTGTTGGCAATTTGCAGATAAAATAACCAAGCTACTTTACCATTTAGACCGACTTGGGCAAATACATCTTGTTTCCAGAAATATTTATCGTGGAGATCTTTGGCCTAGTTATAAAAAGGCCCATTAGCATGGTACAGAGAAAGAGAAGGGGAGGAGGGATGCTAAGATCGCAACTGGGCAAGTCCCCTCACAGGATGAAAGGTGGGAGAACAAACCTTTAGAACGACGATTACCAAGGTCCCCAGTTCCTGGTGGTTGTTCATGAGTAGATTGAGGTTGTGAGTTGTCGGGGCGTCTATGTAACACTGACAACTTTAAAGACTCGGAGTTTAAGCCAGGTGGCACAGCCATCGCGCGCACATGTCGATCACCGCCACGGGCCACAGCCAAGCTTACTGCTTCATCTTACTGCGATCTCAGAAGCACAGGTTATGGTGTGTAGTATTCAAGTCTTTCAGGGGAATAATATATGTGAATAACGATTATTTTACTTTTCCACCGAAGTGACGGTCTGCTCGGGGCGGTATAGCAGCAGATTCGGGAACGGGCTGAACACCATCTGTGAATCGACAACTTTAGGAAAAATGCGAGCCAGGCAAAAGGTTTAATTTACCTTGTCGTGCACAGACTGTAACCGCATGCGCATGAGACACTTGCCTGCGACGGTGTCGGTCTCCATCCAAGCCTTCCAGAGCCCATGGCCCTCCGGGATCACGTCCCTCAGGTGCTTCCGCAGCATCTCCCACCCAACTCCGTTGTAGTGCATTCCCATCAACCGTATCATGCGCTGGAGATGGTTGTGGATGAGAGTATGGTAGAATTTGGGGTAGGTCTCCTCCAAGGTACTCGTTACGACGCAGTGACCGGGCACAAACTCAAAATCCGTGCCGAGGGATGCGTTCATTGTCTCGGGGTGGATTCGAAGCCCGCCAAGGTCCCGCACGACGAAGCCGAGCAACGCGCCCGTCGCAACATCAAAGCGAAGCAGACAGTTTTGCGCATGTGCTTCGAAGACGACACCATTGTACAGCGTCGGCGGGATGAGCGCTTCGCATGCGAGGCGTAAATAACTGTGGAAAAGTCAGGCTAAGATAGAGGCCATCCAACATGGGAGGATCTTACTTGTCAAGGAACGCAGCCCGCTTTGCCTCGCTGTCCAGGCCAAATACGTGCTCCACAACCGATACTCCTACCGGGAGGCCTCTGTGGCCCATCTCAAGCAGTGCGGCAACAACAACAATGTTCTCCCCGGGCGCAGGGACGATCTCTTCTCGAAAAATGGCGGTAAAGTGCTTCCGAACGGCCGGGTCGACACCCTTGTAAATGGCGCTTGCTGGCTCCAGCTCGACGGCAAAAATATTGCGATCCACCGAAAGCTTCGGGACGATGTCGCGTGAAAACCGAGGTCCGAAGTCGGCCGTCCAGTGCGAGATGGTGCGTAGCGCGGAGGATATTTTCATGTTAACAGAAAGCTTCAGTGCCATATTGGGTAATTCCGGAATAATGACAGTTCTATAGAACGCCAGTCAATTAGTCCGCATGAAAATTCAACCAAGGCGCAAGGAGATACCTAATGCTCGACTGCCCGAGTGCATCTATGGTAGGTTCCAGGACCTGGACGTTGTCGAATTTAGTGAGGACGGTGAATAGTTGCATTTCGTGTACGGGCATGAACGTGGTTTCAGGAACATCCTCGGGGTCTTTTGTGCCCGACGCCAACGCAGCCTTAGTGACGAGATCCCTCATAATGGACTTGAAGGGCCCACGTGTATCGATGCTTTCACTGGGAAGACGAACAAAGCGGATTTTGGGTCTGTACCAGTTGTAACCGAGCGGAGCCTCGGCACTCATCCGCGCGCGATGCATCTGACGATAATCAACGGCCAGAACAATTGAATTGAAAAGAGGCGCACGGGATGAGTTGGGTGTCCAGCGACGAGGCTTTGTTCCCATTCGATCGGGGCAGAACCGAGGGAGGGGCACGCGGGAGGATTCTCGTATGATGCTACTAGAAGGACCAACTGTTAGCAATTATAGCTGTTTTAGCACTTGACGGCAGCCTACATTGCCATGCGAACGAGCTACGAAGCTCTTCGGAGATCATCTCGCTGAGAGAATCCTTGACGAGCACATCCCGCACGAATTTGATCCAGAGCTCCGTTGGGTCGGTGCATTTTTTAAGGGTTGTAAACCAGCCCAATTCCCAAGGCGGCGGAATCAGACACGATAATACGAGATCGCGAAATTCGTCCTATCATAATCAGATAAGGCGTCGGGACCTGATAAGGAAGATTACGGACACGATCCGCACCGCCCGATATGGTCTCTGCGAGAACGAAAATCTCAGGAATCATATCGAGGGGATCGACGAGCCCAACCATGCGCCCGTGCTTGGTGGGAGCAGTGTCCTTGAAGACGGGCGCGCTGTGCAAGGGGACTAGAGCAAAAATATCGTTGGGTCGAAGTGCCCGAGTTATAACAGGTTGTTCCGAGATGACGCTCGTGGAGAGAATGACGAGGATACCAGCCATTGCCGTTGACTGTTTAGTCTCGAGGTAGAGCGCCCGAAGTAAGCTTTCTGTGACGAGGCATGACAGGAGGCGAGAAGAGACGGCAAAACCAGCGTGGTCGCGTGGAAGTAGATTTAAACCAGTCGACATTGTGTAAACAGTGGCAGAGTCTAGTTATAGCAGTATTTAAGCTACAGGGCAGCACGAATCATGTGTCAGCCCTATAAATGAGCAACCACATGCGGCCCCGGAAGAGAAATCCATAAGCGATTTTTTTTTCTGTGAGAACGGAAAATCGTAATCACAACATCACCTCCGGGTCTTTGGAACTTCGGTTTGATGACTGGTCCAATCTGATCACACCAAGCGGATGCAGCAAATTTGCTGTGGTGTTTGCCGGGCTTTCGAGAAATAGTACAGTATGTCATAGGATCTGGAAAATAAACAAGAAAGCCTTGGCATTCCAAAGTTGACGAGGGAATGCATTAGAAAAATAGAAAGTAGACACCTCATGCGTCGGAGTCATCGAGCCAAGATCAAGACTTCAGCCGAAGATGTCTCCTTCGAGCGCTCCGAGCTGCAGTGCGGGAGTAAGCGAACAAATACAGGGTGGGGAGCAAGGTACGGTCAGACGTTATTCCATTTGGAGGATGTGAATCGTTCCCATGGGACGTAAGTTAGTTGGACGCCGGACTGGCGCGATACGGAGGCCCGCGAAAGACATAGTACTGACCAATAGTACGGCTGACCAGTGAGTGCCGACCCTGTGCCTCCCTCCAGCTAATCCACACCCTGGGCTTACTTCCACGGCTGAACAGTGGGTGCGGGATTCGGGGCTATAAGTTACACGGACGGCCCGCGGCAGCAACAGGAGGAGCCCACGATTTCTTTCGTGTGAGTGATTATGTGGATTTTTAGGGAATTCCGCTGGCGAGTGGCAAGAAATAGGGAGCCAATGTCACCCGATTAGGCAGTGAGCTCTGCTTCCAGCTCCACCGCGGTCCACCGCGAGTAGGTGTCGATCGGAAAGCCAAGCGAATCGCGCCTCTGCCATCAGCAGAAAAACCGTAGAAAACTGCACAAATGTTTTCAGAAGAGATCTAGGTGTGCCGTCGCCATCCGGCGTGAATCTTGACCCTGGAGTCAAGCAGGTTGGTTGGAAGCAAAGAGAAAACCTGAAACGCAGTTTGCCGTAATCAACAATCAATCTCATCTGATAAATCTAATCTGATTGTCCCAGGTGTCTATCAGATAAGGTAAAACCAAGCCTAATTCGGCACCTGTAAGAATGGACTTGTTGTTCATGATGCACGACGGTCTGGGCTTGCACGGAACACTTCCAAGGCATCCAAAAAGTTCACATTCCTATTCGACAACATATCCACATCCACCCGTTTCCGGCGTGTTCCCTAGGCTCCATGCACTCCCTCGTACAGAATCAGGTTCGGGAACGGGGCATGGAGGTGCTGAGAAAAGAGGGTGAGGTTAGTCCATTCCTTATGGGTAGGAGGTGTTGCTAAGGCTGACGTACGAATCGATACATCCCCTCACACCGCATCCGCATGAAGCACTTTCCGGGGAACGTCTTGTTCTCCGGTGCGAGCCACGCGGAGTACAGTGCGTGCTCCCGGGGGATGATCGCGCGCAGATGTCGGCGGACGAGCGCCCAGCCAATGCCGGAATAATGTAGCCCCAGAACCCGGATGAGCTGCTGGAGATGGTTATGTATGGCCGTGTGGTACATGCGCTCGTATACGTCGTTTGGGTCCTTGGCTATGATCTGCTCCACGTGTTTCAAATACGGCTAACCGATCGCAGGGACAAGACAAGACGCACGCTGTGGCCTTCGAGAAAATCAAGTTCGATGCCTGTGGACGCGTGGAGGGACTCCCGGTGCACGCGGAGGCCGCCAAAGTCGCGAATGATGAACCCCAGCAGTTCCTTCGTCTTCAGATCAAACCGAGCCACGCAGTTCTGCGGGTGGCATTCGAACGCGACCCCGTTGTGCAGCACGGGCGGCAGGAACGCCTCGAAGAATAACTGGACGAACCTGCACCGCGTTAGGACGCAAAACTGCCGCATCACAGAAAAGAAGAAGCTTACTTGTCCAGCCACTCGACGCGTTTCTCTTCCGTGTCGAGCTCGAAGACGCGGTTAACGGCGGGGAGATGCCCGCCCTCTCCGGCATGCCCACTCTCAACGAGCGAAGTGCACACAATGAGCCGCTCACCACGCTCCTCGCTGGCATTCTCGTGCGCTTCGCGGATGATGGCCGCACAGTGCTTCGCAATCTCGCCGTCTGGATGCGTATGTACGACTGACGCGAGCTCCCGCGCGACCGTGATTATATTCCGGTCCATAGTGAGCGCCGGAACCACCTGGGCGGAGAAACGCGGACCTAGGTACGCGGAGGCGGGCGAGATGGTCCGCACTGCCGACGTGAGCTTTATCCCAACGCCAAGTTTGAGGGAGAGCTCGTGGTACGCGTTCGGAACGATGACAGAACTATGTAAGTAATTAATGAGTGTGAAACCACGGACGGGCGTTGAGTTCGTACCGGATGCTTTGCTGGCCTAGGATGGGGAGGCAGAAGGTAGAGGAGAATACCACTACATCAGGGAACTTGGCTTGGATATGCGCGACCTGCAGCTCGTGCACCGGGACTGCGACGAAATTCTCTGGGATAGTCAGCTCCTGGCCAGCGCTAGCAGATGCAGACGCGATCAGCGGAGCCGTGTATTTCTCAAAGTCATTGGTGATCTTGAGATTCTCCCGGGGTACTGCGACAAAACGCAGCTTGGTGTGATAGAGGTCGTACGAGCCGGGAACAAGATCGGAGATAGGGGAGAGGAACATGCGCGTTTTGTGCATCTATAAATTCGCTCGAATCAATGGGATGCACCGGAGACCGCAATAGACATTACAGGGTGTGTCGGATGACCTTCGACGATAGATTGTTCCCAGTCAATACTGGGGGAAGAAAATTGGGGGGCAAGAGGCGGATTTTCGAAGGAATGTTCTAATTTCTCGATTATTGCTTGTGCAGGCGGCATATTTTGTACGAAACTCACTCTGCCAGAGCACAGAGCTTTCGAACTCGGCGGTGATGTCCTTGAGGATGGTCTCCTGGATCTTCATGCTCCGACCGAAGGTCTCCCATAGAGGGAGGGGACTCCGCGATGGGACCAATGGAGGAGAACCAGAGAGATCCCATCCGGGACCCGTGATGGCCTTCAAGATGGCGGTCGCCAAAGGCGCATGCTGAATATAAAGTTAATGATCGGGGCCCCAATAAAAGCAGTCTTCCGCACGTCGCTGGACTGCCCATCGTCGGTGCCGAATTCAAACACTAGTGGCAGCATGTCCATGGGATCAAGCAGGCCGATCTCCTGGCCTCTAGGATCTATGCCATCGTGCTTGAAGACGGGGACATGACGAAGCGGGATAATTGCGAGGATGTTGCTCGCTGTATAAGCAGTCGAGATGTCGGGTGGGGCACGAGAGGAGACATCCGCGAGAAAGACTACACAGATCCCGGAAGCATCCAACCCCTCCGCAAGCTGGAGGTATATTCCCCTGGCGAGAGATTCGGTGACGAGACACGAGAGCAGGCGCGCAGCAGTGCCAAAAGCGGCACGGTCGGCTGGGGCAAGTTCAGGAAATTGCAGAGTCCGCGACGGCATGCTCGATCCCGGCGTATCTTTCACTATCGCTCATTCGCAAAAGGAATAAAGGTTATAAGGACGAATAAAACAAATCGGGAGTGTGCGAGTCGAGAGCCGGCTTTTGCGCTCGAGCCAGGCTGGCTCAGCACGGTTCGGCTGCAGAACATGTTTTTTTTCCCGGATTTCGGAGACTTCATCCGATGAGGAAACGGATCAACGGTGTCCGTTGAGTGTCCTTCCCACGCGCATATTTATCTTCGCGATCAGGGAAAGTTATTCTAAGCATGCGGTTGGACCATATAGGGCAGAGCAGACTCTATCTTGTTCCATTCTTCCACCATGCCCGCCAAACAAGTCCCCGAACCCGTGGACGACGACGAAAGCATCAAGACGCTCGAAAAGGTTGAAGTCAAGGTTCAGGGCAAGAAACCCATCAGTGCTTTACAGCTCGATGTCGGGAAGGAGCACATCCGATTTCGCAAGAAATGGTGGCAGCTATGGTATGCGCACAATTTTTTTCAATCCCCAGTTCGATGGTCGACCATTGTCGACCATTTTGTTTGCAGGATTCCAGCGAGTCTTCCGCCTCCGCCGCCCGACTCGCTTGACGACGCCGAGGTGAGTTATTAGGCCACGTTCCGTACGCTAGCGCCCTAAGGTCTCCCCAGCTTATCCCAATCGTGACAGCATCCCTGTTTTCGAAGTTGACTTACACATGGATTACCCCCATCATGGTATATATCACTGCTTTATTTTCATAATCGGCGTCGGCTCCGACACTCCTGATATAGGTCCTGGGTTATCAGAGGACTCTCCAGGCTACAGATCTGTGGAAGTTGGGGCCGGAACAGGAGTCTGGTTATCTCTCCGAAAAACTAGACGAGGCTTGGGCGCGGCGGGTTAAGGCTGCCGAAGATTGGAATGCGGGACTTGACGATGGCCGAATCGTCCCCCGCGTGTTGACGCGTTTTTTCTGGTCGATAAGGGCTCTCGCAGGTGGATTCGAGTATCGCGCGCGCCGTTCGGTATTAGAAAAGCAATGGCGCGAGGTGGGCGGCCGCAAAGAGGCCAGTCTGGCATGGGCGATGAACGACGTTTTGGGCCATCTCTTTTGGATTGGAGGTGTATTCAAAGTCAGATTATTTCTGACACTACTGGTCCGACATCCAGACTAATTTATCCTGAAGGTGTTTGGAGATACCGCACAGTTGATGGGCCCCATCTTGGTCAAGGTTTACATTCAGCCGTTTTCAACCGACGACTTTGCTCAAACGTTCCAGGCGATCATCAATTTTGCTAAAGCGCGTGCGGCTGCCAAGGAGGCGGGAACAGAGCCCCCGTCAATTGGCCGCGGCGTTGGGATGACACTGGGACTATTCTGCGTGGTGGTCATGGCAAGCATTTTCCAACACCAGGTAAACGTCATTTTCGGTTTTACGAGGAGTGGCTTCTCACGAAAATAATGCGTGCAGTTTTTCTGGAGAAGTATGACGACAGGTGTGCTCGCGCGCGCGGCACTCACCGCCTCGATCTACAAACGCGGCGTCCGTCTCACCGGCAAAGCTCGCACCACGTTGACCAATTCGGTCATTCTCAACCACGTTTCCACTGATGTAGGTCCTCACCTCCCACGGCCAAGCAACCATGCCTGGCCGGGACCGTGGAATTCTACCTATCTACCTATACCTGACGGAATTCTCTAGGTTAGCCGAATTGATGCGTGTGCGCAATGGTTTGTAAGTAATTTTCTTTTTGGAACGCGGCAACGTGCCTAATGTCGCGATTTAGCACGCAGGTGGGTCCTTCACGGGGTTCGGGACGGAATCCGTGCTGATACACCTATAATTAGCATGGACAGCCCCGATACAAGGTACATGAAAGCTTTCGTCCATTTCTTGCAATACTGACTGAAAAAAGTGACCGTCTGCCTGATTATCCTGTTGACCCAGGTGCTCTATATCATCATCGAATATTTTTTTTCTTACCTATTTTCCGAAGCTCGGACCCTCGGCCCTGGCCGGCTTCTCCCTATTCGTTTTCATCATCCCCATCCAGCAACATATTATGTCCCGGCAGTTCAGGACTCGCGGCCTCTCCATGAAATTCACCGACCAACGGGCCAAGGTTCTGCTTGAGGTGCTAGGTACTTGCCACCTGACTTATTTGAACCGTGGGAACTTGCTTATCTGATTATAAGGTTCCATGCGTGTCGTCAAGTATTTCTGCTATGAAGTACCCTTCCTGAAGCGTGAATCAGTCTTTTCATTGCCTCACATACTCCGTACTCACAATCTCTACTTACGTAGGGATATTCGACATCCGACAGAATGAAATTCGCGGAATCCGCAAAATCCAGCACTCGCAATCGGCAAAGTGAGTAACCATGATACCATCGAAGGACCTGGAAGATGCTAATTCACCAAAATTTAGTATGGCGCTGGCGTTCTCACTGCCGGTTCTTGCATCGACGCTCGCGTTCGTAACGTACACCCGTGTGACGACGGGTTTCGACATCGCGATCATCTTCTCGTCGTTCAGCTTGTTCCAGCTCCTTCGGCAACCCATGATGTTCCTGCCTCGCGCACTGTCCAACATCGCCGACGCACGGAACGCACTCAACCGCCTGTCCCGCGCGTTCAGCGCTGAAGTATTTACGGACGCCCCTTTCGTAGTTGATCCCACGCAGGAGCTCGCATTGGAGGCCAAGGACGTGTCATTTGAGTGGGAGTTGCCGGCGTCGGCGGGGGACGCGGCGGCGGCTAAATCATCCTCGCACGCTAAAGTATCGGAAAAACTCAAGCAAGATGACGCAGATTCGGTGGACGAGCAGCCGTTCCGTGTGCAGAATATCGACCTGCGCATTCCGCGGGGGACTCTCGCTGGCGTTGTCGGCCGTGTAGGATCGGGCAAGTCGAGTATGATTGCAGGCCTCATTGGAGAGTCCCGCAGGGTCGGTGGCCAGTTTTCGTTTGGCGGGAAGGTGGCGTATTGCCCTCAGACTGCCTGGATACAGAACGCCAGTTTGGTGAACGCCCGTTTCGCAAGACACATTAGAATGAGCTAATGTATGAATAGAGGGATAATGTGCTCTTCGGTCAGCCCTTTGACTCGGATCGGTATTGGGGGATCATGGAGATGGCTTGTCTTTTACCTGATCTCCAGCTTTTACCGGACGGGGACTTGACCGAGGTGCTTTAATTTTTCAACCACATTACGTAATGACGAACTTGACATTATTTCTCTGTAGATCGGCGAGAAAGGTAAGCTAACAGACACTCTCGAAGCTTTCTGAATCATCGATGATTCAGGGATCAATCTTTCTGGTGGTCAAAAGCAGCGTGTGCGTAGCCACATATCTCGCTTTTGTTTCTCGCTTTTTCTAAAAGTGCTTTCAGGTCAACATCGCTCGAGCACTATATTACAATGCGGAAATAATTATATTTGACGATCCGCTGTCTGCTGGTTTGTTCCACATCCTCCTCTATTTGACTTGCGTTCGTTCCTTGCTTACCAGCTTTTTAGTCGACGCCAATGTGGGCAAGAGTCTTTTCCACAACGCCGTCCTCGGGATGATCCAGCAAGGGAAAACAGTTATACTCGTTACCCAGTAAGATCATTTAGCCTCTATCTTTGGGACAAATCACTTACTCCGGAGGGTAAAAGTGCACTCCATTTCTTGGCGCACTGTAATTACATATACACGCTCGAAAACGGGCGGATATCCGAGCACGGGTCGTACCAAGAGCTCCTCGACAAAAGGGGCGAGTTCGCACGCCTGGACGCAGAATTCGGCGGAGACGGAAATGCGGAGGCTGAGGCTGTGGAGAATTTGATAACTACCACAGTGACCGTCGAGGAGCTGAAGATCAAGTCCGCGAAAGCTGCCGGGACAGGCAAGCTCGCGGGGAACCTGATTGTAAAAGAAAGACGTACGACGGGAAGTGTATCATGGAAAGGTGCGAAAAATATCCATACGAGATTCCTATCCTCAAACCATGACTTCCTTGGTCGTCTCAGTCTACGGAAGCTATATTAAGGCTGGGCGAGGCTATATCACACTGCCGTTTGTCCTGTTGGCCATTATTGGAATGCAGGGATGTCAGATCAGTAACTCGTATACTTTGGTTTGGTGGCAGGAGAAGTACGTCTGCCTGTCTGTTTATTTTCTGAGAAAATGCCTCATCCAAGTGCAGCGAATTCAACAAGCCGTTCTCGTTCTATCAATCGCTTTATGCTGGCCTGGGCGTATCGCAAGCGTCGTTCACGTTCCTAATGTACGTCGATGTCACTTCTTCCGTCTTGTATCTGGACCCACGCCTATGTTTTGAAGGGGTGTGGCAATAGATGTCTTATCGATGTCAGCTGCTAAGAATCTCCATCACGACTCCGTGCACAACATATTGTATGCCCCGATGGCGTTCTTTGGTGGGTGTTCGATCTTGCAGACGATCTAGTTCTGATCTGACTTTGTTTCTCGTCAGACACCATAGTACGTCGTATTAATCTTCAAAAGGCCGTTTGTTCATCAGTTCATTCTAGCCAATGGGACGTATCATTGGTGTTTTTGGCAAGGACATTGATAGTATGTGAAGTGCGGTTTTTATCTATGAACTCGAATGATCGTAAATGGGCAGCGATCGACAACCTTCTGTCCAGTACGTATTTGCCCCCCCTCGTAGAGCCGTGCTTGATACTGCATGTTCCGTAGTGTCGTTGCGCATGTGTAGGTGACACACTTCCTAGTCCGGCTCCAGCTGACCGTTGGAATTCTAGTTACGACGGTCATGTCCAACATGATGAGTGCTATCATCCTCATTTCGGTCCTTGAGCATTATTTCAGTTCGTATTAGTTCGATCATCACTCGTGGGACCGACGGACTGACTCCCTCCCCCAGTAATAGCTGCGGTCTTCATCGCCTGTGGTTACAGTTATTTTGCGGCATTTTACAGAGCAAGCGCTCGAGAACTGAAGGTTTGTACAGCCCTTCATACTTCATACACATCTTCTGATTGGTTTCTTGGCTCGCTATAGAGACTCGGTATAATCATCGCGTTAAGTTATCATCTGGACTCGCTGACCGACTTAAAAGATGCTCTGCTGCGTTCCGTTCTCTATGCTCACCTCTCGGAATCCCTCACAGGTATGTTACGACTAATATTCCGGAATGCAACTTGACATGCTTGCAGGCCTTCCGACCATTCGCAGCTACGGAGAAATTCCCCGTTTTATTGAGTCCAACAAATACTATATTGACCTCGAAAACCGGGCTCTCCTCTTAACCGTCACCAATCAACGGCTGGTGTTCCACCCCTTGGCGAAATATGATTATGCTGACGCGTATATTTAGTTGGCTTGCAATCCGACTCGACGCATGCGGAGCTGTCATGGTATTCATAGTACGTCCAGGTTGCTGAGATAGAATACGATAAGGCCTGATTATTTTAGGTGGCTATATTCGCTGTGGTCGGCGTCTCGGGAATCAGTCCCGCACAAATCGGGCTGGTTCTGACTTACACAAGTATTCGAATTTGTTCTTCCTCGCGTTATGTAATATCTCTGCTCACAACCTTTTAATAGCTCAACTCACTCAAATGTGCAGTATGGTCACACGGCAGTCCGCGGAACTCGAGGTTTGTACTTGGGATTTCAAATGAATAACAACGCACTCACAACACTCATTGGCTAGAATTACATGAATTCCGTGGAGCGAGGTGCGTGTCTGCAGTTTCTCTATGTTTTTCTTCCTGTTTTGATTTTTGTACAAGTGGTTCATTATAGCCGCGCGGATATCATTCCTCAAGAGGCCGCCTATGAAAGTGACAAGGACTACAAGCCGCCGCCAGAGTGGCCCACCCGTGGCGTCATTGAGTTTAAAAATGTCGAGATGAGCTACAGGCCGGGACTACCGAATGTTCTACATGGGATAACCATGAGTATCAATGCTGGAGAAAAAATTGGTGTGGTGGGAAGGTCCGGATCTGTTGTATCTTCAACTACTGGAAGCTGACAATCAGCGTGCAGAACTGGGGCGGGCAAGTCATCCTTAGCTTTGACTTTACTACGGATAGTGGAGTACTCTGGAACTATCCTTGTTGACGAGTGAGTCGAGGATATTATATCCTCTGAATTATACTGAGCCTGTTGCAGTGTGGATATCGGCAAGATCGGTGGGTTTAAACCCAATTAAGCGCGCGAACGTCTACTAAGGATTCTCACAGGACTCAAGGATTTACGCTCGAACATTTCCATTATTCCTCAAGATGTGAGAGAGTCCCTCGTTCTAATCCACCTTTTGTGATCCCACTTGTACAGCCAACACTGTTTAGCGGCACCGTCCGCACGGTGCTGGATCCATTTGGTCGATACGAGGATGCTCGTTTGTGGGATGCCCTCCGCAGGTCTTTCTTGGTCCAGGTCGATTCTGGTATTTCTACTCCGATTTCCGCCCAGGAAAATGGAGAGTTCCCGCGACACCGAATCGATCTCGACACCGTCGTCGAGATCGACGGCGCAAATCTGAGTGTCGGGGAGAGAAGTCTCCTCAGTCTTGCTCGTGCATTGGTCAGTGCAGATTTTCAGTGGAGATTTTTTCTAAACGTGACGATAGGTCAAAGACTCCACAGTCGTGATACTTGACGAAGCGACGTAAGTGTGTTTAACTACCGAGCGCCATCTAGGGTTCACGATTATCTCGACCTTAGGGCGTCTGTTGATCTAGAGACCGACAACAAAATCCAACGAACCATTCAGACCCAATTCAAGGAAAACACCCTACTGTGCATTGCTCGTGAGTTCTCAACCTTATCCACGGACTCGAAATTGACGCATCGTAGATCGGTTGAGGACGATTATATCGTACGACAGGATTCTGGGTATGTTGTTCTAAACCCGTGTGATTTCTTCTTTCTCATCGTTCTTCCAGTTCTCGACGCCGGCAACATTGCTGTGAGTTGAGTCTACCTCGGCATTTCCAACCCTAACAAGGACACAGGAATTCGACACCCCCTTGACGCTTTTCAACCAACCGGATAGTATTTTCCGTGGGCTATGCGAAAAAAGTAACATCAGCTCCGCAGACATAGAGAAGTCCGTTTTGTACGACCGCGATGAATGATGACCGGGGGGATGCGTTTTCTGAGTGTTCACCTAGATAATTGTCAAACTCATGTAAAGCTATGCGAGCGCGATCAAGGGGTTTACGGCTAAAAACACTGTTATACTGGAAGGGTTTAAGCCAGATAAAAGGAAGATCAAGTAGGCAAGTAGCATTACTGCCGAATGATAAACTCGTTTCACTCTACCGGGAACAAGTACCTGTCCTGCCAAACTTTTCAATGACAGACTATGGAATAGTATTTCGCGAACGGAAACTACCTTTTATTTGGCCAACCCTTTCGGCCTGAATAAAAGCTTCAGCTTACGACCAGAAATTATCCCGACCGGTTTCAGCCGCCGCAAACTCTGCTCCGAAAAAAAAAGAGTACGAGAGTCAACAGATCGTGAATGAGTTCGATGACTTGGTTGATGGTAAGTTACACACTTTAGTAACCAACACCTGCAACGTGAGTGTTGGAATAAAGCTGAGTTGAGTCACCCATAGGTCTGAGTTAACATCCGGCGGTTGCTCTAAACAATCCAGGACGACTAGATGCGTGAGGAATGAAAATAGTGGTTGCGGGAATGAAATATCCACCAAAAAACGCGCGAATGTTAATGGCTAGCCACGGCCCAAAACGGATCGGGCTTGGTAGTAAGTATCGAATTTTGCGCAAGGATCCCGGGTCCAAAAGCACCACAGCGAGCAGAACAAAGGTGGCAACATAAAGGACGAAATGCGGTGAGTTATGCCAGACTTCTACTCGTTCAGCGACGAGAACAAGCCTGGGTACACCGCCGCGATGAGGCTTAACGGCAAGCTCGAAAATGAGCCGACCATGTCCAACGAGGAGCAGGTGCAGCCATGGCAGTCAGTGAGACGAGTTTGGATTACAAATCAAGACACGGCTCTTCGGATCAAATCATCAATAGTCAAAGCAAGTCCAGCTTGTGCCAATTTCGATGGTTCTCGTAGCCGCTGCCGCAGCGGAGAAGAGCAAAGTGCGTTACGAAACGCCTTCCGTGGTTGCACATAATTCATGATTCTTACCAGACCCGTAGGAAAAAACCAAGGCGAAGCAAAGATATCTCAAACGCAAAAAGCAGCGCAGAAAAAATAAACCCAAGGCCCCTACCGGAGGTGCATCTGGATCCGAGGACGGGGATGACGACGCACCCGATCTTTCTGACGCGGAGCCTAACGAAGAAGGCCCCGTAGACGATGTTTTAGTCGAAAGCAATAGTCCTCAAGCAGAGGAGCCTCGGAAGGAAAAACGACCCAAAAAACGTCAAAAGGTCGTGGATGAAGACGGAGATGTAGAAATGCAAGAGCCAGAAGTCCGAGATGTGACGACGGACCCCGTACCTGCGCCATTGCCGACCCTTCCTTCCTTCCCTCTTCCGGCTCTTCCTGACGCCCCTTCAAAATCCGTACTTGCCCTTCAGGGTCTCGATCAGGCCTTAGTAGGCGCGGAGATTGTGGACGCTACAGGACTCTTGCCAATACCACCTGACGGAGACGATGACGGCGGCACAGGGCTAAGTGAGAGGACTAGGAAGCGTCTCTTGGACCTTGGAATCGTCGAGCTCTTTGCGGGTATCTGCATTCCATATCGTCAGTTTTCTTCATTTAACACAGTCACCAGTACAGACGAGTCTACTTCCGTTTCTACTTCCTCGGAACCCGCTCCAGAGGTCCCTTTACCTTCCCTTCGATCCTCCACGGGACGTCTGTGTCTCTGCACCAACTGGAAGCGGTAAGACTTTGGCCTACGTGGTACCGATCGTCGAGGTGAGCAATCTCTCCCGTAAACGCAAGGGCCATCTCGAGCTCCTTGCAGATCCTTTCCACCAGAATAGTCACCCGCCTCCGTGCTCTAGTCGTACTTCCCACACGAGATTTGGTTACCCAAGTGCGTGAAACTTTCGACGCGGTCGGCAAAGGGCGCGGTCTTAAGGCACGTTCTCTCACGCACTATTGGGCTACTGTTGACAGTGGGTTAGATCGGCACAGCTACTGGACAACACTCTTTTTCGCATGAGCAATCACAGCTGGTTGCAGACAAAACGACCCCGTAAGCTTATCGGTGTATATTGACTCTCCCATAGACTGATCTCTCTTTTATAGCCTTGCTGGTGGGTCCAGTAAAGTCGACATTCTCATATGCACGCCTGGGAGACTAATCGATCATCTCAATGGAACACCCAACTTCTCTCTGCAACATTTGAGATTTCTTGTCCGTCTTTTTCAGCGTGCTTACCTTCGTCTATCCTTAACGTGTGATAGGTCATCGATGAGGCAGATCGGCTTCTAGCGCAGTCCTTTCAGGACTGGTTGGTGCAAGTTTTGGCTGCCACACGTCCACCGTCTGGGGAGCCATCCGTCCCGAGCTATTCGGTCGCAGGCGGGTTTCTCCAGTACCATGACGCCGTTGCCCCGGCTTTCCGTACACTCCTTCCCTATGCGGCTATTCCATCCTTTGTCACAGAGCATAAGGAATCCTCGTGCCAGAAGCTTTTGTTCTCGGCGACGCTTACCCGAGACCCCGGGAAACTTGCAGCGCTTGAATTACGGAACCCCAAATATTTTATCGTCCAAGAAAAGAACGATGGCCCGGGGGTTTTGGATGTAGCTATGGATAAATTTACGATGCCCGCGACGCTCACTGTAAGTTTCTTATTTCTGCTGAGACGACCATACTGACTCGCGCAAATCTAGGAGCATATGCTAGTCTGCGAATCGTCATTAAAGCCACTCGTCTTCTTCCATCTTGTGTACGAACACAACGTGACAAACGCCTTGGTATTCACCAAGTCCGCCGAGTCGACGGCACGACTTGTGCGACTATTTGACTTCTTTGATACCGCCAGGCGCCTGGGAGTAGGTGGGCCGTCGGCATTCACAGCTCGTGCCTATTCGAGCGATCTCGGCGCCAGTGAACGAAAATCGATCCTCGACAAGTTAAGGGCCAAAGAAATTCAAATGTGAGCAGCACCTCTCCGGCTTATTATCATTCCATTGACTTTTCTCTTAGCCTTGTATGCTCCGACTTGATATCGCGCGGAATCGATATCAGCCATGTTTCACACGTCGTCAGCTACGATGTACCAGTTGATATGCGCAAGTATGTGCATCGAGTTGGGCGCACGGCTCGTGCTGGGCGGGCCGGGGATGCCTGGACCTTAGTTGAGGAGCAAGAGGTACTCTGTCATCACCACTCCAGGTTATTCCTTATCTGATTGTATTTCAGGCGCGGTATTTCAAGACCATGCTGAAACAGGCGGATCACATAGATAAGGTCAAACGCATGAAGGTTGGGGAGAAGGAGCTTGCGCCTCTCGCACCTTATTATGAGGTACGGCCCTCACGCTGAAAAATGACCATCGTTCTCAACTCCATTTAGGGGGCACTCAGTCAGTTGAAGGAGTCGTACGCGCGGTGACCGAGATCATGATGCATAAGGCGAAGTTCCGGCGTTCCGCATTGTGAGAGGTTAGCATAGTACGTATACTCGTTATACTTTGCATGTAATTTTTGGCGTCAAAATGTTCCAGCGCCATAAGTTTGTCGGAGCGAGTAAGCCCAACGGCGCAGTCTCTCTTGACAGAAATGAAGCACTTCCAAACGACTGGGGAGGTGCCCTTTCCTAAACAGGTCGGATTACATAATAAGTAGTGGCCCGCGGCCCGAGCCCGAGTTATATGCCCGGACCTTGAACGGACGGCGGCGTACATCGGCGTATGCCGTGGGGTATCGGATCTCATCGGGTTTGCGTCAAAGGTGTCAGATTTCATCAGAGGAGATAAGGTTCCCCTTGGCGATCAGTGATTATCGTTGATGTGATTAGATTGTACGCTGAAGTTCGTCGTAAACCCCTGTACCGCAGGTAGCCGCTGAAAACCGCTGGATCTCAGTGGATTCATTCAAATAAAAACAAACTAGGCAAACGAATGAATACGCTGGCTTCCGGCTTCCACGTGTACTTCATCACTTTTCACCTCAATCCATTATGAGTGCGGAATCAACTACGACTTCGCTGCGCATGTGTTGATGTTGTTCTACAAGGAGCTGGTTGAGAAGAAGGTGATCACGAAGGGACAGTTTCTCTCTGAAGAGTTATGGGAGAAGGTTTGGAATATTAACGAGACGTTGAGATTCAGTGGAGTCCGCTGTATCACGACGGTTTCCACTGGACTTCAGTGTACAGTGGGTATATATTCAGCCAATTCTGCTGGTATTCAGTGGCTCCTGGTGGAATGTCCCGACTATTTTTCAAAGGGAACGACATAGTTTACTGGATTTTTGTTCAACTGGCCGACAGGATTCACTGCCAGTGTACAACACCGCACAATTCAAATCTTCTCGGCGGATGCTGGTGGAAATCCCACTGGATTTTCGGTGCCTGTACAGTGGGACTCAGTGGAATACGGTGGTTGTACACATCCATTCAGTAACTTTCGGTGAACTTCAGTGAACTTCGGAAGGGTTCCGTCCGTGACTTCGGTGGATCCCGGCGAATTTCTGATGACAAATTTCTGTGTTCAGCGGGATACGCTGGTCCGTATATGAATTATTTGCTGGTTCCAAAATAGCTAATGCGGTCCGATGTATGCAAAAATTTCCAACAAAATTCAGTGTACACTATAACATCCGCGGGGGTTCACCGGAATCCGGTGAATTAGGCCGGCGTTCTGGGTCCGGGCATAATACAGCCGAGCCCTGTCTTCCGACGGAATAGGTTCGCCGCGGCAAACAATCGGCAGCTTATTAAACGCAGTTGACCTGCGGGAGATTTTCCGGTGCGACAAGGCACTCTTCGTCCTCTATCATGGCTAATTCTGAGGTCGACGAAGAAATACTCGCATCGTCCCGGGCGTCGACGACGTCGATAGATGCAACTGACGAAAAGCCTAAAGTTCCCGCTCCCGTCATCTACCAGCGATCATGGTGTGTCATTGACTCGTATCTAACCGGCGCACGCAATATCGACATCTTATTTCTTAGGTATACTCGCGTCCCGTTCACCTCAAACGAGCCCCCTCCGCCTCCTGGTGGCACGCTTGATGACGCTCGTCTCTCCCCAGAGTTAACTGCTTCTTGGTGGAACCTTATTTTCTTCGGATGGATCACCCCTCTACTTGCCTTGGGTTATGCGCGTCCGTTGGAGGCGACGGATCTCTACAAGCTTGGAGATGAGCGTTCGGCTGCGTACATCGCGGAAAAAATCACCACATCATTCGACAGGAGACACAAGGAGGCCACCGAATATAACACTCGTCTCGCAAACGGAGATGTCAAGCCGGGTTGGCGTGTCATTTGGTGGACCCTGCGAGGAAAAAGAGCGGAGCGCGAGAAGCGATGGAGAGAGATTGACGGGAAACGTCGAGCAAGTCTAATCTGGGCGATGAACGACAGTGTCAAGTGGTTGTTTTGGTCCGGCGGTGCGCTCAAGGTCATTGGAGATACCGCCCAGATCACAAGGTACTGAACCTACTTATGTACCTCATTGTCACTTTGGCTCATTTCTTTCTACAAGTCCCCTTGTCGTCAAAGCAATCATCAATTTTGGTACCTCATCGTATACCGCACACAGGGAGGGTGGTCCCATACCTCCTATTGGCACCGGGGTTGGCTTAGCCATCGCACTGTACGATTTCATTATCTTTTTTTTTGCCCCTGACGATTCCAATCCACCGTCTACGCAGTCTGCTAATGCAGTTGATTGCATCCATATGCCAGCACCAATTCTTCTACCGTGCCATGGGCACAGGCGTTTTGGTTAGAGGAGGGCTTATTACGGCCATTTACTCTCGATCTCTCCATCTTACGTCGCGAGCCCGTTCGACCTTGACAAACGGGAAGCTCGTCAATCATATCTCTTCAGATGTTTCGCGCATCGATTTCTGTGCCGGATTTTTCCATATGGCAAGTGCTTAGCCTTGTCTGCCCAGCGATGATTAACGTTCTCTTCCAGTCATGGACCGCTCCCATCCAGATGATCATCTGCCTCATTCTCCTGGTCTGATTTCTTTCGTGCAAAACAACACACCACTGATAACGGATACTTTCAGATTCTCAACCTTGGTCCTAGTGCTGTACGTGTACTTTCCATCCATCGATAATTCCTCGCTCATCTTAGTATCCAGCTGGCTGGTTTTGCTTTCTTCGTCCTCGCCACTCCAGCACAAACAATGGTGATGAAGCGACTTTTCGTGTTCCGGCAAAAGTCGATGGTATGTACCAGTCTCTCTTGGCAGCCACTTTATCGAACATACTCCTCGTAGGTATGGACCGACAACCGCGCCAAAATGCTGCAAGAGATCCTAGGAGGCATGAAAATTATCAAGCTGTTCAACTGGCAGGCTCCATTCCTTGCGCGAATCAGCGGATATCGGCAGAAGGAAATGGCGTGCGTCTCCTAGATGATAAAGCTATAGGTACTGACACGTCTCAGTTACATCCGCTCCTTGCTTTTGTTGAGATCAGGCACCAATGCTGTAGCCATGTCCATGCCCGGTAAGCTTTCGCATCTTGTGCTCTTGACTTCTTTCTGACGCCTTGCAGCCTTGGCCTCTGTTCTGGCCTTCGTAACATACTCGTTGACAGGGCATACGCTCGAGCCTTCAATTCTTTTCGCTTCTTTGACGCTCTTCAATCTGCTGCGTCTGCCTCTCATGTTGTGCGTTTCTCGCAGTTTCTAATCTCCCCGGTTCCTTCAACCTGAGTTCCCCTCTTTAGTTTACGTACGTCGAATGTCCAGAGCGGAGATGTCCCCGGTTGACTTTTCTCTAGCCATCGCTTTCAGCACTATCGCCGACGCACTGAATGCAAGCCAGCGCTTGCATGATGTTTTCGTTGCCGAAACGTTCCAGGAGACCCAAGTGCGCGATAAGAATCTTGATTTTGCAATTGAGGTGGACCATGCCACATTCACCTGGGATGGCCCACCACCCGATGTCGAGGACGGCAAGAAGAAAAAAGGCAGGAAAAGTACGGCCCTCGAGAAGGCTGCCGCGGCCGCTGCTACCGCTCGTGCAGTGGAACAGGCCAAGGTCGACCGAGGAAAAGGTGTTCAAGATGTCAGATCTGACGTTCTCGATTCCCCGTGGGCAGCTGGTCGCCATCGTTGGCGCCGTACGTGATTTCTTGCGGCGAATCTATCTTGGGATTCTGAGATTCGAGTCTTCACAGGTCGGCAGTGGAAAGACAACCTTGTTACAGGGCATGATTGGAGAATGCCGACGAACAACTGGATACACTAAATTCGGTGGTTCCGTTAGCTATTGCCCTCAAAGTGCATGGATTCAGGTAATTATCTTCATTTCGTACCTATGCTGCATTCCAAATCACCGAACTCTTCTCAGAACGCTACAATCCGTGAAAACGTTTGTTTTGGTCTGCAGGTTGGTCTCGTTTGTCTTTGCCTTGAATGTGCTTATGTTGTTTCTAGTTCGAAGAAGACAAATACTGGAAAGCGATCACCGATTCGTGTTTACAGGCAGATCTTGAGATGCTTCCAAATGGGGATCTAACCGAGGTGATATTCGTCTTCTCTATTCGAGCCATCTCTCTCATCCGCTTGTCTTGCACAGGTTGGCGAAAAGGTGAGTAAAAATCAGAGCCGACCATCATACATCTAACCATCCTCCAGGGGATCTCGCTCTCTGGCGGTCAGCGTCAACGTCTGAACATCTGCCGGTCGATCTACTCCGATAGCGATATCCAAATCTTCGACGTATGTCACAGTTTATATTCCGTATCCCAACACTCAAATTATGCTGCAGGACCCCCTCAGTGCTTTAGACGCCCATGTAGGCAAAAATGTCTTCCACAATGTCCTTCAGAACACCCTTTCCGGGAAGACACGGATCCTTGTAACTCGAACAATTCCTCACTGTAATGGCTAGGCTGACGAACTGCTCCCAGGTCACTCATGCCCTTCATTTCCTGCCGCACGTTGATTATATCATGACGGTGGCTGACGGTCGCATCGCCGAGCGGTTTGTGTTTCTATCTGTCTGCCACGACATTCTGCTGAGATCACTTCTCCAGGGGAACTTATGCAGAGCTGATCCAGAAGGATGGGGAGTTTGCCAAATTTGTGGCCGAGTTCGGGTCAAACGAGCACTCCAAGGGCGACGCGGAAGAAGTGGAGCAGGGCCCCAACCCTGCCCCTCAGGCAGACGCACGCAAAAAGGCTACGGCTGGTGCGGGGATGATGCAAACAGAAGAAAGAAACATCGGAAGCATAGACTTTGAGGTCTACAAGGCCTATATATCTGCTGGCAACGGGAAATATGTCGTTCCTCTCCTTATTCTATCGCTCGTTCTCCTTCAAGGCTCCAACACGATGTCTTCCTACTGGCTCGTCTACTGGCAGGAGAAGAAGTGGCCGAGATCCCAAGGCTTCTATGTATTTCTCGTCATACATCAAGTTGATCTCTTTCCTCATAATCATCCAGATGGGCATCTATTCGTTCTTTGGCGTCAGCCAGGCCATTACCTTTTTCTTCATGGGCAGCACGTTCGCAATGCTCACGTATTTTGCGTCCCAAACTCTGCACAAGCGAGCGCTGACGCGCGTGATGCATGCACCGATGTCATTCTACGAGACCACTCCATTGGGACGTATCTTACATCGCTTCACAAAAGATTGCGACACGATTGACAGCACTCTGGGCGAGGCTCTGAGAATGTTCTTTGCTACATTCGCCAATATAGTCGGAGCTATAATTTTGATCGCTGTCGTTCTCCCATGGTTCCTGATCGCGGTGGCGTGTGTCTCTACCATGTATGTTTACTTCGCGGCTTTCTATCGCTCTAGCGCGAGAGAGATCAAGGTAATGTCTTATCACGCCATTGTCGCCTCATTTCTCACAATGCTCTGCAGAGACTCGGTATTTCCCGTTCTTCTATCATTTTCCTTTCGGTTAACGTCCTTTCAGACGCGCTGCTACGCTCGGCGCTATATACGCACTTCAGTGAAAGCTTGTCGGGCCTCGCTACGGTAATTTTCAAGCCCCACCTGTGATTGGTTTTGAACCTGTGCGTAGATTCGAGCGTACGGAGTCACGGAGCGCTTCCTCCTAGATAATGAACGCCTCGTAGACACGGAGAACCGGTGTGTCCCATCGATAATACTGCACCTATTTATTTATTTTGACGGTTTGCGCAGCGCCTATTGGCTCACGGTTACCAACCAGGTACGCACCGTAGTCCATCCTTGAATTTCCGTCACCTGAGGCGCTATATTCGATAGCGCTGGCTCGGAATCCGTCTCGATTTCCTTGGTTCCCTCCTGACATTCGTCGTGTCGATGCTTGCCGTCGGTACACGGTTTACGGTCTCGCCTTCTCAGACAGGTCTAGTGCTGGCCTATATTCTGAGTGTCCAACAAGCGTGAGTTGTGGGACTTTGCCCTGGTTAGTGACGGGTGCTGACGATGTGGCTTTAGTTTCAGCTGGATGGTGCGACAAAGCGCAGAGGTGGAGAACGACATGAATTCGGTCGAGCGGGTCCTACACTACGCGACAGAGGTGGAGCAAGAAGCCGCGATTGAAATTCCTGACAAGAAGCCAGCGGCCCCATGGCCTTCCCGCGGGCAGATTGAGATGAAGGATGTCGTCCTCAAGTACAGACCCGAACTTCCCGCCGTGATCAAAGGTTTGTTCCGCCCTATATGTGATAGGCTCACGTTCTGATCCATTTGCTTCAGGGATTTCCATGAATGTCCACGGTGACTTGACTTTTTTCGAGCCACCAAGGTTTATTAACGCAGAAACATCAAAAGCTGCCGAAAAGATTGGTATAGTAGGAAGGTAGTACCAATTTCCCTTACAATACACGCGCAGGATACTAACTGTACTTTCTAGAACGGGAGCCGGGAAGAGTTCGATCATGGTATGTGTTTCCTTGTCGTCGTGAAGCCTTACTGACCGTCATTTAGACTGGTACGACCGTCTTTGCCTTGCATGGCTTCAATCTAAATGACTGCTTCCAGCCCTATTCCGACTGGTTGAACTTACCTCGGGCTCGATAACGATCGACGGCGTCGACATCTCGCAAGTCGGCCTTGGCGACCTAAGAAGTGGGGTTGCGATCATCCCCCAGGTATAAACCTATAGCTTGAGGTTGTCCCGGCGCAGTAACATCCCTTTCATTCCAGGAACCACTGCTCTTCTCCGGCACCCTGCGGACGAATCTCGACCCCTTCAGTTTGGCCGACGATGCGACGCTGTGGGACGCTCTTCGCCGCGCCTACCTGGTGGAGTCTACGAAACGGGAGAACGCAGACGATGAGACACCGAGCGGATCGAACACCCCGATGAACAAGTTTTCGCTAGACACGGTCATCGAGGATGAGGGTAACAATTTGAGCGTCGGACAGGTGCGTTCTGTGCCATCACACTTGCGTGGCTATACAACTAACGAACTTGTCAAGCGATCGCTCGTGTCCCTCGCACGAGCCCTTGTGAAAGACGCACCCATTCTAGTTCTCGATGAGGCCACAGCCTCCGTGGACTACGAAACGGACCGTAAGATTCAAGATACGATCACTCACGAATTCGAAGATCGCACTATTCTGTGCATTGCTCACCGCCTTTCCACCATTATTGCTTATGATCGGATATGCGTAATGGACGCCGGGCAGATAGCTGTGCGTTGATTCTACCCTCTCCTTTTAGCGCCTATTGAATCCTCGCCAGGAATTCGACACACCTGCAAGTCTGTTCCTGAAGCAAGATGGGATTTTTAGGGGGATGTGTGACAAGTCCTCTATTTCCCTCGACGATATCAAGATGGCAGCAAAAACAAGAGCCGAGATGAGAGCGTAATGAACTATTAACGAGAGACATGTAGCGATGAATACGAACAAATAAACGCTTTCAGAACTGACACTGACGCTGACAAAAATCTATATGACTCCTTTTGACTCGGATGTCAGACACCTACTTCAAGTCCCTGACCACGACTATTAGCGGCAATGGAAACCGAGAAGAGGTGTCTTTTCCTCATCGACCTGCAAAACGAATTTCTTTCGTCCACAGGCAACTTCCCTATCCCTGCGGTCCCTCGACAAGCTCTACTCGAAAGTGTCGCCAAGGCTACCAGAGATTTCCGGGCCAGTGGGGATGCCGTATGTTGGGTGCGCTCTGAGTATACGCTGGGACCACAACCCGACGGGTCGACCGACTTGGGTTTATTGAGAGGGACCCATACCGGCAAGACGCCCTGCTGCGAGCCGAACAGCGTCGGCGCAGCGTTCCCAGAATCCGTTATGGCTTTGCGCGAGCCGCAAGACTTGGTCGTCACAAAGAAGTGGTATTCCGCTTTCACGGATACCACGCTACGTGATGAGCTGAATGCGCGGGGCATCACACATCTTTATATCGGAGGACTGTTGACGAATGTCTGTGTGCACGCGTCGGCGGACGATGCGCATACGCTGGGCTTCACGGTCACGGTTCTAGAGGACTGTTTGGGTTGGCGGAAGTACAAGAGCCACCAACGCGCACTCCGGGTCATGCGAGAACGCGGGATTCAAGTCCAGGCGCGGCACCAGGCACTTGGGACGCACATACAGGAGCCCGTCTTATACTACGTGAACGGCTCCATTCCAAGCTGGCGCGTTTTCATGGCGCTTTATGAAAAGGTACGTGCGCAATTCGGCGCCGGCGTTGCATCGACTGAAACTTTGGTTAGGGAATCTCCTTTACAGCCATCAGGTTAAGGGTCATGTCGGATCCAAAAGAGACTCGCCTACCGGCGTTTCTCGAGCTCAATCATCGAGGCAAAACGCCCGTGCTCATTGACCCAGTCCCGCCCCCGCCAGATTCCGTCGATTCAAAACCTGACACAGTCAAGCTCAACGAAAGCATTGCCATCCTCCAGTATATCGAGACGTACCACCAACCAGAACGGCTGCTTCTCCCACCCGTCTCCCAGCGCAGCGCAAGGGCACTGGCGCTGGCACGTATACAAGAGACGGAGAACTTGCACAACGCCTATGACGCGCTCGAAGATGCCCATTTCGAGACAGAAAAGGCCGGGGAACAATTAGAAATCGAGCAGCGATCCGCGTTGGTCACAAATGTCAGCGCTGAGCTGGATTATTGGGAAGTATATGTCAGCAGGTCGGCATACATCGCCGGAGACGAATTCGGGCTCGCGGATTGCATATATGGTGCATCGCGGCTTCGATTGGAGGCGGGAGGATGACGAGGGGAACGAAGGCCAGGATGATTGGCCGCATCTGCGAGCGTACTTTGAACGCGTATGGGAGCGGGGCGGAGAAAGCGGATGCGCGAAACGGGCGCAGCCTGCCGGGTGGGATAAACCGGGGAAGGTAAATGTATGGAGGGGAGCGCGTGTCAAGTAAACGGGGCCGCAATGAATACACAAAGGATGATTGAACCCATTCCAAGATGAGAATCGGCGCTCGGGAAGCAAGAAGAGCTCTCTAGGACTTTTTTTTTGAGGAAAAACGGAGCGCTGCAGGACATCAAATTGATAGGCGCGCGGTGGCGCCTATCATCTCGAGGCATCTCCAGCTCAAAAAGGCAGAAAAACAAAACAGGGATATATTCAATCAACTTCAGAACAGAACTGATACGTGTTTAAAATCACTCTTTCGTGCTCTTGTCTTTCTTTGAAGTTGAGCTGTTTTTGGCATAGCGGTCGAAAGCTCAAGTGTTCTGCCAGACGACAATTTTCGGGAGGAAGTTTGGTCTCTGTCGGCGAGAACACTGCTCTTGGCGGTTAATGTACAAATCTCGCAAGCGAATCCTTCAAGATCTACATATACTTACAAACGCGGATTCAGAGTGTCCCATTAGTAATTATGCCAACGTTAATGAAGTAAACTAGTGCTGGCATTCCACGCCGGCCTATTCATGAATTGCTCATAAATGGGAGTCGAAAATTTGCCCCCCGAAGAACCTGTCGACGCCCCAGGGGGTGCTAACGAGTTTGGTGATTTGCGGGGCGATGTGCTTGTATGGTCCTTGTCTGTGTCGTGCCACGACCTCGACAGCCGCTTCGTCGCCGCTTCAAGCCTACTTGGTCGACGCCCAATTAACGGTGGTTCAGGCGATGGCTGGTCGGGCAACGCAAGCTCGGATTTCTCCTTGCTCCCGAATGAGAACATCCGCCGGATCCGTATCTTCCCTGGACTCTCCTTCCCCGAGGCTGATTTCTCGCTGGGTACCGGGAGCTTTTGGCCCGATTCCTTGGACACCTTCTTCTTCTCCCTATCAGCCGCTGCCTTGGCCGCCTTTTTAGCTTTGGCTGCCTCTGCCTCCTGACGCGCCTTCTTTCGCGCCTCGCTGAAGGTCTTGCGAGCCACTGCCCCTCTCCAATGCGACTGAATGCCCAAAACGCTTCTTTGGAAGTGTCGGTATTTGCGTACGGCGAGCAGCCGGCGTATGTTGGTTTGTAGGAATTGGACGGCATTCAGCTTGGCTGACCTGAGATGTTCCAGCTTCGCAAGCACACCGGTGCGCAAGAAGATCTTGGTTTCGCCCATCTGGTACTGAGACTTGTCTATCGCCGTCTTTTGGACGACGAGAACGCACAGACGCTTGAACTGCTCTCTCTTGATCAAGGGAGGGCCTTCGCGCCAATGGATGAGCATGTAGTACCTGCAAAAGAGAGGCGTCAGTATGTACGGTTACCAAGCGTAAGGCAGCACAATACTGACCGACGCGCGAAATCCTCGAATAGCCAACGGGATGGGTAGCCCGCTGTGCTGATTCGGATGGTCTCCAGGACGCCAGCCGCGCGCAGCTGTGCTAGAACCTGCAGCGGGCTGAACTCCCAAGCCGTCTTGTGCTGGTTAGGCTTGAGACATCGAATGTAGTGCACGTTCGTCATACGGAGCATGTCCATCAGCGTGCCCAGAGATCCTTTGAATATGGACCCTAGAGTCGGCTTTTTGACCGACGTGCCGCGCCCTGTGATCCCCGTCAGCGATGTGCGCCCCGGATCTGGGATCTTTGACACTACGCCGCCCGGCGAGGGTGGGTCTGCTGTCTCCGCACCCCCGCGATGGAGCGCAGTATCGAGCACCTCCCGCAAAAACGGGTTGCTCGATGACGTCAGCAGAGCGAGGTGCTCGTCAGGTACGGTGTCGCGGTTTTTCTCTAGAAATCCGTCGACCTGGTAGGTCACGTCCAGCGCGTAGTGCGCGATGGTGAACGCGGCGTTGGCGAACTTGGGCATTTTGTACACAGCTTTGTTCGCGGGTTTGTCAAGTTGAGTGTTCAGTTTCTGCAGGAGCGACGCGTCGCTCCCAAGCGGTAGCCGCGACTCTTCGTCCAGGAGCGCCAAGATTCCCAGCTTGCCTTCCATCAGGTCGATCGCGGGCTGGTTGTCGTCAAAGTCGATGAACGTCCAATTGATCTTCTCCTTGACGTAGTCTTCCTGCGCCAGCTTGAAGACGTAGGTGTTAAACTAGAGAGGGAGATCAGCACAATGGGTCCAGATAACCAAGACGGAATTACCTCGTGCTGGAGTTTCTCGTTGGCATAATTTATGCAAAACTGCTCGAATGAGTTCTAGGAATGCGTGAGCACATGGTAAACGAAAGTTACAGGTGGGCACACCTTGTCAAAATGCTCGAACCCATAGATATCTAGCACGCCCACATACGTCTCTGCTCGACTTGCGGCATCCCCATACTTGCCCGTGAGGCTCTCGTTGACCGCATTCACGAGCCACTCGAACAAACAAGCGTAGACAAAACGCGCGATGCTGTCCCGGACTCCGACGGCCTGGGGTGCAGTCAGCGTCGTCACAATCTTGTCCGACCGTGTTGTGATCTGCTTCTTGATCGTCCATTTCTTGAAATCCGCCGCTTCCACCCCAAGGAACTGTATTGCTTGGAGCATCGAAGGGTCATCGTCTTCAATGACAGCGTCCGTGCGTGTCTGCGTGACGTTGATATTGCCCAAGTGCAGCAGCGCCGAGAGCAGCTGGAATATGGACGTCTGCTTCGCAGCATCGATGCCGACGATCCCCAGAGCCTCTCGCATGACGTGGAACTTATCCCGGTCACTCAATTCAGTGGAGGACGGCCCGCCCTGGTTCAGGTAGTGGAACTTGCTGTAGTCAGCATCTAGCCCCAATTCCTTCAGGTCGCCGGTTGGCAGGCCCGCACAGAGCTGGTACCAGATGTGATAATTTCGCTCGGTGTTTGTCTGAAATGACACACGAGAGCGTTCCAAAAGATAAGTGCGAACTCGGGCCCCGACGATCTGTCGGTTGGTATCAAATAGTAGCTGCAAATTGGCTTCAAAAAGAATGTATACTGTCGCCGTAATTTAATCCTCACCTGGATATATTTCCCAAATCGAGATGAATTGTCATTCCGCGTCGTCTTGGCGTTCCCAAACGCCTCTAGAATAGGATTTGTGGCTTGAATTTGTTGCTCCACTTGACTGGCACCCTCCACGAAAGAGTTTTTGTCAGAGTTTATGCTGGAGGACTTTGGGGCAGCGATGAATCGCATGACAAGTTTCGCCTGTTGAGATTTATGAGGAAGCCATCGCAGTATGTAAAACAGCTAGGCAGCGCACCGACTCGGTCTTGCCAGCGCCACTTTGAAAACATCAGTTCAAGTCGTAAGAATTATGCAACCGTCCCGTACCTTTCTCCCGACACTATGATAGTCTGGCCCTTCCCATCGAGCGCCATGGCCTCGTATGCATCCTCGGCGATAGCAAATAGGTGAGGTTCCAGGTCGCCTTTAGTACGGCCAATGTATTGTTGGACTATGTCCGGTGTGTACATCGGGACGGCTTCAAAGGGATTCACGGCCAGCAGGACGATCCCACTGTACGTGTATATTTTGCGCTGGGCATATCGTGTCTGCACCGCATGAAGAACTAAAGCATGTCAGATGCTAGGTGACGCGATGAAAGGAATGCCGACTGGATGGTTCGTTAAGATGCGAAAGCGTTGCCAAATCGTCAGCGCTCTCAAGCAACTCCGGGTTCCTCAAGTGGGGCAACGAAGTTCCGGCAGCACCTGTATGGGTGGTTTCCTGAGAGGTCGGCGAGATTCAAGGTTAGGTTGATGAAAGAGAATCGGTGTCAATCAATTGACCTTGCCATTCTCGTCGGTCAAGACAAGTGTATCCTTGGTGCACGAAGAGACTTCTGCGGGAATCCAGCCCTGTTGTGAGTCTTCGAGCCAGACGCGAGTTCCCGGAGAGTACAGAGTGGTCATGGCGTAAAAATGACATTCTGGCGCTTCTTTCCCGTCAATTTGGTGAATCCGTCACGGTCGCAAGCGACCAATGTTTGGCCTCAGCTACCACCTCATGAGCAGTCTATGCAAAGTGATATGGTTTTACAGTGAAGGTGCATTTAGATACCTTATGAGTAACAACACAGTAGGTAGGTAGGTATATTCCGACGCGGTCCCATTACACGGTGTAAATCGTTCTGTCATTTCAAATTTAAACAAATCGCGTTCCCAATACAAATATCGTCGGACCCCACACGCAAGTGTAAGAAGATATACGCACAATGCAGATCATGATGAATATGGTACAATGCAAATGTTCTCCCAACGCGCATCTAATCCATAAAAAGCTTCTTCAGATAATCGCCCGCCGCCTGTTTCACCGATGCATCTACAACGGAGCTTCCCAGCAACTCCTGATACAGCCGCATCGTCAGCCAGCGAGCCCGAAAGGCGAAGAAGATATCGGGGACTCACAATCGCACGGTCAGCTCGCTGCTTGATGCTCGCGGCCTGCTTGGTATGCTCAAACTCGGCCGTTTCGCGCTCCATGCGTGCGCGCTCGAGGTCGCGCCGCAGTGTACTCTCCTTTTCCTCCCTGTCGTCGCGCCGCCGCATGTACTCCAGCTTCTGTTTCCCCGTCTGCGTCTGGACCTGTAGGAACTGCAGATACGCGGAGATCATGCCCTGCGTGAGCGGGATGTTGATCAGCGTCTGGTCCGGCGTGGCCGGCGTCGTTGGCACCTGCACAGGTGTGGGTGCTGGCGGTGCAGACGCGGGGGTCGGCGCGCGGGCAGCCACTGGGGGAGGCGGCGCGTCTCGGATCGTCTGTTGCGGGCTGACGAAGGCCGGGGGTGGCGGCGGAGGTGGGTGGGTGTTGGTCATCCCATTCGACCCGGATGGCGAGTCGGAAAAATCGAGCGTTTGGTCGTCGTCAACGTCAGCGTCGTCAAGGGTGTGCGCGGACGAGGAGCCGGCCCCTCGCGTCGCGGCGGGCTTCGTTGTAGCAGGGTCACCGTGCCATCTGTAGATGTCAGCTTGGGAAGGTGAGAGTGAAGTGGCAAAAGTACCTGCGATAGAAAAGATCATACCTGCACAAATTAGCTTATATGTGCAGCAGACCCATTCATGAACCTACCAGCCACTACGGTGCCAATGATCAATAGTCCTGGCTGAAATGTTCCCCACATCACAACCCGCTCTCCGAGCGGAACCAAGACGGCGTTCGTAGTCTCGTAATCGGTCGGCCTCGCTGTGCGATGTAATAGGTCCATGCCCCGCGTGTGCATGATACGTCTCGAACGAATAAATTTGTTTGAACAAATTGAAATTACGCTCGTAGCATCCCTTGAGAGCCTGGTACGTCTTCTTGCCCCCATACACTTCGGTCGCACACTGCAAGATTCAAAACCAAAAAAATAAGTGAGCGTCGAGTGTAGCACAGGCGCATCGCCAAACAGACCTCACGCAGACAGGAGTTCTTAGTCGCCCGCAGAGCGTTCCAGTGGTCGTCGTGAGCGGGTCCCATGAGCCATTGAAACAGCAGAGTTTTTTCCTCGTCCGTCCAGTGTTTAGCCCCGGCGCCTCCGGCATCTTCATACGGATCGATGGATTCCTCAGCTGCCTCCCGTCGACGTTTCGAGACATGGCCGGTCAGAATATTATCAGCGACCTGTTTTCGTTTCGGTGGGGCGGTTCCATTGACGCTAAATGTGGACAGCGAGCTGCTGTGGGGGTGTGTCGGCGGGGACTGAGAGATACGATATCCTTCGGGGGGCTGGCGACTGTAAGAGGAGTTCTGTACATTTATACTATGCCCCAAAGCCTGGCCGATGCTCTGATGAGACTGAAAGGGAGTCTGCGATGATTACATATCGATTCAGTTGCAAACCAAGTTGACTAGAGAATTTGCGTACCGAATTCGGGTTGTCTTGCAGATTGAGATCTCTCCTCTCGGACGAAGACATATGGTTGTACTGCATCCCGGATTTGCTAAATCATGGTTGTAAAAGGGATCCATCACACTGCAAGAGCGAACGTACCTCTGGTTTTGACCATCCATGCCGAGCTGGTTGGCCCAATTCGGTAGTGAACCGAATTTGTTTGCCAACAAACGGCACACCAAACAAGTGCGCTCGACTTAGCCCGAAACGGAGCCAAACAAGCTTTTGCAACTATGTACATACGCGACGTTACAGGAAACAGTATACATTCAGTATCAACCCACGATTTCTACAGACCCCTCTGCGTCATCCTCCTCCCCCTCTGCGTCGGCATCTCCATCCTCCTCGTGTTCTTGAACCTCACCCTGCCAGGCCGCCGCAACTACCGACAGCATCCCCGGCTTGCCGTTCACCGTCGGCGGTACCGGATCCGCCATGACTACAGTATCGTCGCTCCGCGTGCTCTGGCGGCCCGCGAGACTCGTGAGTGGCGTCCCCATATCCTCGGACTTCACTTCGTCCGCCGTGTCACCACCCGTCTCGACCATAATAGTCTTGATGATGGGAGTTGCAGAATGCGACGGCCGCTCATCACACACCGCACCAACCGGCTGCCGCGTCGCGTCTATTCCGTTGGGTGGCTGTGATGATGGCTCCTGCGCACACACAACGTTTGCTGGCTGCTCATCTTGCCCGCTGAGCGTGGGCGACGGCGTGCGCATCGCGACCGCAGGCTCCGAAGCCGAGGATTCCTCTTCCGAGGACGAGTCCACCCGTCTTCGTTTCTTCGGCGATCTCCGCACGGGTGTAGAAGGAGATTGTGCGAGCAGCAGACCCGGCGCAGCGCCCCTTGACCTTAGATGCCGACGCTCCTCTTCAACGGGGTCATCCTGGTCCTCATCCTCGGATAATGGCGCATGTCTCTCCTTGCCTTTCCCCTTGTGCTTCTCTGCCGCCTGCTGGCGGGTTCGGACGGAAGACGGTGTGTCCACCCCATTCCGAGTCGGCGTGGCAGCAAGAGATTGCCCTGAACGGGTCCGCAGTCGTGTCCTTGGTGTATCCGCGGCCAACCTGGTCGCAAGCTCCCGATCGCGCTCCATCTGGTCATCCTCCTCCGCAGGCGACTCCGACCGCGGTGGTGGAAACGTGGTGGGCAGCTCACCAAACATCTCCTCCACAAGAGGCGACCCACTCGGCCGCACAGCGACCCCGTTCGGCGTTGACCGTCCGTTGGATGAAAGCGCGCTGCTGCTGGCATGAGCCCCATTTCCGTTGGCGTTCCCGTTGAGACCCTTGGCCGCGAGTTTTGCCGTAGTCATCAGCTGGCTCGTGTCCGCCGCCTCCTGCGCCTCCGTCTTGTGCGTCTTCGCGAGAATGTACGGGCTCCACTGCAGCTTCTCGGGCTTCAAGGTCAGGTACCCCTTTGCCTCCCAAGTCTCCAGGTATTCCTTCACCTTGTCGCGGTCCCAGCGGATCTCGTACTCCGTGGGCGGCACGAACGGGCCTTTGGCGGCCTCCGGGTCTGCGGCGTTCGCCTTGTCCGCAGTCTGTGTGCGCTGCAGGTGCCGCCGCGCAACGCCGTTCTTCCGGCCCTTTGGGAATTTGATCGACTGTCCGGGAGAGGGTTTGATGCGCGGGGGCGTCGGGTCCCGCTGCGTGATCATTCCTTGCTGGGTGAGCGTCACATGCACATCTTCCATTGTCATCGATGTCGCCACGCAGATGTCTAGACTTCGAGGTAAGAAGTAAAAATCATGAAACATACTGAAACGCACCTTCGAGCCGAGGGCGGTCGGGAGCCGTCGAGAGGTACCGCATGAGCGTCAAAGTCCAGTAGTTCTTATATCCCAGGGCACCGAGAGCCGATAGTGGTTTTTCGGGTGAACCTAATCGTCGTTCCTTCTTGGATAATAAATAGCCTACATAAACAACGTTCGCATAAGTATCCCAATTGAGTGCAGATGAAAAGAAGATGCGCACTAAAGTCAATGAGCAAATTTCCCCACCCCTGGCGTTGGCGGACGGGCAGCGTCATGATACAGCTAACGTTATAGTCCTTTGGGCTCCTCTTCTCCTTGCTAAAATACCCCACAAACCGCGCCCCGAACTCGTCTACCTCCGTGATAACATAAAACAAAAAAGGCTCGACGTCGTAAAACAGCGACTTGTGGTCCAGAAACATCTTAGATAGCAGGCACAGGTTTTGGCAGTAGATCTAGGATGACGTCAGCGAACCTATATAAGAAGAGGATCAACGAAAGGATAGTACACCCACCTTGTTCTTTCGCCCATCAACCTCGAAAATCGAGATGATTTGATCCCGGTAAATTTCATCGCCCGGAGGGTTCCGCGCCTTGCATTTCATCTAGATATAAAAAGCGCCGGTCAGGGTGGGTCGTCAACGTACGAAGAAATTCATATACGCACACGATGCCGCGACGCGCCAAAACGACTCTTCATGTATTTGAGGCAAAACTCGCAGATCCATAGGCGCCCATCGGGGATGCTGGCGTATTCCTCTGGGAACGGTGCGTTGTACCATGTCTTGATATCGTACTGCCCGAAGCGGATGGTACTAATACGCAGCGCGCCTTCCTGTGTACGCCGTAGAGCAGCGACTGCGCCGGACGTGGAGGAGGGGGCGGGGGACGCTGACGGAGACGGAGCCTGCGACGGCTGGACATGGGAGGAACGAAGCGGGCGGGATGGACCTGCGGTCGGTGTATCTGGGATCTCTGATGTCCGTCGTTGGCGTTGGGGCGGTGGGGGACCCAGTTTCAACTGGTAAGCGTAAGTACACGATACGACCTTACGCTGCTGGGGCTTACCTCTGCCGCAGTACGACTCCGTTCGAAAATTTTGTGATCCAGGGGTGTGGGTGCTGCCTTGGACGTGTCGCGTTCGGTGAGTGTGAGGATGTCATCAAACAACCCATGGGGTGGCTCATCCTCCTCTTGCCGCCGACCCCTGGCTTTCGGGATGCGCAAACGAACACTGGGTGTTGCTTGTGGCGGGGGTGGATTGGGAGGACGGATCCGGATGCGTTTCGCAGGTCGAGAAGGAGTTGATTGCGGTCCATCGTTCGCTCTCTTCTTTCCTCGTGCCCGCCCTCTCGTTCTGCTCACTGGTTCTATTTCCTCCACCTCCTCTTCGTCATCTTCGTCCTCGTCCTCGTCAGAATCGTCATCGCTCGAGACAGGCGCCGCCTTGGCTTTGGCTTTGCCCTTGCGGCCCCTCGGGGTCACCACCGAATGAGATGTGGATGCGACTGACGACTCCCGCTCAGATTCGACGGCGTCGGGGCAGCGAGGGCAGTACCATTTCCCACTTGGCATTTCCTCGACTGGTGGGTTTAAACAATCCATATGCCACCCTGTTGAACTATCAAAACTAGAATG
This sequence comes from Mycena galericulata, assembly GCA_029289565.1. Taxonomy (NCBI): domain Eukaryota; kingdom Fungi; phylum Basidiomycota; class Agaricomycetes; order Agaricales; family Mycenaceae; genus Mycena; species Mycena galericulata. The sequence continues at coordinate 1,258,788 of JARKIA010000006.1, read as the reverse complement.
ACAAATTTGGGCGAGTGATGCAAACCTCGGTCGCAAGAATCGCAAAATAAGATACGAGCCTGCAAAAGTCGTCGGCGACGAGACGGACAAGGTAAGAAGGCACTCACGTCGTCGCCCTTCTCGTGGCACACTTCGCACTTTTTACATTCAATGCAAACCCATTCATAAGATTGTATCAATTCGCCGATCCCGACAGTCAAATTGAGACATGAGATATGGGCTGCAGTGGATGACAATCGTCAGAAGCATCTTCGCGAACGAAATGGAGCTACGGCATACCGCTTCGCCGACATTCGTGACAAGTGGCCAGACGTTCCTTGTTTTTGGAGCTGCCTTGTCCACAAAAGCCGCATTCACGCTCACGCGGCGGGCCGCGCTTGCGTCGAGGAGGCTTAGGTGGCGGTGGCGGGGGTTCCTGGGGAATGGGGAGGTATTCGGGCTGTGGTGCAAAAGGATCGCCCTGAGGGGCGTCGGAGTATTGCGTAAAGTGGTTCGGAGGCTCTTGGGGTGTAGGAGAGCGCGCAGGCTCTGTCTGGAGGTACAAACTGATCAGCAAGATATTACCCGACGCGACGCGTACATAAGAGGATATTTCGGAGACACAGGATACCTACTTGTGTGTTATTCTCGTGGATTTCAGGCCCTAGCAATGCGGGGTCTATGGGTGTGCCACCGAGGGCTGGATCGATAGGAATGTTGTCTTCGTTGGTGCTGAATGGGGTGTCATATTCGTTCGACGGTGAACGGTCAAACTCCGCGTTCCCGGGGATCGCCAGACCTCTCATACTGGAAACCCGTTGAGCGCGCCAGAATCGACAAGTCAGACGAGCGTGGTCGATGCTCGTCAAGAACGTCGACCGCCTCTGTTGCAATCTGTTGGGCCGTGTTTGTTTCTCAGGCTTACGGGTATTTCCGACGGGTAAAATATTACTCCCGCTCTTGCAGTTCTTGGTTAACTAGAAGAGACAAAAGTTGTACGATGATTGATGGAAAGAGCGCAAAACAGAGTAATTCTTGCCGAGTACGATCGCCCTGGATCTCCACTCAACTCCTTGCTCAAGTCCCCACTCCTTACTCCCACTCGCAAAGTAAAAACCGGCTTTCCAACGAAATGAAGCACGGAAGCAAGTTAGTTGTGGTTGTAGCGAGTGTGTGGGGTTCGGGAGAAGAAGGCATCAAAATTGATATGCAGGGCCTACGTTGAGCCAGATATGGGCTCACTTCCTCTCGCAACTCAAAAAGGCAAAAAGCAAAACGTCATACACAGTGGGTTTGGAAGACTGTCGGTGTCTCACGATCTACGTCGTCATCCTGGAAAACTTGGCCAATGTTAGGTGATTCGTGTGGAAGGCCCGAAATATAAATCTTGACTTCATCAAGATATCGCTACTAAAAAAAATAGGCTTGACAAGATCCATGTACCCGACCCAATTACTACCGCGACAATTGTATAGCAAACGGCCAAACTAGATCAAATGCACCTTTTTTCGGATGTATAAAGTTACTGGAAACCGGCAGTGGAACAACAGAATTTCAGGCGTTTTTTGAATATTTGCTTGGGAATACTCTCTCTCTCCACGGGCATAAGAACAGACCTAATATTATTGCGACTTGAAGGACATGAATCGAGGCAAGAATGGAAACAATGCTTGTCGCAAAAGAATAAGCACAGGGAACTTTTTCACGGAGTGTAAGACTAGCAACTTAGGGCAGATGAAACCGTGACAACTATCCCTGAAGTCGGAATATTGAACATCCAGCAAGTTATGGAGGGTTTTTCAGTCAAGCGTCCAGGGAAATTGAACTAGCGGGTCCCAGAAACCAATTCATACCTAGACTTTTCGAAAAAAAAAAGATCGAAGCCGAATAGCCCGGGAGATTACGATCTTGAGGTTGCAGCGCAGCTCGCGGGCCGCGTTGGTTCTTGGCGCAATTGTCTTAACCGTCTCTACTTGGACGCCGTCACTCCAAGGGTGTCATGCGTAAGTCGCGTTCAAGTTCTCAGCGCAAGTTTTCCCAATGAGCAAGTGCATTGGGAGAGGAACCGCACCTCCCGGCATATGGCCGATTTCCAAAGGCTTCAAACTTATCGATTTCCACCTGGGTGTTGGAATTTGGATCCGTGCGGGCCGGCGCACGACGGCAGGATAAGAGGTACATGGTGCATGCCTCTGAATTGCGGGCCCTGTCCGCTGCGTCCAACAAGAGGGTGTATTTAGAATACAGTTGACCAGAGAGAGTTCCAGACAGAGTGGCACCCTGGAGGGATGGCCGGTAATAAGATATCCGCAATGTCCAGGAATGTGTCCTTCCCGGCGACAGTGCGACTTCATCCAGCCGCAGTAGTGGGATCGTTGTCCGATCCAGGTCCAACGCAGTAAACTTTAGAGAACGACTGGCACGGGGAAAATGAAGGACCGGAGTTACGAATGCGAGCCGTCGAAAAAAAAACAAGCGAGTACGTCGTCAAATAGAGGACACTGTTTGGACCAACTTGAACCAAACTTAGCACCGAGTCGGCAGTTCCCGGCGAGCCTTACTCTTCTGTGCGAAAACTCATAACTTCCTTTGCTATCGCTCTACGAATCAAGCTCATGGTCGTATCACAAGTACTCAGCAGCATCGAGGTATGAGTTCCTCTAATCGAGTTCCGGGCCGTACCCCGGCCGTGTCGAAAGGCGTCACGATGATTCTGAATTGACGGTTCAAACGTCCATTTTCGTGGGACTTGTACTTATCGTCCAGCCTCGGTCACAGGTGATATACATCCTTGATAGTTTCCCACTGGTGGTCCTTCCACAACGCATTCGCACTCCCGGCAGCCTTGTCCCCCGACTCTTCTGTTTTCTTTGCTTCGTTCCAGCCCGTACTGCCCACCCCCGTATCGACGAAATTCATCAAACGTGTTTTTATATCGCCCCCCTCACCGGTGATCCGGTCCACATACTCAACCGTGGTTTTGAACTGCGCCGCAAGAGCGTTCAAACTGGAACGATCGCCCTCGAGTCGGAATTCGCGGTTCTCCAGCTCCGATGGAGGCAGGGTGGTCAATACGTATGCAACGAATCCTGCGATTTTTCGTGCATGAACATACTTGAAACACAAGTAGGCACTCAACACAGTACCTGCGATATCTTTGACGGAAGTAAACGATATTGGCGCTTCGCCTTTACCCACAATCCTGAATTTTCCGTGTTCGGAGTACCCGACGAGCCACGGAACGATATCGATGAATATTCCAGTCTGTATGAGTGGTCAGTCGCACGTTAATCCGAATTATTTCAGACCCACATGGACCCGAACGGACGGAATGCCAGCCGCTTTCAGGGAATCTGCAGACTCATTAGCTTGGCCGGACATTTATGCATTGAACAAAATCTTACCTGCTACCCGCTGCTTGTCTGCGAGGACGCCAACATCATGCCCTTCACTCGGCATCCCATACTCGGAAGGTACGAACAGTTTCACTGCTGCCAGTTTTGCGGCCTCGATCAAAGGCGCCTGGGCTGCAGCCGCACTTGCGGTGATCGTCGCCAGCACAACATCTACTTTGTGTTGTTTGAATATTGCCGCAACTGCCGTGGCGTCCTTGAAGTCGACCTTGACGACCTGGACACCCGATGGGACTGCTTTGTTCGCAGATTCTGGCCGCGAGAGGAGGATGACCGAGGCATTCTGGGCAACGAGGGCGTTGACAATAGGTAATCCCACTGTTCCGCCACCGACGACAGCGAATGACTTGTATGCGGACATCTAAATGGTAGTTCGGTGTGTTTGATTCTGAGAATCTTTTGAACGTCCATTGACCTCTTATTAATCAAGTTTCGCGGTCAATTACTAATCCATTTTTTCTGACTAACTAATCAAGAAAACTGATGTCTACACAAACCCGACTGAGAATCGGCGAATTGGCAACCAGGAATGACCTCAATAGCAGGCCGCTAGTTGCGGAACCCATTTGTTAGCATCCTAAGAGACCCGATTTAGCAAGGACAACTGTTACTAAACTGTTCAACAACGTTCACTGTAATTTACTCCCGGACCTACGCCCACTTGAACCACTCACATCATCGCAGCTCGATTATACTGTTACTAATATACACGACTTGTCTGCCAACACAACCTGAGTCTCAAGGATCTCGAAATGGAGTCTCAACCGAGAAATCTGCACACCTAGATTACGCGCTTCCTCGCGCGGGATGTTGGATGTACACGGGTAAACTATACACAAGGAACGCGATGCAACTGCAAGAAAACATGTTCTAGATGTGCAACTAGCTAGGTATATATCACCCACTCCCGCTCCCGCCCTCGCGCACGATCCCTCTCGGGCGATACTTGACGATCCACGGATGCCTTAGCACCTCCGTCAGCGCGAGCCGATTCCGCGGCTCGTATTGCAGCAGCTGCAGGTGAATGCACGTTGGAGGGAATACAAAGAAATGCGAATGGGGTAGATTGTTGAAAGAAGAGAAGCGCACCTTTGAAATCAAATCCTTCGCGTCCGCCGAGATGGTCGGCGGAAACTTGAGGTCCACCATGGCGATCCGGCGATACGTGTCTGTGTGTCCCAAAAACATCAGTTGCCGAGAAGGAGAGAAGCAGAAAGAAGGCAGGAAAAGGGAGAGCTTGGAGGTAGGAGGGAGAAGTAGAGAAAAAACACACTGTTCACGGTTCCCCGGTCCTCAAACGGCGGGGCACCGATCATAAACTCGTACGTGAGGACGCCGAGGGCCCAGTGGTCAACCTGCGGCGGGTGGGTGAGGTGGGAGCGAGTGGAACAAACCACGACGGACCTTCTCATTGTGCTCCTTGCCCTCAACCATCTCAGGCGGTAAGTAATCGAGCGTCCCACAAAGAGTCATCCGCCGCAGCCCCGGCGCGTGCACGGACCTGCGTCCCCAGCGGGTTGAGCGAAGAACCGGAGTCGGCGTGAATCTACATACCACCCGAAGTCCCCGATCTTGAGCTCGCCGTTAATGCCGAGCAGTAGGTTCTCGGGTTTGATGTCGCGGTGGATGACGTGCTTGCCGTGAAGGTAAATGAGCGCGTCGGCCATCTGGTCGATGTACCGCGCGCTCCGTTTCTCGGAGAAGCTCCCAAGCTTAGAGAGTTGCTTGTAGAGCTCGCCCTTACCGGCAAACTCGAGCATGAGGAAGATGCGCTTCTCGTCGTGGAAGAAGCCGTAGAGACGCAGGATGTGCGGGTGCCGTAGGTTCTGTTGGATCTCAATTTCACGCCGAGTTTGCTTCTCGACCTTGTTCGCGACGAGCTCGGATTTGAAGAGCGTCTTGAGCGCGAGTATGTACTTTGGGGGCGACTTTGTGCGCACCATGTAGACGCGGCCGAATTTACCTGGTACGGGCGCAAGAAATAGATCGGTATTGTGACGGATAGGCAGACAAAGACCCCACACCTTTTCCCAGAGGCCGCCCCATGTCGAACGAGTGCAGGGACCACTCTTGCGTCGGGTACGTCCTGTGTAGTGATGAACCAAAACGGCCACATAAAGACAAGAAATTAAAAACCCACGCACCTCGACAGGCTCGAGTCAAGTGCCAGATCCGTCGCGGCCTCGCCAGACACGTCTCCCCGCTTCTCATTCTCAATCTCCAGCCCACCGTCATATTGCCCAATGTCGATCGCTGGCTGCGTCTGCGTGGAGTCACTGCCTGTGCGAGATGGTGGCGGTGGCGGGAGGTGTGATAGGTTACTCTGGCTCTGGTGCGGATTCGGCGCGGCGAATTTTGTGAGCAGTTTTGCAACGTTGGGCTGGCTCGAGGTCTTGGTGTGCGCTGGCCGCACCGAGGACGATGTGCCTAGGCCGCGATTTCCAGACCCGGATATCTCCAGGGCGGCGATTTGGCGGGTTACGGAGCCTATGGTGGCGGTGGCCATGGCGAGGTGAGGAGGATTGGAGGGAGAGATGGGCGTGGCGAAGAACCCGTGATCGTGTTGATGTGGTCTTGTTTGTCCTATTCGGACTTAACCGAAGTTCGATTTCCCTCGCTTCTTCAACTTGAACTTGCATCCCCATTTCTTGAAGCTGCCCTTCATACACACCCCATCGTTTGGATACAGTTCCTGCGACGGGTTTTCCATCCCATGTCTGCATGTCCTGCGTCCCATCCGACCAAACGTCTGCAGTAGTGCCTGTGGACTTATGACCCTTAAGAACTGCCAGACTACACCAGCGCTACAATACTGCTACAATTCCGTCTACATAGGTCTGTTCTGTCTAGGTCGACGTTTCCAAACACAAAGGTCGCCAAATCCGACCACTATATCGGAATACGTTAAGTATCATCGCCTCATTTCTATTGCTAATCCTTGTGCAACAAGTCAGCTTTGGTGGAAGGGCCGACGTGAGGCAGCGGTGGGGCGTCTAGCTGGAGCATTGCCATGAAGTCGTGGACAATATCTGCAGCTGCGATACCGGTGATGTCGGCTGCTAACATGTTAACTTCCAGCCAGATTCGAGCAAAAGAGAGCGACCATTATCGTAGGCTGGCGCGACCTGAACGCGAGGCATCAGGAATGTTAACGCAATATAATGGTACATTCCTTACCTCCACAATGTCCGCTCCACTTTGACCGCGATCGTCAACGAAAGATGAACAGCCGGGGAGGCAACAGCCGGGGAGGGAAGACATACACGAAATTCAACCCGGAGAGGCCCCGAAGGATACGCTTGACTTCACGGGTGGTCCATCCGCCCGCCTCAGGCGTGCCAGCTGAATGGGGGCAAGTAAATCATGAGAGGGAACCAGGCGATCGAAACTTACTCGCAGGCGCAAGGCCAGGGTCTGCACAATACGTTAAAACCTGAAAACTGGATATATGTTCTATGACTCGCCGACGACGTCAATATCAAAGCTAGGACGCCCTCAGCCAAAATCCAATCAACACTCGCGATCGTGGTCACATACCTAAGATACACTGAGCTATTTCCAATTCTCTGGCGTATCTTCTTGATTACCTGGGTTATCCCATAATCATCGATATCGTCCGTGCTAATTACTTGGAACCCAACCGCGTCGTCATGCGCGATGTCTTGCGGTCCCTAGGAACATGGACTCGATTAAAATGTTCTCCCAGCGCTAAGGCCACTGACCGACATCTTGCACCTAATTCCGGCGTGGATGCTTGTATTGGTCATGAGATGCTCATCGGCAGCGATACTGAAGAAGGTTCCATGAGTTATTCTTTCTTGCCCGTTGATTCCCTCTGGCGGTGCCCATGTATCCAAATGCGCGTCAAAATGAATCACCGACACGGGCCCATAGACTTTATACAGTGACCGTAAGATGGGGAGGACAATAGTGTGGTCTCCGCCAAGAGTTATCAACCTGGGATGCTCTTTTCCATCCTTGGCAAAGGCGGCGGTGCGAGACTTGTAGGCTGACGTTACGCCACCTCGCACAGGGCGGGATAGAAGCGTCGAATAAGCGGCCTCCATCTGGTCTATCGCTTTCGCATTGTCGGTTGCGGAGATGGGGACCTAACCACACGTCAGTATGATTTCGGGCGCGTCGAAACCCAAACCCACGTCTCCGCAGTCCAAAAACGCGTCGCCTAGATCATATGGGCTCGTTCCCCACGTCAGGGTGTATCCACGTGCGGCTTGTCTTCTCGATCCGGAACGAATGGCGAAGGGCCCGAATCGTGCACCTATTAGGCCCAAATGGTGTCAAAAGTGTGCAAAAAAATAACAAATTACCTGGGCGGAAGGACGTGGTCGTGTCGAATGGCATCCCAATGATACCGATATCAAACATCGATGCCCCATCGTCGAGACATCTAGTGTACGGTAGATGGGAAAAGCTCAGAGGACCCGTATACGGCAAATCTATCTGCGGTCCAAATTTACTTGTCCAGGGCTCGGTCGAGACGTCGACAAAGTCAACGAGTCTGTCCAAATCGGATTGAGCTTGAAACTGGTGGGAATAGGTGTTAGCGACTTGAAGCAAAGCCACGTAGTAAAGGATGAGCAACATGGCGAAGTAGAAACTTGGGCGTTATCTCGACATGGCGGCAAGATGTACTTACTTGCAAGAGGTGTTCGATCTCTGGATCAGCCAATACGTTCCCACGACCCCCCCCCCCCAGAAAGGGAACGATCCTCCCACACGCCACTCGTGTCTCATCCTAGCCACTCTCGCTCGCCAATGCCTCGTCCTTCACCTCACTCCTAACTCACTCTGCAAACAGTATGGGACTCTAACCCTGTATATGTTCCACATACACCTTTGTCAAATAATGTAATTTTTTTCGACACAACACTCTTGTAAAAATTGGGGATGGGTTTTCAGTGGATGTTGATGTTTTTACTTAGAGATAGCCCAGGTGTAAACAATACAGCAGTGGATTCTAGCCTTGGGAAGTGTGCAAAGCAGTACCGCGAGGGCACTGAAGTCGTCGACGACTGACCAAAAGGGAAGTGGCTGTGTTTCGGAACAATCGGGCTGTCTCGCTTATTCAGGATCAAATTGAACGATCCAGAGATCATTCACCTCTTGAGCCAGGCTCCTACCCACCGCACGTTACGGGGTTGGCAATCTCAGTAGCGGTAGTTTAAGCGGAATCTCAATAAGTAACACAAACTGACAAATACCATCATAGCCCATCAATCCATCAGTTCTAGAGCTAATTCAAACTCCGAACTCTCAAAGGCCAACCCCTCCACGGCGGCTGGCATTTAACAACCGTAAACAACATAGCCACAATTGCGGTGAATATTCTTTCCTTGTCCACACCCTTCACAAAAAAAACATTATGAGGCTCCAAAGACTTTGAAATGGGTCTCCACCCCCAAGCCCAAGTTGAGGGCAAGTCAGCATTTGCATGCGGAGGGTTTGCAGAAACCGCGCTACGGTGGTGGCTATGTTGTTTACACTTGTTAAATGCCAGCCGCTCTGGAGGGGTTGGGGCAGGAAGTTTGAAGTTTGGACTGCACGTGAGTTGATGGATGACAGCTATGTGATGACTACAGAGATTCCGCTTGTAAATCCCACTACTGAGATCCCCCAACCCCGTAAGTGCGGCTGGGTAGGAGACTGCTCTTGAGCCAGACTCAGGGGGCGACCGTTGCGTTATCCATCAAAATCGACCCACCCGGTGTGTCCGTGAGAAACCTGTCAATCAATGGGGGGTTGGGGCGGAAATGTTTTTAAAACATCAAATCCTCCTCCTCCTCCTCCTCCTCCCCAGACCTGCTTTTTCTTTCAGAGCTGGATCTGGCTCACATGCTATTTTGTAATTTGCTCAGAACAGGCATAATATTTTTCAAGGACTCTGAGACTCAGCGAGTTGTGAGCAATTTATGCACGGCTCACCACTGTTGATTGACAGGTTTCTCACGGACACACCGGGTGGGTCGATTTTGATGGATAACGCAACGGTCGCCCCCTGGCCAGACTTGACCGCAAAAGGAATTGATGGCCATCGTTGACGGAGTCACATCACGTCACACATGGACGCATCGTCCTGATTCGTTCGATGCGCGTTCATGTTGCGTTCATGCGCCAGTAAGTTACCTCGCGAAAATTAGTACACCAGCGGCAAACGGTTGCGGCCCGAACACCAGGCACTGAATCCTGACCGCTCCCCTTATCTCTCTTTCACCGACATGGGAATCTAGCCTTATCTCAGTTGGGGCTGCCAGATAAGCAATACAGCCGCGCCGCCGCCTAATAGTAAGTCCTCTCGCTTCTTTAAGTTCTCGTGGGTATCCTGTCTTTTGCTATCATGTCTATGTCTCCTACGGCTGAGACTGATGCTGGTACTACGCCGGAGTTGACCGACTTCAAGTCCGACTCCAAAGCAAGTTCAATCGACAAGCATTTGGATCACGAAAAAGTCGCCGTTGTTGATGTGGACGACGATGAGAATATTGGCGTTATCGAGAAGGCGGAAGATGTGGCCATTCAGGTAGTGCACTTCTGATCGATTTTTTCATCCTTTCGACGACTTTACGTAGATATTATCGACTCACGATGATCCAAGCTTGCCTTCCATCACCTTTCGATCCATTGTACTTGGCGTCGGTCTGAGTGCTTTTGCATCGGTAAATATTTCCCTGCTTCGAGTTGCATAATAACGTTGGTTGAAAAATATTGCAACAGGTTCTCGGTTAGTCCAGTCGTTTTCATCTTTCACGGCGGCTCATTTTTCCCGAATTCAAGCCACGATCTACACGTTCAAGGTACAAGAGTACCTGTCCGCATGTTCACGGCAGCTGATACTTGATTAGCCTCAAAACGCCACGGTTTCCCAGCTGTTTTGTCTTATAATTGCATACGTTTTTGGGACCGCGATGCATAGTCTGTATCGCTTTCATATCAGCGAACTTGGCTTGATGGTGCCATTTTACCCAGGCGTGATCCCGAGCCACGGTTATTGGCGGTATCTCAACCCCGGCCCGTTCAATATCAAGTTGGTGTCCTTCTGGATCTTTTATTTGTTTCTCAGACTATTCACAGAGAGCATACCGCCATCGTAATCATGTCTGGGACCGCCTCGAATGTCGCGACGGGGATGGAGATCATCGCCGCTTTGGATCTTTTTTACGACATCAACCTGAACGCCGCCGTCGCAATTTTCCAGGTTTTTTTCTTCTGCCCCATCAGCGGGGATCGATTATTTGTCTTACTGATTATAGACCTAAGATATTTGCGACGCAAATGGTGGGATATGGGATCGCCGGAGTTTGTAAGCGCTCGTTTTGCTAGCTTTAATACGGAGAGTCACTCAGTATCCGTTATCAGTGCGGACGTTCCTCGTCTATCCAACCTAGTGAGTGTTCCAAGAGTGATCCGCCTTGTTCCCGGCCCAAATCTCATCGAATTTACAGTGCATTCTATCCGAATTACATCTCGGTGGTCAACCTTCTCCAGAGTCTACATTGGAGAGGCGCCCTCAACGCCAAGAAACGGCGGTTTTTCTGGATTGTGGTGTGTTTGGCAATTGTTCAACTTCGTTCGTGCTTACCTACTGATCGTGGGCGAAGTTCGCCGCAATCTTTTTCTGGGAATGGATCCCGCAATACCCTTTCCCCTTGCTCACAGCATTTTCCATTATCTGCCTAGCGGACAACGGTCGTCATGCCTTCGTTAGAAATCTTTTCGGTGCAGGTTCAAGCAACGAGGGTATCGGCTTGCTGTCGGTCAGCACATCCTGGACCCTCATCACTCAGGGCACGCCCTTGGTTTGGCCGCTTCAAACTCGTACGTATTTTACTCCGGTGGAGGGTCCCTGGCTTACTCTTACTCTTTAGAGATCAATTCCTTTAGTATGCACTGAGCAGCCGATTTTTATAATGGCCCACTTTCTGACGACTTATTACAGTTGGAATGTGGATCGGATATGTTGTCCTCACCAGCTGCTACTATTCGAACGTTTTCAACGGCCGTGACATTCCGTTCATGTCTACTTCCCTCTTTGGTTCCGACGGCAATGAGTACAACCAATCCGCGGTCATCACTCCGGACTACAGACTGAACGCCACGGCTCTCGAGACCATCGGGCTTCCGCGATACACTGCAACCTACGCTATCTCTCAGCTATGCTACAACCTCAGCTTGGGAAGTGCAGTGACGTATTTGTTTTTGTGGCATTGGCCGGAACTGCGTACTGGTACGAATTCAATGCTTTTTAATGCGGGGTTTAACTTCCGCCCCTCAGCTTTTGGCGGTCTTCGCTTCCTGAAACGCGGACATGCCGATGTTGAGGACCCTCATTATAAAGGCAAGAATTGTCTAGCCTCGACTCGTTATCCATGGTCTTATACGTTATGCTCCAACAGAAATGCAGAAATATCGTACGAAGTTCCTATCACTCGAATATTCCCTCCGTTAACATGTCTCTAGCGGAAGTGCCACAGTGGGTGTACGCTGTGCTATTTGTCGTCTCCATTGCCGTCGGTATCGGCTGCAGTTACGCTGGACCGGGTGGGACGGTTCTCATGCCCGCCTGGAGTATCATTTTCTTCACTTGTGAGATTTATACGGCACTCTCAAGGCCCTCGCTAAATGAAAATGCCAGTTTTCAGCGCTATAATCTCGGTTGTCCTTGGCTTCAGTAAGCTGTCGTCTCTCCCGGTGTAGTTGAATGTGACTGAATATGTTTTGATCACAGTAACTGCCACGACTGGTTTCAATATTAGTATCAAGTGCGCGTCTTCTAGGCCTTACCTAAAAAGTGTAGAACGATTCCAACTCCTTCGGTCAGGTATGCCATCCAGATCATGGCTGCGTTCATACACCCAGGTGCGTAGAAATTAATTTTCATTTCTCGCCGATCTGACTCGCTTTTTCCCGCAGGGCAACCAATGTGGCTTTTCTCAATTCTTGCGACTTCAGACAACTGACACCTGCAGTCCGGTCATGTATGCGAATCTGTACGGCAACAGCACGAGTTTCCAGGTGCGTTTGATATAGGCATACATGTTCGCGGGAACGTTGCTGAGCACATTCCTAGACGCTATATCTGCTACAAGGCATGTCCTCTGTCATGCATCTCGCCCAAATTCTAATTGCATACGCGTATAGATTTGAAACTTGGCCAGGTTCGTTGCAATTGGTGATGCACAGCTGGCGCAGACTTTTTTCAACCCTTTGCAGTATACCAAGCTTCCACCGCGGATCACGTTCGGCGTGCAAATGGTATACCCCTTCGTGTCCATATACTTTACTCGTCCGCCTACCCGCATATGTTTGACAGGCCGGCTCGATCATCGGCGCGATATTCAACTATACGAGTACGCGGAGTTTGATTTCGCCGAGTTCAACCACTGATCATAAACTAGTGATGAAGACTATTGTGAACAACAACCGTGCGATCTTGCAGAACCCCATCGGCTCGCGTCTGTGGTCTGGATGGATTGTTCAGCAATACAACAGTGAGCAGCCTCACCTATTTACCTTCCATTTTCTCGTTTCCAACCGGTATCCTAGGTGTACGTCCCGCATCGTTTTTTTAGCGCTCTCAACTCAACCAAAATCTTCGCAGGCCTCGGTCGCGATGGGTGCCCTCGGAAAAGAGCTCTTCGCATTCGGGAAGCCGTACTGGCTCATCCCTTTCGCGATGTTCCTCGGGCTCTTCATGCCCCTCCCCTTCTGGTTCGCCTGGAAGATGTGCGACCCGAAAACCACGCTCGCCAGGGGCCTCAAGTACCTCAATTTGCCGATCATACTGCTCTACATCGGATGGTGCGTCTCGCGTTCCCGCACGTGCACGCTAGGAGTACTGAACCCAGTCGACGCGCAGGCTGCCCTATTCGGTTAATGGTGAGCTTCCCCGCGCGGCCGTGCCTGCGCTGGGTTGAATATAATACACGCACCTCTCTAGGCCAATGGACGAGCTGTATGATCATCGGCGTCTACTCGCAGTGGTGGCTCCGCACCAGACGGCCCAAGTGGTTCGCCAAGGTACCGTCCCTTTCCTTTCCTTTCAAATTCCGACGCGTCTCATTGACGCCGCGCCGCGATCCAGTACAACTACATCATGTCCGCCGCCCTGGACGGAGGAAGGTGCGGCCCGCTTTTGCTGAGCCTAGCCAATAATCACTGATCGTCCGTTCCACACACAGCCAAGTCATCCTCTTTATCCTCAGCTTCGCGGTGTTTGGTGCGAGCGGCAACGCGGTGGCGTTCCCCAACTGGTGAGTGCCGCCCTTGTCGCCGTGGTTTTTTTGCTGATGTTTACTGTGCAGGTGGGGTGAGTGTTCAAATTCCCGTTTTCGAATTTCATTGTACTTTGGCACTGACGTGCATGATTTGAACTAGGCAACCCCGCAACGTTGAGTGTCGACCGATGTATGGCTACGGATTCGTAGAACGGTTGATGTATGTTGAACTGCGTTTCATTTCATTCATATTGGCTTGATTGATGCTGAGTGCTGTAAATTGAGAGCGACTCACCAAGTTACCTACCTTGTTACAGACGGATTCTAGTCCAGCTATCTGGTACGTTGGACGCCATCATGACCACTGGTTGAATTCTATGTTCGACATTGAACATCATCAACATATCAGCAGCGCATCTACATATACAGCGCAAATCACGGTGCGCGGTAATTGCAGTTCGAGTATTTGAATCAAATCATGAATGGTTGAATCGCGAAGTTGAATCAGACTGTCGGCAACCACCGGCTCGGCCGGTACTCGCCGAGTTCCGAACCCTTCCGAACCCAGAAAACGACGGACCAAGTTCAGATAGCCTGAGATAGGTACTTGATGCCCCTGACGGGTTTTTTTTTTGAGGGGGGGAGCTTATCGCAATACGCAATACGCAATACGGACCCGAGTGAGAGCTTATAATTACGAGCCGTAATCAACCTGCGCTGGCACACGCATGGGAGGAATTTACCATGGCCGTGCACACAGAATTTTAATGTGAGCGTTCCAGAATCAGATTTCAACGGCAGAAGAAGATGAGGTCCGCCACGGTGCGGGCCTATGGGTGTGTAGAAGCACGTTCCGGGTCTACGCTGTAATTAGATTAGATTCAAATGCTCTTGCGATACCGTTGCTGGTATGATGAAGTCGAGTGAGCTATGGCCGGCCTGCGATAGGTAGCATTACACAGGTCTCCCTTCCGAATACCAGGGAATGTGGGATGGGATCTTGGGTACTTGATGACAGTCGGAGCTTTTTTTGCGTGGTAGTCGCGAAGACATTTCGAGAAGCCGCCATTACTTTCCGCTCGTAAATATCGGCATGAAGCGTGGCGGATGCTGCGGCTACATGACACGTCGGCCGCCCCGCCTTACATACCGTTGTGGCTTATCCAACCACTTAAAAGGGCCGAGTCGGGGCTGACGATCGATTGGTGGATATATTTATTTTGCCAAGAGGAGAATACGCGAGAGAATTGGCGAACCGCTGCGGTCGTCAACTGCCTGCAGCGCTGGCAGCAGTCACCGCGGAAGACCATGCCAAATAAAGTGCAGAGAGGGGCGAGGCTTGACACGACGAATTGAATCGAAGAGAGCAACGTTTTGTAGACGCGATATGACGTAGAAAGAGCAGTCGAAAGGAGAACAAGGATCAAAGTCGTCAAGGAGACAAAAGTTGAAGCCGAGTTCATGAATGCAGGGTCGCGAAGACAAGGCGGGTCTTTGTGAGTAGGTACGGAGGAGAAAGCATCGAGGGCAGGGCAGGTCAGGTTCAGGTTGAGTTCAAGTTGAAGGAGAGGAGTGACGGCCATAACGCGGTCCTTGCAAACGTGACTTTGGAACGAACGCGATCAGCGTGATAGGACATCACAAAACTTGACTGCTATTTCAAGCAACTGTCCCTTTTCTCTCTCATTTCATCCTTACAGGCAGAGTTATCTCTCTGGGCTCTCCAGGCCTCCGTTCTCTCCTTCTGGTCGCAGTGCGGTCTATACACTCCTTTTCTTCCTAAAAATGGACGCAAATTTCACCTTTCCAACCCGCCCCACGCCCACGCCCCGTCCCAACGCCTCCCACTCTCCCATAGAGCCGGTTAACCGTGAATCTAATGCTCTCAGAGCATCTGTCCTTGATGCAGCTCTTGAGCTCGGCATTGGTGCTAATGGTGCCGTCGCAAACTGGATGTTCAATAACACTCTCGAAGAGGAGGACGAGGAAGCAGACGAGGTATGTTCTTTTCCGACCTTGCGAAACATGCTCACAGATTTATAGGACGTAGGAGGACGAGGTCCACTCTCAGCGACTTCCGACGAGTATGCGCCATATTCTACACCCCCTACTTCCAATTCATCGCACTCGGACACCTTCCACCCTAAAGCTGCTTCACCTTTCTTTTCTGCTAGTCCGAACCCTGCAGTATCGGCCCAGGTCCATTTTCCCACAATCCCCGGCCCGCCGATCACACCAGCGGCCTCGAACAAACTCCGCAAACAGCGTCGGGACGGCGGGTATGAAAGCGATGGCGGATACGTCAGCGACGGCGGGAAAAAGGCTCGTACTCGCACCAAATCAAAGACCAAGAAGGACTCGCCGCCGCCGTCCGCCCCTCCGATCAGCGAGCCCATGGAGCTCATCCCTCTCACCAAGGAGGAGCGGAAGCGGATGAAAAAGGCGGGGAAATCATCCAAGGACCAGGACATGCCGTTGGAGACCGACACCGAGGACGTCGGCAAGCCGTCAAAATCAAAGTCGTCGAAACCCAAAAAGAGCAAAAAGAATTCGAGCGACGCGGGGGCCGCCGGTTATGAGACGGATGACGGTTACGTCTCCTCGAGCGGAAAACCAAAGTCGAAAAGATCGCGCTTCTTTTCCTTGCGCAAGAAAGGAGATTCCACGTCGGACGCTGTGATTGAGCCCGTCCCGCCGATGCCGGAGCGTGAGGTGTTCCCGCTTCCCATCGCTTCTAGGTTTGCGACGACGCTTGGAAGCAGCAGTAGCGCGAGTGCGACTCCGAGCCGATCGGAGACGCCGCTCCTGCCTCCATCCCGCCCTTTCGCGTCGGCTTCCGGGTCATCGTCGGCTTCGTCCTCGGCCAATTCCCTCCTAACTCCCAGCGACCAGGACAGCTTCGGGACGGGGGCCTTGTCGATAAACCCAGATGAATTCCGTCCCATGGTAAAGGAGAACTACGGCAACGGCCACACGCCCGACACAAGTGTGAATTCTACTATCACGGTGACCCCTCCGGCGAGCCAGGACTCCGCTCCATCCCGTTCTCCCCAATCCGCCAACCCCAAATCTAAGTTCCTCATATCATACCCTCTCACACGCACCCAGAGTCCAGGAAGCCCCTCCGCGCCCGCGCCGGTGGCCCAAAGTCCCATCCCAGCTAAGCCAAAGCACGTCCCCAACCCCATCTCCCTGTCCCCTTACCCGCCATCGGGTCCAACCTCGCGAGCACCCTCCCCGTCACCGATGGGCTCGCCCTACGTGCTCCTCACGCCGCTGAACACCAGCGCCCCTCCCCGCGCGGTCTCCCCCACACCGTCGGCCGCGGCTGAGGTCGTCCCCTCGACGGACTTCATCGTCCCTTCGCGCTCTGCGTCGCCGCTGCCCCCCTCCCCGAACGTGCTCGCATACTACGACATCCCACCCCCGAGCCCCCCGCCCAACGCGCCGCTCCCGCGCGCCCCGCCCTCCGCCATGCGCGAGATCGCCCCGGGCCTCCCGCGCCTGCGCAGCCTCAGCCGGGACCGCAACGGCCCCAGCGCGCCCCAGCTCGACGCAGCGAGCCCCATCTCCGGGCGCGCGAGCCCCAATCCCAGCCCCATCTCCGCCGGCGGCGTAACGAGCCCCATCTCCGCCGGCGGCGTGAGCCCCATGTCCGCGCTCGGCGAACGCGGGCGCGCGGCGCCGTTCCCCTCGCGCCCCGTGCTGCAGACGCGTGCGGGGCCGCCCGGCGTCGGCCCGGGGCTCGCGGCGCGCGCGAAGGTGCAGCGGTACCGCGATCTCTACGCGATCCAGATCCCCCCGACGCCCGCGCGCGCGCGCGCGCCGCCGTCCGACGACGAGGTGGACATTCGCGTGGAGGACTGGGAGAGCGAGGGCGAGGAGGAGGAGGAGGAGCGGACGGAGATGCTCGGGGTGCTCGGGCGGTTCCGGGACCGGAACGAGCTGCGGGAGCGCGCGGGCGGGGCGCTGGAGCGGAATAACTCGGGTGCGCTGCGGCCGGGGACGATGCGCAATGAGCGGCGGTCGCCCTCGCCCTCGGTCGTGCCGCAGGATTACTTGGACGACGACGACGACAAGTCGCAGTATCCCGACGAGGAGAAGACGGCGGGGCGCTCGACGATGTACCGGTTCGAGAACGGCCTCGGCGCGCGGGATACGATGTACACCAATGGGCGGGAGACGATGTATAGCGAGTACAGCCGCGCGAGCTTTCTCGATGTCGAGAAGAGCGAGGCGGCGCGCAGCAAGCTTGTGGAGCGTGTCCATGTGACGTTCGACCTCAGTGGGCGGGAGCGATCAGCGGTCCCTCCTGTGCCCAAGCTTCCCCCCTCCGCAATGGCGGCGGGCGGGGGCAACAGATTTTGATGAAATGTGTTCTGTTCTTGTTTTTTTCTTCTTTGGCTTTCCTTCGCACATGGGCTTTTAAGATTGTAACAACTGATATCCTCACCCCACTCATGACCTTCTTTGTGCGTACATACATGTCTTCGTTTTGGTTACTTACCTCGCCCCTGGCTGGCGCCTTAGATTGTATTATTGCTTCGGAATCTATACAGCACGACCATCCATATTCGCGTGAATAACACAATACATTTCATTTAACTTTTACATTGCAACAATCTAGTAGAACTTGACCAAACGAGTCAACTCTTGTGCTTCATTTCCGTCCTGCATCAATTCAGTTTCCAAGGTCTGAAGAGTCGTTAAATTTTCACATTCGCAAGCAGAGGATACTTTGTTTACCTTGTTCACGGCAAGATAGCTCTCTACTAGGTCTTTCCCCAGTACCTCGCCCAAGACCGAATCCTGCTCCAGACTCCGCCGTGCGTCCTGGACATTCAAGGGCATGCGCGTCGTGATCCCCAAGGCCCGCCGCTCGGGTTCCGTCATCTGCGCCGCGCTCTTCGGCCCCGGACAATCCTGGATCTCCAGCGCCATCATCGATCTCAGCCCAATCAGCCCGCCCGCAAACACCGCCGCGAGCGCGAGATGCGGGTTCGCCGTCGAGTCGATGAAGCGCAGCTCAAAGTTGCGCGACGACGGCGAGGCGCTGTTCGTGAGCCGCATTGACGCCTCGCGGTTCTCCGTGCCCCAGCACACGTACGACCCGCCGCTCCACACGCCGTCCGCGACGCGCTTGTACGACGCCGGCGTGGGGAGCGTGAACGCGACGATGGCGGGGAGGTGCGCGAGCACGGCGGCGAGGAAGGCCGATTCGTGCTTCGAGAGGCCCGCGGCGGTCTTTTTCTCCTTTGAAGGGTGGACGGAGATGTGCGCGTGCACGCTGGACCCGGCGCTCTCCATGAATGGGCGCGGGGCAAAGGTGGCGTGCAGGCCATGCTTGGCGGAGATTTGGGTAATAATCTCGCGGATGTGGATGAGGGCGTCTGCGGCTTCCAGCGGTTTGAGCGGGCTCGTTACGACCTCGTATTGGCCGGGGGCGGCTTCAGGATGGTACATTTCTAACGGGATCCCGGAGGCTGTAATTGCGTCCGCGATCTCTTGGAGGACGATGGATTCCGTGGAACCCGCTAAAAGCCCAGCTGAAGAGGACCAATCGTGGATATTGACCGCCTCAACAGGGTCGGTCGACTTGAGCAGGATAAATTCCGTCTCAAAGCCAACGAGAAATTCAGTCCCGTCTGATTTTATTTCTCTGGAGCAGCAAGTCAGTCGCGGTTTGCGCGCGGAATGGTTTCGTACTCTATGATGCGTCCCAAAAGTGTGCGTGGGCACATGTTCACCTCCACGGTGGGGTTTCCGTCTGTACCAGGAATAGGCACCTTTTCCTCGAACCGGCCCAAGACCGCCATGTGTCCTTGTGCGAAAGGACAGGGCTTTAAAGTACTCATGTCAATCCTGTAGAGGTATTCGCCAAAGGGCAGAAATCCGGGGGCAACCGTCAGATATACGAGGCCGAGGCATACTTTCGCAATATTGACCCCCGGACGATTGGACTTGAGGAGCGACTTGAAATATTGAACGGGGACGATACGACATCGGCGGACATTCACGTAGTCGACCCAGTAGATGCGCATATAGGCTATTGAGTTCTGTTACTCAACTATTTGAATCGGTGCCAGAAAACGCACAGGCATTATCCAGGTCCCAGCGCTGGGATTGGACGGTCTGGGTCTGGGGAGTATAGACGACTCCGTGGCTGTAATCCATCGGTGGGGAGGCGAGGCAAAAGGAAGCTCTGAGTCTGATGGTTAGGACGCGGGCCTTATGTATGTAGAGATGACTTACACATTCAGTCACATTGCTCAGCGCTCAGCGGCATCTCCTTGAGCTTTTCTGTGAGCCCATACCGATCTCTTGAAATGGGACTGTCGCACGGTAACGGTATTTCTTGAAATTCTTCCGCGACTCTCCGCAAATAGGCCGCTGTAGCTCAGCTCGCTGGTGTCATCTTCTCGTCGCTATCTAGCCCGCAGCTTTCACGGCATTTTGAATTGAACCGAGTCCATGGCAAGAGTGCGGAATGTTATGCGCCGATTGTTCCGTGAATCCGTCCGACACGCCAGTGGAAGCTGATTATGACCTTCTCAACTTTCTCCTTCAATCTTTTTTATTTCCGCCTCATTAGCCTCTAAACGTCTCCGAGTCGTCGCCTTCTTGCCTCACGCCTTGGCATGTTCCGTTCCGGCCCTAATTTCGGCCAAACTCCGAATTCCGAATGTTGCCCAACACGGGTTTCGCCGATTGTCGTCTGTCGCAAACTTTCAGTGCGATCGTGCGCGGAAGACTCTCTTCAATTTACCCAAGGCTTAACTTATTTAAACAAGCTCGTGTCAGACTCTGGGACCGTTTCTGCCATAAAGGAAAGCCTCATGACGCTGGACCTCTCAAAGTTCCCGAGACACCTGCCTGGCTATTTTGGCTATTCCGAATAGTCTCTTAGCCGTATTCCGAATGATTGCGACAACCCCAACCGGTGCCCTTATATACGGATAATCACGCCCCTGGTCTCTGACTCGTCTTCTCCATGCCCACTGGCTCGAATCGAAAAAGTCTCAAAACCTGCGTTCGCCATTTCACTTGGTCATGGCATACGGTGCGTGGCTTTGGTGTTCATTGGTGAGAGAGGCTGAGGGCGCACAGATCGTAATGGGGACTGGGTCTGTGGCTGCCTTGTTGTCCCGCTTCCACTTTGGTCAAGGCAGCGAAGCAATTAAGATTCTCAGCCTCCTCTTCTTCTTCCTCAACCTTGTGTTCTTCATTCTGATATGCGCCGTGACTGTCGCCCGCTATACCATGTTTCCCGAGGTCCCCCCATTCCTCTTGATACGATTATGAACTGAGCCATGAAACAGTTATGGCCTGCGATGCTACGAGATCCAACGCAGAGTCTATTCATCGGAGCATTTGCTATGGGTGCCGCAACCCTGATCAACAGTGCTCTCGCCGCACACCAAAGCTACTCCTTTGCTGGCCACGGCTTCTTGTATACGCTATGGGCGTTTTGGTGGTTGGACTGTGCAGTCTCTTTGTTGACCGCCGTCGGAATGATCCATGTCATGTACGTCGCCACCGCGGTCCTCTCCTCTTCCCTGATCCCCGCCAGGATGACCAAACATCAGCACTCGCTCGATCAGATGTCAGCGCTCTGGCTCTTGCCCGTGGTGACCCTCATCGTCGCCTCGTCCACTGGGGGCCTGCTCGCTACCGCGCTGACGCCAGTGCACGCGCCGTACGCATCCCTCACGACCGCAACCTCCTTCATGATTCTCCTCATGGGTCTCTCCCTCGCGTTGATGATCATCACCGTGTATCTCGTGCGCCTAGTCATCCACGGCCCGCTCGACGCGCCCCGCATCCTCTCCTCGTTCATCATCCTCGGGCCCCTAGGCCAAGGCGGCTTTTCCCTGCTCGTCAACTCGCAGAACCTCGGCGCGATTCATCTCGGTGCCGCGCTGAGCCCAACTGCGATCCAGTCCGCGTGTTTCTGCGCGGCGTGGGTGCTGTGGTCCATGGGTGTCATCTGGCTTTGCATCGCGCTGTCCTCGATCTACGGCGTCGTCCGCTACCAGCGCGTCCCCTTCGCCGTCCCATATTGGGGTATCATCTTCCCGAACGGTGTGTTTGCGCTCCTCACTGTGGAGCTTGGGGTCGTTCTGGAAAGTCCCGCGCTGAACTACCTCGGCGCGATCCTGTCTGGTGAGTTCCGCCTCCTTTCCCCGCTCGCCATTCGCTGAGCGGACGGCGGCGGCCAGTATCCGTTTTTCTGTTGTGGGTTTTCGTGTTTGTAAAGACGCTCCCAGCTATCTGGGACACGTCTGCATTTAACTCACCGTGTGCCTCTAAATTAGACGAGGAGACTTTTGCCTCGTTCGGGGGGCTTGGTTGATTGTACAAATAATATGAATACTTGTCAGAGCACGCGCGCTAATCTTGGCGCTAATCAAGTCGCGTCTCGGCGCGTCAACACATGCAAACTTTGATGCCCTCTTTCGTATGCGTTCCTCATCTTCAACCCAATACAGCGGGAAACGAAACCACTGCAGCGTCTCCTCAAGCGATGGGTCTTGATCGACGCCCACCGACACTCTCGCGGATTGAAGAAGTGGATCCTCAGCTACATCGAGGACACGCTGAAGATGATCTGTTTCGCGTTTGTTGAACATCGCAATGAGGTAGTAGTTTCCATCGCCACCTATCCAGGGCATAGGCTCGAGGCTAAAACTGGTGTATATTGTCAACGTACAGAAACGATTCGGAAAGATGGGAAGACGCACGCGAAGTCTGGCCAGGCGCCCCATTTTTTTGAGATAACATCTCTTAGGTTGCGGTCGCTGACGGTCCCAAGCTTCCCACCACCGAGGTTCTCAAATAATTTACGTGGGCAGACCCACGCGAGGACGTATAGTGGAGTGTGGCGGTCGTTGACAAGCTCGCCATAAAGCGGGGGAGGCTGATCGACGGGTCTGCGGCAAGGGAATCTAAAGGCGGTGAGGTGTAGGAGGGTTGACCGAGATGAATGCACACAATTCTTGTTTAGTTGACATGGAACAGGGCAGAGTGATATGGATGAACGCGTCCGAAACACGTCAACACACCTAAATATTGCCCTGTCGACCCAACCTCCACCAGCCTCCACCCTCACCAGCCTCACCAGCGACGTCGACTATACTTAACAAGCAACGTGAGTTTGCAGTTCGAGTTGTTGTACGCGATCTGTAGCCTCGGCCTTCGCTTCCCAAGGCTAATTAGCTACTTACTGTTAACGACTGCCCGCCGACTCGGACACCACGATTTGGACTCGAGAATCATTCGAGAAGAAAATAACTTGAGTCGCAGTCGAGTGATCGAGTTGAAAAAGAATATGTCGACAGTGAGTGTTCTCGCCGCTCTCTTTCATCGTTTCTTCACGATGTGGGCTTCGGTCTGCGTTCTTACCGTGCAGATTGGTGCCAGGGTGACGGCTGACGGCGGCCCGTCCGTCGCGTCGCATTCCTCGTGGCCCTCATGACGACAGTATGTCGGAAAGATAGGGATCAATCGTCCGGCGGACTGTCCGCCGGACTATTGCAAATACATATGTTCTGTTCTCCCTCGATACACTAGTTTTAGGCTTCCAAGGTCCAATCTCGTAGCTCTTCATGGAGCTGAACTTACTCGAGTGTGTCAAGAGCTCCAAAAACAATTAGCACCACTTCTTTCGAATCTTGTCTGTACGCATTTTTGTTCTTTCATACAGGTTCACGCCTTTGCTTCACACATTCGCCTGAACCATGGTTGCTGAATGTGAAAATTTGTTTCTGTTTTAACCAAACCTGCTTCAGCATCTTGCCTGGAGTACATTCCCTTAAGCAGTCCCTTAAGCAGTCCCGTTCCATGTACCGCCTGAACGAACTACGTTCAGACAATACCCTCCAGCGTGTTCCATGATTTGAACACCTTCAGGCACTCCTCGAAATGTTCGCTTCAGATAACATCGTTCAGAGCAAATACTCCACGGAATTGCTTAAGTAAAAACCTCTCATTTCACCCTCCACATATGTTACTTCAGCTCATCCCTTCAGGTGATCTGCTTCAGGCAAGATATCCGTCAAGACTGTGAAGTAAGCACCACAAATAAAGAGTTGTCAGGACGTTCAATTAATATATTCACTGGACAGAGTTACAGCAATACAGCTTGTTTTATCACACACTACCTTGCCCCTACTCTAGAAATGGGTGAGTGAGGGCTTCGTTGCTCCTCGATCCCACGCTCAACTGCATGCCGTCAGCACGGATCGTTGGCTCGAGGCCGTTGTGGGAGGACCCCTTGCGAGAAGCCATGGGGAAGATCTCTGTTAGGACTGTGGCGGGAGCTGATG
Source organism: Mycena galericulata (assembly GCA_029289565.1). NCBI lineage: Eukaryota > Fungi > Basidiomycota > Agaricomycetes > Agaricales > Mycenaceae > Mycena > Mycena galericulata. The sequence goes on along the minus strand of JARKIA010000006.1, from coordinate 1,234,839 downwards.
TCAGTAATGACGAAGCGATGTTTGGGACTCGCTAGCACTACCAGCAAACACCTACGGCGAAGATAATGTTAGCGACCCCCCTGTTGCCATAACTCCCATGGGTCTTTCGAGGAGGGGAGACCGAGCACAGAGATGGAGATGGATTGGTTGGGGGAGATGTACAGAAGATGTTGTTAAGGAAGGAACCAGGAGGTGGTGGCACCGACGAGGATCTTGAGGATCGGCCTGGCACGTCGCGACGCCGGAAGACGCGAGACTGATGGCAAAAAGGGCGGGCGGCAGGGGTAAGATACCAGTGATGAGCAGCTGGTCGCACTGCATGCCCGGAGCGCATGCAGCTTGGGCGACGGCTTGGCGAGGCGTTCGAGAGCACGGCCAGTGGTTGTGCTGCCTTGAGTGGTCCAGCGCGGGTGAGTTTGGCAGCACACTGGGCAAGGCGGGGGATGCAAACGAGAGGGACGGCGGGGGGAAAGGAAAGGAAAGGAGGTAGCAGAGAAAGGGAGGGGCAAGGCCAAAGAACCAAATAAAAAAAAGCTGAGCAATGAACGTACCACGGTAAGTTGCCTACGGCACGCTCAGGTGGCTCTGCTGTCCTCCACCATCCCGAGCGTTGTGGATCCGCAGGCACGGACGAAGTTGAGGTTGGCTGCGGGTCGCAACTGCCTCGGGCCGGCGGGGTTTTTAAGATGGGCAAGCAGAAACTTTGAGAGAAGGACAGGGTCAGATACAGCCAAAAGAGGGTAAAGAGATGCGAAACGGACCTGTCCTTCAGGCTACAACTCTTGCCAGGTCCTACACTAACTGGATAAAATAAATGTCCCATGGGTGTTTGGGGTCATTTCTGACCCGAATCACTCCAAATAAAAATGTGCTATAAACCTTGAGCGATTTCATGAAGATATGGATCATTTCATCCATACCTTTCTACCTTCGTTCTCTTATAATAAAATATTTTGTGGTATTCTGAAAAATCGAGTCTGTGGAATCATCGTGTATGCAAAAATGGTGTACACAGTCCGAAAGGGCTTGCAAAATGGACCCCATTCATATCTTGGTTGAAGTGAATTGATAGGGTTTTGAGCTTGTGCTGGGTCATTCAAGTTGGCCATTTTGAGCATTTTTGAGCCATTTTGCGTCAAAAATGCTCAAAATGGCCAACTTACTTCGACCATTGCGCTACCAAAACACCTTCAATTGGGATAAACTAAAATATGGGTAAGGTTCATTTTATGAGCACTTTCCGGCTATATACCCCATTTTTGCATATAAGCTGGTTCCACAAACTCGATTTTTCAGAATACCACAAAATATTTTATTACAAGAGAACGAAGGTGGAATAGTATGGATGAAATGGTCCATATCTCCATGAAATCGCTCAAGGTTTATAGCACATTTTTATTTGGAGTGATTCGGGTCAGAAATGACCCCAAACACCCATCGGACATTTATTTTGTCCAGTTAGTGTACGTAGAGAAGAGGTGAGAAAAGGACGGCGGTGTCGGGTGATGATGGTGGTGGGAGGCAAGATGCGGCCAACGGACCGGACCGGCTGAACGGCATGATGGCTGCTGGATCTTGGGTCTGGTGCAACACGGGAGGGCGGGCAGGCGGTCGACGACAAGTCTGTGGGTCCATGGCTGGGCATCGGGAAAATGATTGGCAGTGGATAGCAAGAGCATCAAGTTTTCTGTTGGCTCAGAACGTCCTGGTCATGTTGCCATGACCTGACTGAACTGAACGGCAAAGCACGGAATGCGAGCCGCTTGAGTCAACAATGGGGTTCAGGATGAACCTCTGCAAAGACGGGGCAAACAGAGCCCTCGTGATACTGACACGTCCTCCACGTGATCGAGTAACCATCGTGAATGAATGTGCCTTCAGTATGTACCCCGTAAGGCCCTGTTCGGGATCCCCAGCTAGGCCTCCAGGAGTACCTGTACCCCCAAATATGGACAGATCACATCTACCAATGTCACTCTCGTTGTCACTCGGTCTAGACTGGTCTAGAGCGGCTCTATCAAATTGCTACGTGTCGGTGTCGTCCAAGTGCTGTCCGCTTATCCCGCCACATTGCCCGCCACCCCCGACGTGTCCCCGCACCTATTCTTCAAGCAGGGAACATATGAAACTAATAGATACATACACTAACATTGGATATACTGCTCATATGAAAGGAGTCTCACCTTGAAAACATGCCTAATGACTGAGATATGCGCTCCCCGACGCGCTGGACGTCGAGGTCATCGTCGGGTCGACGTCCACTGACATGTGTCGGAGCTTTTCGGCTTGAATGATCGGACTGTCGCACCGGGGTCCGTTGATGTGATGGTTTGTGACTAGCTACCTGACAGGTACTCCTGGAGGCCTACCTGGGGATCCCGAACAGGGCCTAAGAGTTGCCTGAACCTATATTCCTAAATGAGTACACTGAAGGCAAAACTGGGAAGAAAGACCTGAAGGACTAGTGCTTAAGAGGTCTGCATGGATGAAATGTCGTGAACGAAGACCGTGAAGGTAAAATATAGAAGAATATCTATGAAGCAAATGGCTGAAGCACACGAAATCCAGGTACCTGAAGGAAATGTACTGAAGGGAACCCCATTAATGATGTTGCTGAACGGTAGTCTCTGCAGCCACTGTATTGAACCAATGCAACTGAAGCAGATCACCTTCAGGACATGTGGTGAACGGAGATCTGAGGTTTCCCTGTTAAGCACCCTCCTGAACGGTATTTTGTGGAGTGGAATTGGTGAAGCAAATGTGGTTAACCTACCTGCTTAACGGCTGTCCGGCAAAACTGTCCGCCGGACAACCAATCGTCCGCCATCATTCCTGTTATCCCACCGTTCTCCATGACGATCCACGCTGATCTGGAGGATGCATTGATGATGCGACCAAAATAATCGATAGCCGTAATGCATAGATACGGCGCGGACGATTGAGGGTGGACGAGTCTGCTTCAGCAATGCTTCCTCTGGCCTGGATCGCGGGTACTCTTGCTGCTATCGTTCCTTTGAGCGTTGTCGCGCGGCCTCCAGTTGCACTTGCTATCCCCAAGCAACCGCCCTTCTCGTTCTCGGACTCGCAGGCGTCCAGCCGCTCGACCGCTGTTACCCCCGTGGCCTACTTCTTTGACCAGATCCTTGGCAAGTTTTTCGCTGAGGATGCAAACCTCCTTGCCCCTAAAGATTGAGTAGACCACTCGAACCCGTCGCGTGGAACGTTCAAGCAGCGTTTCTGGTTCTATGACGGGTACTACAAGAAAGGAGGGCCCATCGTACTGTTCAATGCGTGCGTTTGTTGACTGCCCAAATTAACGTTGCCACTAATTCGACCAATAGAGGCGAAGAAGGTATCTGTTATTCAAGCAACGACGGTCGCGTTTAACTGTATAGCAGACGCGTCTTTGTATACCGGATATCTGCTAAACGAAACTATTACCGGAGTGAGTGCCCAACCCCTCGAATCAAAACCCCTGGTAGACGATGGACCAGGCAATCGCATATGCGGTGGGGGGTGCGACGATAGTAATGGAACACCGGTAAAAACCTTTCTTTAACGCCTCTTCTGTGGATATTCATGTACTCCGTTGCAGATACTGGGGCGCATCTATCGTAAGAGTCCACTCATGCACGTTCCAGGCTTCTCTTATCTTTGTAGCCGGCGGCAAACTACAGCACCGCGAATATGAAATACTTCACTATTCAAAACGCGGTGCAGGATTTCGCCTACTTTGCTCAGAACGTAAAACTGCCATTCACCACTGGGACCAAGGCTACCCCTCCGCCCAACACTCCCTGGATCGTGGCCGGTTAGTAGATGTTGTTATTCCCTGTTGTTCATTTCCTAAAACCTTCGCAGGCGGCTCGTATCCCGGTGCCCTCTCTGCCTACGTCAAGCACACGTTCCCGAATCTCTTTTACGCGGCATATGCCACCTCGGCGCCTGTTCAGGTGCGTGTTGCTAATCAAGGACCTGTCTCCGAATATGTTTATTCCACGAAATTAGGCTATCAGCAACTTGCAAGTTCTTCGTCCTCCCCCACGAAATTATTACTAACAGCAACTGTACAGCTACGGCTACTTCATCCCCGTGGAAAACGGTGCCCCGCAGAATTGCTCCACCGACATGAAGGCGGTTATCACTCACTGGGACGCTGTCATGAGCACCGGAACGAAAGAGCAGCAGCTTGAACTCATGGGTACGTTGCTAGGCATATGTACCCTATTAAACTCACTGTCGTTCCAGCGGTGTTCGGGCTCCAGAACGTGACGCACAGCGTCGATGCTGCCTCCGCGCTCCAACTTGCACCATGGAGTTGGCAGGATTTGGCCCCCGCCGTCGGTGCCGGACAAGAGTTCTTCGATGTCAGCATCACCGCTATATACATTCTTTCCAATGCACCTCTTAACGATCTTCGCAGTTCTGTGATACTCTCGAAGTCAAGCACGGCGTGTCCGCGGGGCCCGAAGGCTACGGCCTCGAGTACGCTCTGGCGCAGTGGGGTGCGTGGCAACTACAGACCAACAATGCCAGTAAGGATTTTCTCTGCCCCTCGGTCTCCAGCTGATGGTTTGCTGGTAGCCTGCGGGGACGCGTACGCGGGCGACGAATGGTGCGTCCATCCTTAAGAACTACGTAGACCCTCGATTGACCATGGCCGGATATTTGTAGCTGGGGAACTTTCGACCCTACTGCGACATTTTACACAGAGTATGTTCTACGCCCCTTGCGCATTTTCCGTGTATTGATGCCTCCGCAGCGTCGATACGAACAACACTTACCGACCATGGATGTGAGTTACCGCCATTGGATCTTGCATCTTTATTAACTTATGCGTATCCGTAGGTGGCTCATTTGGTGCGCTACCTTAGATATCTAGTTGGAACAGCATTAACGGGCGCTTCAGCAACGACCTAGCCTTTTGGCAAAACGGCGACCCAACGGCACCCTCAATAGTCTCGAAGCAAGTCAACGTCGCCTACTGGGAGCGCCAGTGCCCGTTGTATTTCCCGGCCGAAGATGGCGTGTCTGTCCCCCAAATGGCGCCCGTCAACGGAGTCAACACGCTCTATGACGGCTGGGATATCACGTAGGCCGCCACTTGTATCCTTGGAAGCTCACCTAATAAACCATACTTATAGCGAGGACCGTCTCCTCTTCGTAAACGGACAATGTGCGTCCGATGCGTATTTTTGTATGTCCGTTACACAACTAAAGACTAATGCTTTTTAGTCGACCCGTGGCGCAGTGGAGGTGTTGCCAGTGAACTGCCGGGTGCGCCCAAACGTCAAAGCACCTCGGAGCAACCGCTCTTGATGGTAGAGACCGGTGTGCACTGTTGTAAGTTTTGCAGCTTTCCGCGGCCTGATAAGCAACTAATAGCATACTTTAGGGGATAGTATGTTCTACCTTGTTGCCCATTTTCGTGGACTTAACGTGCAATACAGTGATTACCAAGACCGCGCAGGCCAACCCCAATACTCGCGTCGGTGAGTTACTCCAGCTCAATCAACGTCCCAATCAGTACTCACGTCCTTCCCCAGTTTTCAATCAAGTGGTCGCCCAGATGGTGCAGTGGATGAAGGAATGGGATGAGACGCATTAGTTTCACGCAGGGAGTCTCTTTGTCTTATACAATTAATGGCCCATGGGAACCGGGAAATGGCAAGTAAAAATACAGTGGCTTTGATCAAAAACATATTCGGTAGCTCGCATACCGACCGCTCGTTTCATTTGGTCGAGTGATTTTGACAACCTGCCCGTGCCTCAGACCATAATAACGCGCCACGGGATCGGCCAGTTGGATGTGTGGTAATTGTGTTTCTTTTAGACAACTGCAAGCAGAGGCCGTACCCGGACAAGTTTGATCGCCGGTTTTTTTTTCTGAAGAGGCAGAAAGTTGCGCAAAAGGTCCCACTACATCTCCAACACTCGAAAGTCAGCTCGAGGTCGTGAGTGTACTTTCCGCTAGATAGTGGGCCGAAACGAGGAGAAATGAGAGCAAGATCGGCGAGACATCAAAAAATGATAAGCTTTTTTGATCTCGGACAGCCCTTTAGCGAGGTCCTAACAGACTACTAAATATTGCCCTCCACCCAACTTCCACCAGCCTCACCAGCATTACCAGCGACGTCGACTATACTCAACAAGCAATGCCAGTCTGCAGTTCGAGTTGCTGTACGCGATCTTAGGCTCGAACCCAGCCGCAGCCGCCGACACTGGACTTTTGATGACAGTCGATCAAAAGGTGACGGCGAAGCGGCTGGAGGATTCTAACCGGCAGCTAGTACGGTCGGGAGTTACCGATGTAGGTTGTTTTGACTTGAAAAAATTTCGTTGCATCGAAAATTCAAACTGCTTGGATAAGAATTCTGAGGAGACAGTTTTCTTCTTAATCCTTCAGGGAATCTCCCTATACACTCTACATACCGAATACTGAAAGCACGGGGGTGGTACAGAGAAAACGAGCTTCGAGTCTCAAGACAAGACCTGTCCATGTGATACACCCAAGAGTGATGCGAAAGATGCGGCAATGATGGTGGTATTTATAGAACCCGTGGGCTCACATTTCCGCCAGAAAAATCAGTCCAGTAGAGTGCAATCGAGTTAATGTGTCTCAAAAGCCAATAGGTTGTACATTTGAACACATTTAGAAGAGAACTGTCTCTTCGGAATTTTTATACAACCGGTTTGAATTTTCGATGAACGAAATTTTTCTAAGTCAAAACAACCTACATCGGTAACTCCCGACCGTACTAGCTGCCGGTTACTTAGCTCCAGTCGCTTTTCGCCCCGCCTATTGATCGACTGTCATCAATTGTTTGCGTCGGCCGAAAGCGACTGGATCGAGTCTAACGCGATCTGTTGCCTCGGCCTACTCTCGGCGGCGGCCTTCGCTTCCAAAGGCTATATAAGTAGCTCTTACTATCAACGACTGCCCGCCGACACCACGATATGGACTGGAGAATCATTCGAGAAGAAAATAACTTGAGTCACAGTTGAGTGATCGAGTTGGAAAAGAGACAGTGGGTGTTCTCGCCGCTTCCTTTCATCGTTTCTTCACGATGTAAGCCTCGGTCTGAGATAACTTACCGTGCCAATCGGCACTGGGCGGAGTGGCGCCACGGCCCTGACAGCGGCCCGTCCATTGCGTCGCATTCCTCATGGCCCTCATGATCCACGTTTATCTGGAGGAGGATGAGGGAGGATGATGCGACAATAATCGATAGCCGTAATACGGGGCGGACGTAGTCTGTAATAAGGTCGGCTTCCATTGACACTGATCGGGAAATTGACAGACTACAACCATACGAGGTGCGAGTAATTTGTGTTGTAGCGTCTATTTATAAGAGACGGTCGAGGGTGGACAAGTCTCCTTCAGCGATGCTTCCTCTGGCCTGGATCATCGCGGGTACTCTTGCTGCTGTTGTTCCTTTGAGCGCTGTCGCGCGGCCTCCAGTTGGACTTGCTATCCCCAAGCAACCACCGTTCTCGTTCACGGACTCGCAGGCGTCCAGCCTCTCGACCGCCAACACCCCCGTGGCCTACTTCTTTGACCAGATCCTGGGCAAGTTTTTCGCTGAGAATGAAAACCTCCTTGCCTATAAAGATTGAGTAGACCACTCGAACACGTCGCTTGGAACGTTCAAGCAGCGTTTTTGGTTCTATGACGGGTACTACAAGGAAGGAGGGCCCATCGTACTGTTCAATGCGTGGGTTTGTTGACTGCCCAAATTAACGTTGGCATTACTTCGACCAATAGAGGCGAAGAAGGTATATATTATTCAAGCAACGACGGTCGCGTTTGACCCTACAGTAGACGCGTCTTTGTATACCGGATATCTGCTGAACGAAACTATTACCGGAGTAAGTGCCCAACCCCTTGAATCAAAACCCCTGTTAGACGTTGAACCAGGCAATCGCATATGCGGTCGGGGGTGCGACGATAGTGATGGAACACCGGTAAAAACCTTTCTTTAACGCCTCTTCTGTGGATATTCATGTACTCCGTTGCAGATACTGGGGCGCGTCTATCGTAAGAGTCCACTCATGCACGTTCCAGGCTTCTCTTATTTGTGTAGCCGGCGGCAAATTACAGCACCGCGAATATGAAATACTTTACTATTCAAAACGCGGTGCAGGATTTCGCCTACTTTGCTCTGAACGTGGAACTGCCATTCACCACTGGGACCAAGGCTACCCCTCCGCCCAACACTCCCTGGATCGTGGCCGGTTGGTAGATGTCTTTATTCCTGTTGTCCCTTTCCTAAAACCTTCAGGCGGTTCGTATCCCGGTGTCCTCTCTGCCTACGTCAAACACACGTTCCCGGATCTCTTTTACGCGGCATATGCGACCTCGGCGCCTGTTCAGGTGCGTGTTGCTAATCAAGGGTCTCCAAATATACTTAGTCTACGAAATTAGGCTATCAGCAATTTGCAAGTTCTCCGTCCTCCCCCGCGAAATCAGTACTTACCGCATCTGTACAGCTACGGCTACTTCATCCCCGTGGAAAACGGTGCCCCGCAGAATTGCTCCACCGACATGAAGGCAGTTATAACTCACTGGGACGCTGTCATGAGCATCGGAGCGATAGAGCAGCAGCTTGAACTCATGGGTACGTTGCTAGGCATATGTACCCTATTAAACTCACTGTCGTTCCAGCGGTGTTCGGGCTCCAGAACGTGACGCACAGCGTCGATGCTGCCTACGCGCTACAACTTGCACCCTTCAGTTGGCAGGATTTGGCCCCCGCCGCCGGAGCAGGACAAGAGTTCTTCGATGTCAGCATCACCGGCATTCTTTCCAATGTACCTCCTAATGGCGCCATCTTCGCAGTTCTGTGATACTCTGGAAGTCAAGGACGGCGTGTCTGCGGGGCCCGACGGCTACGGTCTCGAGTACGCTCTGGCGCAGTGGGGTACTTGGCAACTGCAGGCCAACAATGCGAGTGAGGACTTTTCCTATCTCTCGGTCTCCAGCTGATGGTTGGCTGGTAGCATGCGGGGACGCGTACGCGGGCGACGAATGGTGCGTCCATCATTACGAATTACATAGACCCTCGATTGACCATGACCTCTGTAGCTGGGGAACTTTCGACCCTACTGCGACATTCTACACAGAGTACGTTCTACGCCCCTTTCGCATTTTCTGTGTATTGATGCCTCCGCAGCGTCGATACGAACAACACTTACCGACCATGGATGTGAGTTGCCGCCGTTGGATCTTGCGTCTTTATTAACCTATGCGCATTCGTAGGTGGCTCATCTGGTGCGCTAGATTTCTCGTTGGAACAACGTTAACGGGCGCTCCAGCAGCGACCTCGCCCTCTGGCAAACCGGCGACCCAACGGCACCCTCAATAGTCTCGAAGCAAGTCAACGTCGCCTACTGGGAGCGCCAGTGCCCGTTGTATTTCCCGGCCGAAGACGGCGTGTCGATCCCCCAGATGGCGCCCGTCGACGAAGTCAACGCGCTCTACGATGGCTGGGATATCACGTAGGCCGCTACTTGTATCCATGGAAGCTCGGCTGATAAATAATCCATACTTATAGCGAGGACCGTCTCCTCTTCGTAAATGGACAATGTGCGTCCGATGCATATTTTTGTAACGACTAAAAACGAATGCTTTTTAGTCGACCCGTGGCGCAGTGGAGGTGTTGCCAGTGAACTGCCGGATGCGCCCCAACGTCAAAGCACCGCGGAGCAACCGCTCCTGATGGTAGAGACCGGTGTGCACTGTTGTAAGTTTTGCAGCTTTCCGCGGCCTGATAAGGAATTAATAGCATACTTTAGGGGATAGTGCGTTCTGCCTTGTTACCCATTTTCGTGGATTTAACATGCAATACAGTGATTACCAGTATCGCGCAGGCCAACCCCAATACTCGCGTTGGTGAGTTACTCTATTCGACGTCCCAATCAATACTCACGTCCCCCCCAGTTTTCGATCAAGTGGTAGCCCAGATGGTGCAGTGGATGGAGGAATGGGATGAGGCGCATTAGTTTCACGCGAGGAGTCTCTTTGTCTGATACAATTAATGGCCTATCGGAACCGGGGAAATGGCAAGTAAAAATACAGTCGCTTTGTTTAAAAGCATATTCGGTAGCTCGCATACCGACCGCTCGTTTCACTTGGTCGAGTGATTTTGACAACCTGCCCGCGCCGCAGGCCGTAGTAACGCGCCACGGGATCGGCCAGTTGGATGCGTGGTAATTGTGTTTCTTTTAGACGGCTGCAAGCAAGGCGTGGGTTGTTAGTTCCCTGTGAGATGGCAGGAACGCACTATTTTTCCAAAAGAATCTTTTTCTCCTCCGGCGAGAGGACATCGTGGCGCGGCACCAGTGTGTGGTGCACGATGTTGACGAGTAAGTCGGATTCTGAGAACTCCTCCAAGCGGTATTGCGCAGCCATAGCGGTAATGACCTAGTCGACCCCGTATGAGCCTTACAAAAAACGAACCACGCAAAATTTGCGTGCCTTGCGCGCCGAGGAAGTCATCGTGAGCGGAAACACGATGATTCCTCTCTGTATCGCCTTCTCTTCTAGGATACTGAGCAGTCTTTGACCGTGTCAAATGGGAGATGAGAGTGAAGCGAATGGGCAGCACACTTTCGCATCGTCTTCACACCGACGTTCCGTTCCTCGGAGAAGAAGACAAAGATCTGGTCCGAGGGATTGAGCCGTGAGTTTGTGTAAAAGTTGAGCTGGTTGCGACTAGGACTTTCTAGTGAGCAACGTTAAAAATGAGAAGGCTCCGCGACTCACTCTACGACTCCGCCATTATTTGCAAAGTTTTGTCGGAAGGCGTTGAGGTCCATGGTAATTTCGTCGTCCGAAACCTGGAAACCCTGGATCCTGGGTAAGAACGGCAGAAAGGCCGACTTTTAAGTTTTGCTGACTCTGTCTTTGACCAGCTCGTGGATAGTCCGGTTTACTTTCCATAGCTTGGCCGTCTCGTCTTGCTCACTCATGGCAGGCAACCAGCTGCAACAGGGACGAAGCCAGATAGATTCCGGGGCAAAAAGTTGAGAGTCAAAGGGCAATGATGACTCAGCACAGCAGCCCTCCTTTTGACCTTTATCGCAACTCTCAGTGAATCCGCATGGCACCGCAGCCCAATACCAGCAATGGATCTGCAGCACCGCCCCCTCTTGCAACAATACCGCTGGTCAACCCGACTATGGTGATTTTTAGTCCACCTGAGGTATGAAAAACCCTGAAACTCGTCCAGGCAAAATTCAAGCCTGCAAAAATAATCAAAGGCGCCGTCGAACCTCTTCCGCCACCGGGTACAAGCAACCAACCCCGGCCCCAGTACCCTGGGCCTCGCCATATTACCGGAATCAGTTTCGATGACCGGGGAGACCAGGTCATTACCGCCTCCGAGGACGAGACCTTTCGTTTGTACAGCTGTAAATCCGGCAAGCGAGTTTCCGCTTTCTCTTGCCCCTCAGTTAATATTGACCTCCGTTCTATAGACAAATGAAAATCTTGCACTCGAAAAAATACGGAGTAGACCTACCCCGATTCACCCACAAAAACACCGCAATCGTGCATGCTTCGACGAAGGAAGATGACACCGTGCGATACCACTCTCTGCATGACAACAAATATCTCCAGTACTTCAAAGGCCATAAAGGACGCGTCGTTTCGCTCGAGGTCTCGCCGGTCGACGACGGCTTTATGTCCGGTTCGCAGGATAGGACCGTGCGGCTTTGGGATCTTCGTGCCCCCACCTGCCGCGGTCTCTTGACCGTGCCTTCTACCCCCATAATTGCATACGATTCCACGGGTGTTGTGTTCGCCGTCGCCGTCAACAACTATTCGCGCATTCTTCTGTACGACCAGGCCAATTTTGATAAGGCGCCGTTCCTCGTCATCACATTAGACGACCCGACGCTTGGCCTCATCAGTTTCCCGCCGCGAGCGATATACATGACGTCTATGGCTTTCTCGTCGAACGGGAAGTACCTTCTCGTCGGGTGCTCCGGCCCTGCTCACTATATCGTCGACGCGTTCGAAGGGCACCTGCTCGCCAAGCTTGAGGGACACATTGGCCTGGAGCGCCGGGCGTTTACCGCGCCCCCCAACATCGAACCCTCGAAAGGCAGTAGCGGGGAGGAAGTCGGCTGGACACCGGATAGCAAGTATGTCGTGTCGGGGAGCCTGGACGGGAAGATCTTCATATGGGACTGCCAGCAACTGCCGACCCGGACAGGCGACGTGGATCTGAAGGTACCACCGATGAAGCTGCTGCCGCTCGTGGTGCTGGACGGGCACCCCGGGCCTTCTAGATGCGTCAGGTTCAATCCGCGGCTTGCGATGATGGTTTCCGCTGGCGCTGAGCTGGTTCGTTCTTTTCATGTCATTTCGAGTGTTTTTGTATTCACACATCGCCAGGCATTTTGGCTGCCAGATCTATCCAGTGATCCCGAGGAAGTAGCACGAGATTTACTGAAGAAACGAGCGTAGAACATTCAACATTGTATACCGTTTGTATTTTAGTGTACAATTTTCGAAAAGCCACGATCACGCATTTCTCGTCCATCATGCGCCCAATTCGGGAACGAGTTTGCGCCTATTTATAACTAATTCCCTTGAACGCGCCACCATGAAGGGCAGGCCAATGCTTGCAGGAAGGCGGGGAGTGCAATTGAATTTTCTTGGTCCTGCTGCTGTCTTTCTATGCCTTTTGTCCTACATCTACTACCCGCGACCCTCAAGTTCTAGGTCTGATTTCTCCCGTCTGGCACGCGCTCAGGTCGTGTCAACGTGCCGCGCTTTGCAACTGCCCGCAGGAACCCCAGACGATTTCCATACTCGCTTAGAGTCGGACCGCTTTGTACCTGGGACTAGACCGCATCTAATACAGAACGCCCGACTGGTGTGTCTCTGAGCTGAATTATTGCGCGTCGTCGTTGAGATAAATGCATGCGCAGTGGACAGGCCGCGAGAACGGAACTGAAATAATTCGCGGCGACGTACTCATAGACAAGGGGTTAATAAAGGGCATCGGGCATTTTGGTAGCGCGGCGCTGGGTGAAACGTACGGATCGGAGCTCGTGGTTATCGACGCCAAGGAAGCGTGGGTCACGCCTGGCATCGTAGACATCCACTCTCATCTCGGCGATGGGCCCTCTCCGGCTCTCGCAGGTGCTGTCGACGACAACTCGGAGAAGGGCACCATCCAGCCGTGGCTACGCAGTCTGGACGGCCTGAACACCCACGACGATGCCTACCCGCTTTCCATCGCTGGAGGAGTTACAACTACCTTGATTTTGCCTGGTTCCCTCAACGCGATTGGAGGCCAAGCGTTCGCAATCAAGCTGCGCAAGACACAGGAACGCTCCTCGACATCAATGGTTTTGGAGGCACCCTACCAAATTAACTCTTCCTTCCCTGATCCCGCTGTGCCTCCAAGGTGGCGCCATATGAAGTCAGTGGTTACTCTCTCAATTAAGATTAGTGCTCAACCGTTCTAGGCACGCATGTGGTACGGATGTTTGCGACTTATCCGTCCGCTCGATAACGAGAATCTTGCAGGCGAAAACCCTCGTTCGTATGCCAGACCGCAACGGGTTCTAGGACTTATTACTCTGCAGGTTGGTACGGTAACACCCGCATGGACACGATATATGCCTTCCGCGAAGCGTGAGCCTTCCCTTCGTCTTTGGAGATGGCGCATCAACCGCTCGACCACTGCAGGTATAATACTGCTAGCCAGCTCAAACAGAAGCAAGACGAGTACTGCACCAAGGCACTCGCTGACAAGTGGGAAGGACTTGGGGAGTATCCGGAGAGTCTGCAATGGGAAGCGTTAGTGGATGTTGTGCGAGGCAGAGTCAAGGTATCAAAATCCGAACGGCGTCTTGGCAAGATGTGGTTAACCTGTTTTAGGTCCAAATACACTGCTATGAGGCCGTCGATTTCGATGGCATGGTCCGCGTGCGTTCACCCGTCACCCCTGGGTCAACCTAATTGTGTTGATACGCCCCACAAGCTGTCGAACGAATTCAAATTCCCCATTTCTGCATTCCACCACGCCAGTGAAGCGTATATGGTCCCGGACTTGATCAAGAAGACGTATGGTCAGTTATCGCTGGGTGCTGTCCAATTCTCTGCCTCAGTTTTTCGAAGGACCGACCCCCGCGATCGCTTTATTTGCTACAAACGCACGGTACATAGTGCCCATGAAACCAAATCCAGGCGACTAACGTTCGGCGTAAGGTATAAGCGAGAAGCCTACCGAGGCTCAGAGTTTGCGCCTCGGATTCTTGCCGAGAACGGTTTTACTGTCCTGATGAAGGTCATCAACCTCTTCTCGTAGCTACGACTCGGAGGCACTGATGTTCACTTATCAAGAGCGACCACCCCGTCATGGATTCGCGATATCTCCTGTACGAGGCGCAGCAGGCTTATTATTATGGTTTGCCGAAGAATCTGGCGGTGGGTTCCCGTTCCCGTCCTCGTTGCCATACATGTACTCCTCGTGCCTCCTCGTCTAGATCGCTTCAGTCACTAGCAATTCTGCAGAGGTGATGGGAATGGCGCACCGAATTGGGTATATCAAAGAAGGTACACTTCGTTCCAATGTAGTAACGAATACGTTCTGCTACTCATTTTCGTGTACCAGGTTGGGATGCCGGTGCGTTTGGATAACTAGATTTGGCACACTCTATTTGAGCCTCCAGTTCAGATCTTGTCATCTGGGATTCTCACCCTCTGGCTCTCGGCGCGACTCCGGTGCAAGTCTTCATCGACGGGGTCCCACAGCTAACGGATCCGCATATCGTGGAGAAACCTGACACCTTCCAACGCACTCCACCCGTGCCCAACTTTGACAAAGAAGCTCAAGAAGCTGTGGAATACGACGGCCTCCCTCCGCTGGAGCCGACATCTGTGACTACGCGCCCCGTCGTCTTCGTCAACGTCCGAACTGTCTTCGCCCCCGCCGCCTCTGGCGTGGAGGAGCTGTATTCATCTGCGGATGACGACGCGCTCGGCACAGTTATAGCCCAGGACGGACGTATCACTTGCATCGGAGTGTGCTCCGTGGATATTGCCGATGCGCCCGTCATCGACCTACAAGCCGGATCCATTTCCCCCGGGCTGGTGTCGTTCGGCTCCCCTCTGGGCCTGGAGCATATCGCTGCAGAAGAATCGACCATCGATGGCCTGATTTACGACCCGCTGTCGAAGGACGGCGTTCCGGATATAGTGGGAGGTGACGGTGCCATTATTCGCGCTGCGGACGGGCTGCTCTATGGGACTCGGGATGCGTTGTACGTGCATCTCGTGGTATATCCTTGATTTCAATCGAAATAATCTGGTTGGCAGACTCGCGTATCGCGCTGGGGTCACGTCTGCCGTCGTCGCGCCGGCTTCGCGTGGCGCCTTTGGCGGGCTCGGTGTCGCATTTGCCCTTGGTGCGGCACACAAGCTGGAGCGAGGCGCAGTCTTGCAAGAAATCACAGCGGTTCATATGACGGTTAAGCAGTACTTCTCTCAGTTTTCTGGACCCAGCGTCAGCACCCAGATTGCGCTTCTCCGGAGGCTCTTACTACAGCCCGTAGAGGGTCCGTCAAAGGAATGGTTCGAGAAAGTTACCAAGGTGGAATTGGTGATTTCAGCGTTGTTAGCTTCTACTGATGTTTTTCTAGGGCGAGATACCACTGGTGGTGGAAGCGCACAGCGCTGACATCATCGCGAGCTTGATTTTGTTGAAGGAGGAGGTGGAAAATGCCAAGGGACGGACGATTCAACTGACCATCGCCGGCGCTGCGGAGGCGCATCTCCTCGCGCAAGAGCTTGGCGAGGCTGGTGTCGGCGTCATACTGAATCCAGTGCGATCTTTCCCTTACATCTGGGAAGAACGTCGGATGCAAGTTGCTTTTGATCCTTCGCAGGATATGCATTAACTGACACGAATCGCAGCCTCGCTGGGCCACCTCTTACGGAGCACACTCCGATATCCGCGCTCGTGGCGCACAACGTCACGGTCGGAGTCGGGGTGTTGGAAATATGGGATGCACGGAATACCCGCTTTGACATCGCCTGGGTACGCATCATGTTTAGTTGAAGCAAGTGGGGTTGTCCTGATGGTCCACTAGGCTTCTTTCGCCGCTGGCGGCAACATGTCCCAGGCGGAAGTATTGGCGCTGGGATCCATCAACATCATCAAACTCTTGACGGGCGGGAATCGAGTCCAAGGCGGGCAAGGCGACATGGTCGCCACCCAGGGTGGTGGTTTACTGGACTTTGGCTCAAAGGTGGTGGCCGTGCTTTCTCCCAGTCGGGGACTCGTAGATTTGCTGTAGATATATTGGCACTACTTTGACCAGAGCAAGAGTGCCAAGTATTCCTGCACTCGCTCGTGCCATTCATCAGCGCCGTGTTTCCTCACGAAGCCCGCGCGTTCGTAGAACCTCAGTCCGGCTGGATTTTTCGCGAAACATCGCACTTCCAGGAGCACTTTCCCGCTCCCTTCACCGACGTCGTTCACACTGTCCAAAACTTGTTGTTTTGCGTGATTTAAGAGTGTTGTCCCGATTCCGCGCCCATGAAACGAAGGATGGACAAACATATAGGTGATCTGCCAGGGTACGTTCAAAGCCTCTCCTCGGTTTTGACCGCATATATCTTTCTGCTCACCTCTCCTGGTTTATACGATCCTTCCGTCCATACCGGCGCATACCACGCAACGTATCCCGCGACCTTTCCGTCTACTTCTGCAAGCCATATCTGCTCCTTCGAAAACTGCTCCTGGAACCGAGTCCACAGTTTCCCGGGAGGCACACCAGACTCTCCTAGCGCAAGGTCGGCCTGGAGGTTATAGAACTCCTCGCCCAGTTGTCGACCCGGGATAGAGTAGTTTACGGCGGACACGAAGGTGTCAGCAAGATCGTGTATGTCCGACGGAGTAGCAGCTCGCAAGACAGCCATGAGGGTTGCAGAGAAAATATGTTTCCGACTAGCTCGGCTGCGGCGGGGGTCCGAGGCTTCGATACACCGCCACTGATGCGATCCCAAGAATGACACCTTCCTTTTAAGTTTCAAGCACGACGATCGGCCAACAAGAGTTTTGCGCAACGAAGTACGCATAATATTCACGAATGTCAGTATAGTAAGTAGATTAGGGTGATCAAATCTATAATCAATTGTCTTCCGCCAACAAGTCCTTCTCAAGAGCGAGCAAGCATCAGCAAACCCTGGATTTGACCATAGTTGGCCATAGTTGGCTGTAGTTGGCTGTAGTTCCCATAGTTGCCATAGGACTCTGTAGTGGTCTGTAGTTTTCAGTCAAAGCTACATAGTTGTACATAGTTTTGTGGCCAAGCTGCATAGTTTCCCATAGTTTTTTTTTTTTTTTCCTGTAGGCACCTGAGCCTCAAGGCAGTTCAGAGCTGCAATTAGATTTCAACAAGCCACAGTATTTCATTGAACTATTTACAGAACCAAAATTCCTCACAAAAATATACATAGTCTAGCTCATCTGTCAGGATGGTGTTCAGAATAGCTCTATGAATTTATTTTGTGTTTTGCAGCTGAGGACGAAGCAGACAGTTGTTGTTGGGAAGGAGGTAACCCCTTATACTGAACAGCTTACCATGTTTTGCAATGGTTGTGTTGCCGAATGGTTATGTTGCAGTTTTGTGCTATGGCTCGTCCCCGGCGGTCGCCGGTTCGACTCAGGCAAGGCGCACTTTATTCGCCAGTCAATACTTGTCAAGATAACACTGAGAGCAACATAAAGAGTCCTGACCACCTTACGTGGTGGAAGGGAAGTAGACATAGTTTTCTTTGGTCACCCTTTTCTTTAAAAGCTTCGGAAACCAGCAAACTACACAGAACTATGTAGCACTCCTGCCAAACTATGGAGACCTATATAGAGGGTACCCTTCCTATGGTAAATACAGCAGCTATGGCAACTATAGGAACTATGTAGACCTATGTAGCACACCCAGGGTTTGCTGATGAAGTTGCGGAGGGGTGTTTCAAACAAGCGTACATCTGGCCAATGGTGCAGCTGGCCGGTCGCAACAACCAAACTAGTCCTATACTCCTGGAAGGACAAATCGAGCCGAATAATCCGTGAAATTACAAACTTGAGGTTGCGGCGCAGCTCGATGGCTGCATCGACTTCTGGCGTGGTTGTCCTGACGGCCTCAATATGTGCCGCAAAGGTGTCCTCCAAGGCCGTGTATGCATCTCCGAAGCGGCGGAGATTCAATTGGGGATTCACTGGCAGGGACGAAAGGTCTGCGAGCAACGCCCTCCGTTGGGGGGCAATCAAATCGACTACTACGGACGCCAACCACTCCAAGGTTGACATGCGTGAGTCGGGTTCAAGTTCCCAGCGCAGTTTACGGGCAGTAATGTCCCACTCGGCAACCGCGTCGTCGACGATGGACCTCACCTCCCTACATCGATCCTGGAAGCCTTGGAAGGCGTCGAGGGTATCGACGACCTCGACTTGGGTGTTCAAATTCGGATCCATCGAGGCCAACGCACGGCGGCAGGAGAAGATATATTTGGCGCATGCCTCATGGGCCCTGTTCGCTGCATCCAACAAGTGGGTGTAGTGAGAGCACAGTTGGTCGAGGGTGGGGCAGAGGGTGAACTCTCCCTGAGGGATGCCCTTATCTGCAAGAGTAACACGCTTAAAGATGTTTGCCATGTCATAGAACGTGTCCTTCCCAGCGAATGCTACTTCATCTAATGGTCGCAGTAGCATGCTCGTTGACTCGCCCTGTTCCAACACGGTAAGCAACGAACATAGAGGGAGAAGGTTGTGCATACGGGGATTCCAAGCAGCTCTGGATCTGGATTAAAGCGTCGGTACCCTTGGCAGTGGTTACTCATAGAGGGCGGCCAGGCCGAATTAGGCGTGGCCCCTATTCCACCGTCCCAAAATGATAATTCCTGATGACTCATTATGATGACAAAGTCCCTGGATGAAGCAACACCGCCACTCAGCAATGCTTCCCCAACTCTTAAGTATCCTACAATAAATCAACAAGGCCTCGGCGAGGCGAAAGCACCGCAACAACTTTCGAACTAGAGCTTAGCAAGTCTCCACCACGAGTAGCAACCAGGTCGTGGGTGAATGTCTTCCGAGAGGCACCTCCGAGGAGCTTAGCGACGTTGGTGGACCCTAGGGCCAGCGCATCTGCCTTGGACATCTCCCCTCCGCTCATCAGCGCCGCCTGAAATCAGCGTGGTCATCCACATTCATCCCGCAAGAAGAAATGTAACCACCCACCCAGCTGATTTCGAACCGTGTATTGCGCGCATCCCAGATTTCCAACACGCCGACCCCCACGGTGACGTTGTGTGCCATGAGTAAGGATATCGGAGTCTGCTTCGTAAGAGGCGGGCCAGCCAGGCTGGGGAATAAGCATCAGGGGCGCATATATGGGCGTTGGCAGAAAACTCACATTCTACGGAATTCCCACACGAGAGGGAAGGACCGCGCCGGATTCAGAATGATGCCGACACCAGCCTCACCAAGCTCTTTGGCAAGTAAATGCGCTTCACTGCCGCCTGCGATGGTCATTTGGATCGAACGCCCCTTGATGTTTTCCACCTCTTTCTTCAACAATATCAAGCTTGCGATTATGTCAGCACCGTGCGCCGCGACGACCAGAGGAATTTCTCCCTACAAAGTAAAACAGTAGTGAGTGAACCACAAGAAAAGAGACATATGGATGCTTTACGGCGGTAACTTTCCCGAACCACTCTTTCGACGGTCCTTCGACAGGTCGTAACAGCTGTCTCCGCAGAAGCGCAATCTGGGTGCTGACACTGGGGCCAAAGGACTGCATCACCGTAAAATGCACCCCGGTTACTTCCTGTAGGACGGCGCCTCGCTCCAGTTTGTGCGCCGCTCCAAGGGAAAACTCAACGCCCAGTCCACTGTACGTAAATGGGCCATATAAACTGGGAGCGACGACGGCGGACGTGACGCCAGCGCGGTACGCGAGTCTGACAACCAGATTGGATCAACTGAAATCAAGGATATACCAAAACGTACAACGCATCCCGAGTCCCATAGAGCAGCCCGTCCGCAGCACGAATAATGGCACCGTCACCTCCCACTATATCCGGAACGCCGTTCCTCGACAGCGGGTCGTAAATGAGGCCATCGATGGTTGATTCTTCTGCGGCGATATGCTCCAAGCCCAGAGGGGAGCCGAACGACACCAGTCCTGGGGAAATGGATCCAGCTTGGAGGTCGATGACGGTCGCATCGGCGACATCCACGGAACACATTCCGATGCAAGTGATACGTCCGTCCTGGGCTATAACTGTACCGAGCGCGCCGTCATCCGCAGAGGAGTACAGCTCCTCCACGCCAGAGGCGGCGGGGGCGAAGACAGTTCTAACGTTGACGAAGACGACGGGGCGCGTGGTCACAGATGTCGGCTCCAGCGGAGGGAGGCTGTCGTATTCCACAGCCTCTTGAGCTTCTTTGTCAAAGTTGGGCACGGGTGGAGTGCGTTGGAAGGTGTCAGGTTTCTCCACGACATGCGGGTCCGTTGGCTGTGGGACCCCGTCGATGAAGACTTGAACTGGAGTCGCGCCGAGAGCCAGAGGGTGAGAGTCCCAGATGACGAGGTCTGGACTGGAGGCTCAGATAGGGCTGCCAGATCTAGTTATTTGAACGCACCGGCATCCCAACCTGGGTCGATGTCATTATCCGCAGAAACAAGACATGGATAGCATTACCTTCTTTTATATATCCAATTCGGTGGCCCATGCCCATGACCTCGGCGGGATTCCGGGTAACTGCTGCAATCTGAGGCAAAGATTAGCAATACACAGGAGAAATTCGCAATTATCTCACTGCCAAATTTTGAGGCAGTCCATAAAAGTAGGCTTGTTGCGCTTCGTACAGCAGATAGCGAGAGTTCAAAACTGGATGATCGCTCTGATTTACATCAGTTTCGAACACAGTTGGGAATGGACGCTGGGAAGACCTTCATGAGCACTGTCATGCCATTTTCTGCTAAGATCTGGGCAGCAAACTCAGACCCACGATACGCCTCCCGTTTGTACCTTCAAGCGTCATGTTAAAGACATGGCTAGCGGGACGGTTCTTACCGTGCATTAGTAGCGAATATTGCTATCGCGGGGGTTGGGCCTACCATGAAAAAATCGTATGAGCGGAGAATTGAGGAGCACCTAGTAGGCTGACCGTAAGTCTTTTTGATCAAATCGGGTACAAGATAGGCTTCGGCCGCGTGATGGAATGCTGAAACGGGAAACTTGAACTCGTTGGATAGCTGCAGACCGAGAGTAGGATCAGCTTGAATACTTCCCCGAGAGAAACGTGGGCCGCGTACACGGACTATGGCATCGAAATCGACAGGTTCGTAGCAGTGTATGTTAAGCTAGCACAGTTCAATACCCTGTTATCAAGAAAGAAATCTTGACTTACCTTCACCCTGCCTCGTACCACATCGACGAGGGCTTCCCATTGAAGGTTTTCGGGGAAGTCTCCGAGCCCCTCCCACTCATTAGCGAGTGCCTTCGAGCAGTAATCATCTTGCTGTTTCTTTATTTGACTGGCTGTATGATACCTATATGGCGCGGCTGATGGGTTACTCAGAATGGCTAATGAGGAGACGACTAACGCGTCACGGAAAGCGTAAATTGTATCCATCCGGGTGCTTTCCCACCAACCGCCTGGAAATGATGAGGCGCGTCTGTCAACTGAGAGTCGATTGAAAAAACTTTTTACGCACTGGGGTTCTCGCCTGTAGAAAGCTGGCGCTAAGCAGATGTAACGGCGCGACGCTCTCGCGTCGCCCTCACACTCATTACCAATCATTATTTCTCTTATTAACCCCGCGTTTCAATTACACTCCTTTATGTCTACAGTCACAGTATATAGCGAACGTTGTCATGTAGTTAGTAGCTCAGTCAATTTACTACATCCCACTTCTCCTGGTCAGTCCGACTAACTGACGCGAACGAACTTGTGTGCCGGAACCGCCGACTATTAGCCGCCTCCGTCACATCTTTTGAAGTCTCGTTATCTGTCGCTGCTTGCTGGTTACCCCTCGGTCTGATCAACCTTGTATACCGCTGCTACTGACATCTACTCTCTGAGCTACTAGCTATGGACACAAACCCCCCAACTTCTCGTTATACCCGGTCCGCCACTCGTGGCGGCCTTCACCCTGCCCCTAAGTCCCTATACAGCCCACAGGCATTCGGTACTGTGCGTGCTTGGGACTATGGCGCAGACCCCACCGCTCCGGCGGAAACCGCTGCTTCGGCAGCGAGACCCATCCCCGCTCCGGCGGGAGACAAAGTCGACTCGGAGTTGATAAGCCCGTTGACGTCGCTCCCGACGAATTACACGGACAATTTCCGTGGCGCTTGGTCGCCAGAAGCAGACGAAGTCGAGGACGAGGGATGGACCCCCGTCACTCGTAAGACCTCGCGGTCCCACCGCGAGCGTAGCAACTCAAGTCGAGGCAGCTATACCCATAATAATAAAGTTGCTTCGTTTTTGAGTGCGTCTGAGTCCGAGTCCGGGTCAGAATCGACATTGGCGAAAGTGAATGATGAGCTTACCCAGCAAGACATGGAAGCTATCATTCATCGCCATGAGCAGATCGCCAACGAGTTCCGCGTGAAGCTAGCGCGGAAGGCGAAGTCTGAAGAACCTCAGACTAAGGTGGTGGAGTCCGAGTCGGACTCACCAATCGCAGCGGCAGACAGCTCAGATGAAGAGCATCTGCCTGCTCTCGAGGCAGCCCCGGCCAAAGCGCCGAACCCGCGCCGTGTAACTATTGAAGTCGTGCCGGATGAGGACGACCTCATCGACTTCAATGCTGAAGCCGGGCCGTCTAAAGGAAAGGCGGTCGATCCCCGTAACTGGGGAGCAGTCAGCGACCTTGACGGGTTCTCCGAGGAGGATCTGAGGGCTCAGCACGAGATGTTCGCCAACTACGAAGAGATTAATCGAATTAAAAAGCAGGAGGACAATTCAATACCCACCGGCTTTTTAATCGATTTTGATCCTCGTAATGAGTCCACGCCAAAGAAGGCCAAGTCGAGGCGCAAGCGCTCGAAGAGCCCTAAGGCCAAACGGATGGAACGACCGAAGGTGGCCGTCGAGGTGAATCCCACCCCCGCGCCACCTCAGGTTACTGCGACAGCGATTCCCGAAGCCGTGGCCAAGCCACTCGCGCCGGCTAAACGAGTTCAGCCCGCTAATGTGGAACCCGAGGCTTTGAGGGACTTACCTGGTGTTCCAGATCATGAGTCGGAGGCCGACCATGACGTTCCGACCGTTGTCTCGCTTGAGGACACGATCCAGCTGTTAAAGAGTCGGATCAGCAACCTAGAAGCCGAGAAAAGGCGCCCAGCTTACCTGCCTGCGGGTAATTCAATCCCGAAGAGTGAGCCAGCGCCCAGCTCGCCGAAGGTACGCGCGGAGGCACCTCTCCCGAGGGGTGTTACTCCCGGAAGACAGGCCGCGGTGAACTTCTTTAGGAAGGCTCTCCGCGACCCGACACAGGCGTCGGTTGCGCCGCCGTCCCCGCCATCCGACCCATCTGATGATTCGAGCTCGGACTCGGGCGCAAGCTCCAGTTCTTCGAACAACGGTGGGCCCGGGATTGGGCGAGGCCGTTCCGCCAGTCCGCGTTTGTCTTCTAAGCGAAGGCGGGGCCATGAGCGAAAGCAGAAGATGCTGCTTAAGCCCATCCCGCTGAAGCGCTACAACGGCGAGTCGAACGCGAATGCTATTCAGCGATTCGCGCGTGAGTCCAAGGCCTATGTAACAATGGGTCGCGTACCAGAGGACCAGCAAGTCTTCTTCGTTTCGTACTTCCTCGACGGTCGGGCTCTTGATTTCTATAATCAAGTTGTCAGTACCGACGAGTCTACTTGGAAACTGGAGAAGTTCTTCATTGAGCTTTTCGAATTTTGTTTCCCGACGGATTTCCGTAACAAGCAGCGGAAGCGTCTTGACCGCTGCTATCAAGGAGCCAAGGATGTCGCTGCCCACGTTGCAGAATGGTCCGAGATCTTTAATACAATTGGTTTAGATGATAGCCAAGAAAAGGTCGTGAAGCTGTTCAACAGCTTTACGCACCCAATCCAAACCGAGATCTACCGCAAGGGTTACGATCCCGAAGAGGCGACGTGGAAACAAGTCGTAAAAGCCGCTGAACAAGCAGAGATACTACTGAGGCTTGCTGGCAACGGCCATAATGGCCAGGACTCGACGCGGCGACCACCGCAGAACGCCACGAAGGAATCAAAGGAAGATTCGCGGCCTCAGGCCGGCGAAGCACGTTCCTCCTCCTTCCGAGGACGGTTCCGTGGCCGTGGCGGTAGCCGCGGAGGGCACTCCGGCGGATCCTCACGCCCGAAAGGCGAAGTCCTTAGGACCTCCGCGGTGAATGTTCCTGGGAAAGGTGACAGTGGTGAGCAGATGTCCGCCCAAAAGCGAAATGAAATGCTCGCCAAAGGGTTGTGCTTCACATGCGGCGAGCCTGGCCACTTGTCGCGCAATTGCCCGAAGAACAACTCCGTCCCTTCTAAGAAGAAGGGTAAACCACCGGGAATTAGCACGCATGCGGTGCACTTACAGTCCGGATCCGCCTCGCGCGACGCACTGTATCAGAGCACGGAAGTGCTAGACAGCCTGCACGTTGGCGCGATCACGGAGGAATACGTCGTAGTCGGGGAGGGCAGGGTACCCCTCGAAACTTTCGAAGATTTCGAAGGACCATTGCCCAACTCCGAAACGCACCAGCGCGGATGCAACGACCCCGAGTGCTGGTGTTACGAGATGCCTTCGCGTCCCATCGGGGATTTGTACGCGTACTACGCCGCGCTAATGCTGCAAGCGGCGCAGCCGTACCCGGACGACGAGTCCCTCGATTCGGAAAGCGAGGATGATGCTTTCAAGGAAGGACGTTTCTTCCTATACGCCATATCAGATTTGGAGTATCTTGTAATGGATAATAAGAAGGGTGTCGAACTCACCGTCGAATCCGAATCCTTACATAACCCCGAGTTCATGCCTGCGCTCTGGTATGCCCAGATGTGCGCCGTGGCAATAGGCATGGAGCCCGAGTTCGTCGAGCTTGAAGAGCGCTATCTTGATGAAATGGGCGACGTCGAGGCCGGTGCCGTTAAAATCCTCCTGGACAATTATCATTATAGTAACTTCGAGGATCCCGAAGATCTGAATGCTCACGAAGTCTGGTCCGAGGGCGAGGCCTTGAAAATTACGGCCAAGGATAAATTCATGTGTCTGGAATTGCCCAGAAAGCTCTTGAGCGATCCGGCATTTGACCTGATTTTCTGGTATAATGATGAGGCCTCCAAATATCATACTGCCAGCAATTCAGAATCTGGATCTTCGACAGAAGAATCTGACCTTGAATATTCCAGTGACGAGGACGACTCGTCCTCCATGCCCCCGTTGCGCCCAGTAAGCCCTTCCGACAGTGAAGAGTCCGATAATTCCGATGGGCCGCCCAGTCTGCAGACTGCTAGCGACTCGGATGATTCTTCGGATGGCGATTCATCCGACGGCGACGGCCCTTTTGCGATGTTTGCGGACCCGCACGAGACACTTGAGGATCGACTCAAGATGTACGCGCGCGCCACGGCTGACAGCCAATCTTCTGGTTTGAACGTTCCCCGTGCGCATCGCCTCGGTGACGTGCTCGGAAACACGGTCTCGGCCTTGTTGGAATTCTTCCAGCCATACCCGGGCGACGAGCAGGTGCCGTGGTCCGACGACAGACGCGACGCCATACCTCGATTCCGAGTACGGAGGGCGGGCGCGAGCTTCGTCATTGAGGACGGATACTTTGATTCCGTCGCGGTAGTTCCTTTGGAGTACCTGCGCCAGCCGAAATTCCACCTAATGAGTTGGTATGCTCGTCAGCGCGCGGCGGAATCGGGATTGGAAGATCACGATACCTTGCCAATCCACAAGTTCCCCATCGAGGAATTACTGGCTGATGCCGTTCAGCAGTACTTCCGAGACGTAAGCTGCGAAGTGCCTGAGTTCGAAGGCGTCAGCATTTTCCGAGTGCTGCGTGAACCAGATGACCTCGAAGGCCCGGATACCTTTGTGGTTAGAATTCCCCGAGGCGACTTGCCCGTGCAAGAGGAAATCATCGCGGAGTTTGACTTGCTCAACCCGCGCCTTGATCTTGCGGGCTGGGTCGCGCGACGCCAGGTCAAGCGGCTTCTGCAGGAGAATGCCGCACGCCACGGCTGGGGACGTGCGTTCCAGGGAACGTTCTTCGGCACGATGTTTGATGAGCCAGAGCTCGCCGTGGAGGGCGAGTTTATTCTACACGTTGGCGCCGCTCAAATTCCTGCGGACGGCGTGAAAGGAATTTCACGCACGGCTTCCAAACCTCGGGATACCAACCGCGTCGTAGCCAGGCCGCTGGTAATTGTGGTTCGCGTTAATGGCGAACCCGTTCGCGCGCTCGTAGACTCCGGCTCATTGGGCGACTTGGTGTCTAGTTCCATCGCTGATCAGTTGCGGCTGAAGCGAAGTGAGTTGAAGGACCCAATCACCTTGCAACTCGCTGTGCAGGGCTCGAGATCCAAGATAAATTCATCTGTCAACGTGAAGTTCAGTTATCAAGACATCTCCGAGGAACGAAATTTCCTCGTGGCTAACCTTAGTGGTTACGACATGATTTTGGGTACCGCATGGCTATTCCAGCACAAGGTGAGCATTGGCATTAACCCCGCTCGCGTTTGTATCGGAAGCGCTGATTCCGTCCCTCTTGAAGGTGTCGCTACCGCTCGAGTATTCGCTGGAGCTGCCGGAATAGACGAGATTGCGCTGCAGGCTGCACGAGAAGAGCTTTTAGAATATGCAAAGCCCATCTGTAAAACAGCCGCGGAAACGGGCTTACCTCCGTTTCGTGCTATCAATCATTCTATTCCTCTCATCGATGAGAATAAAATCTACCCGTGGCGACCTTCGCGATGCCCTGAGGCGCTCAGAACTCAATGGGACGAGAAACGGCAGACTTACCTCAAGGCTGGCCGTTGGGAAATCACCAACACGGGAAATACTTGCCCGATGCTGTTGATACCCAAGGTCAAAACAATGCCCGTTAAGCTGAGAGTCGTGGTAGACTTACGTGCACGTAACGCCAACACGAGGAAGATGACTTCCCCGCTTCCCGACCAGGAAGGCATCTTGCGGCGCGTTGCGCGCTGCAGCTTCCGTTCCTTGATTGATGGACAGGACGCGTACGAACAGATACGCGTTGAGACCGCCCATGTACCGCGTACCGCGGTGAGCACTCCTGACGGAAATATGGTCAGTCTGGTGCTTCAGCAGGGCGATTGCAACGCGCCGGCTACGTACCAATCTCTCATGAATTACCTATTCGGCCAATACATCGGTGTATTCATGGATGTCTATCTTGACGACATAATTATCTACTCAAATACGCTTGAGGAACATAAGATCCACGTCAAAAAGGTGATAGACATACTTGAGAGGGAGAAGCTCTACTTGAGCGCCAGCAAACTGCAGCTGCTGAAGTCAGAGCTGAACATCTTGGGCCGCGTGGTTGATGACCAGGGTATCCGGATGGACTCCAATAAGGTCGACAGCGTCGTGAACTGGAAAACACCGACGAACCGTGAGCTTCTTCGCGGATTCCTCGGTTCAGTGACGTACCTTGGCGGAGACGTGCCGGGTGTCCAGGTTCCGATGGGAATCCTTCACGAAATGACGAGCGACTCGGTCGCATTTCGTTGGGGTTACACCCAGCAACGCGCGTTCCAAGACGTAAAACGGCTGGTGTCCGAATATCGGGATCACCACCGTAAGCCGCTGGACTACAGTCCCGACACGCCAAAGGTCTGGTTAGTGACCGACGGGTGCGCCACAGGAGTCTCTGGTGTTGTGTCTCAAGGAGACGACTGGAAAACTGCGCGCGTCGCAGCATTCTTCTCAGCCAAGTTGAATTCCGCGCAGCAAAACTATGGCACTCACGAGATTGAGATGCTCGCCGGCGTTGAGTCTATGTTGCGACACGCAGACATCCTGCAAGGATGTAAATTCACCTGGGTGACAGACCACAAAGGGCTAATTCACCTCGCAAATCAAAAGAACCTAACTGGGCGCCAGGCCCGTTGGATTGAGAAAACCTCGACTTTTGATTATGAAATTCAGTACATACCTGGGACTGAGAACGTCCTTGCGGATGCGCTCTCGCGAATCTACTCCAACGAGGCGCCAGGCACGGTGCGAGCGAGGTCGGAATATACCTATCACGATGTCGTTAGCAACCATGAGCTCGAAATGGACTCGATTTCCATGCCTGTTTTTGCGGGCATGGAAGCGATGGCCCTGTCAAATGACCGGGTGACTCGCTCAATGGCGCGCGCCGCACGAGGCGAGGATACGACGTTTGCGTCGTCCTCCCGTACGTCCACAAAGGAGGGCGGGGATACACCCAAAAATCTCGACGCGAAGTCAAGGAACACGGGCGCGAAGTCCGGTGACGAGCCCAAGAGAAAGAGAGGACGGCCGAGGAAAAATCCGAAGCCTGAGGAATCCCCGGCGGTAAACACCAAGGATCCCCTGCCAGCGCAAGCTGCTCGTGGCAGTATAACGGAAGAGGAGACACGTGTCCTCTTTGGCGAACAGCCACCTGTCAGAACCGGATCCGCGGAAGCAGATCCCGTTTCCGACGGCGATCAAACGTCACCGTTTGACTCCGAATTCAACCAACTTGACGACTCTCTTCTCAACGTCGTGAACTCGGGCTGGCGAGGCCTTGATCTACTCAAGTTACTGGCCAACAACTATGGAGACGATCCCTTCTTCAAGCACATCTTGGATACACCTAAAGCTTTCCGCAACTTTGAGCTCGAGAACGGCTTAATTTACCTCAAGGAAGCCGAACACCGCGTCCTTTGCGTGCCCAAACTCGCCTATAAAGGGCGTAATGTACGTGAAATCGTCATATCTGAAGCCCATTCTATCCTAGCCCATCTGGGCTTACGGAAAACTTTGGATTACATCCGAGACCACTTTTGGTGGAAAGAAATGGCCGAGGATACTCGCAGTTTCTGCGAATCCTGCCCGACTTGCAAACGCAGCAAGCCTAGCAATCAGAAGCCTCATGGGCTTCTGCATTCACTGAATCCCCCATCGCAGCCATGGGATTCGGTCGGGGTTGATTTTGTCGGCCCATTACCTGAATCTCGTAACCGCGACGGCGTGTTCAACGCGCTGGCTGTCATAATTGATCTGCTCACTGGGATGGTACACATCGTACCTACCAGGATTAATTACACCGCGCGCCAGATGGCTGAACTAATGTTCGAGCACATCTACAAGAACCACGGGCTCCCGAAATCCATTGTCAGTGACCGAGACTCACTCTTCACTAGTGTATTCTGGAAGCGATTGCACGAGCTGATAGGTGTCAAATTACACATGTCAAGTGCCTACCACCCCGAATCGGACGGAGGAACCGAGCGCGCAAATCGGACGGTTACCCAGATGATACGCCAGTGCATCGGCGCGAAGCAGAAGGACTGGGTGAATAAATTGCCTGCCATTGAGTTCGCAATGAACTCCGCTCGCTCCGAGACGACGGGGTACACCCCTTTCTTCCTGAACACAGGGCGCATGCCACGCTCCTTGTTGTGGAATTCCGATCGCAGCCGCGAGTACCCCGGAGTTGCGAATTTCGCACTACAGCGTCGACTGGCGATCATGTCCGCCCACGACAGCATGATTGCTGCTCGTGTGAAGCAGACTCGGTCTGCTAATCGGAAACGTCAGCCCACGCCGTTCGAAGACGGAGACCTGGTCTACCTTTCGACCAAGAACATCAAGTTTGCAAAGGGGCTCGCCCGCAAACTCATCCCGAAATATATTGGGCCTTACTCCATTGTACGTGCCTTTGGCAACAATTCATTCCAACTGGAACTTCCCTCCGAGATGAAGCAAAGGGGCGTACATGATGTATTCCACTCTTCGCTCCTTAGGGTCCACGTACCTAATGATGATCGCCGCTTTCCAGGACGATTGGACTGCCAACTCGGGATATCCCTCGACGACGAGACCAATGAATGGGCAGTTGACAGAATTGTCAGCCACTACGGCCGCCGTTCAACTGCTTTATTCGAAGTCTTGTGGAAATCTGGCGACAAGAGCTGGATGCCGTACGATCAAGCGAAGCGGCTCCAGGCCCTCTCGGAGTATCTGGAGGCCGAAGGGGTCTCCACGATCCAGGGGCTCCCCTACGGGTCGGGGAAGCCAACCGCCCGCAGCGAGGAGGTGATCATGGGATCGGCCATGGCTTGTTTTTGGGGGTCCCGTTCCGCCATAAATAAGGAGGCGCTTCGGGAAGTCTCACATCCCAATTCCTCTACTCGCTTCATCATGTCCGAGAATAACGAAGTCACTCCGGAAATAGGACAGCGTTTCAGCGCGTTCAACAAACGAAGCCGCGTGCTCAACCGCATATCCAAAGCGGCATTCTTGATGTACGACAAAGACGGTTCGGAAATTGGCCTTCTCGACTCCAATACTATTCGGCTCTTCGCTGACTACAACGTCTCTCTCTGCACTCGCGAGGAGGTGCCGACTAGAGTCCCGATGTACTACAAGGAGTTTGCGAAGCACTTCAACAAGTACGACAGCTCCGCCTTCGCGCTGGCGTACGTTCAGTCGGTCGGAACTATTTGGTTCGACAACTCTAAGGAGGTCGCCGACGCCAACTTCTTTTGCGTTCTCGATCGCGAGCTCAACCGCCACATTCCCGATGGGGAATTGGCGGTCTCGCGTATCTATTTCGAAAACGCCGAACGCCTGAACCAGCAGGAACAGAAGCGCCAGCTGAAGTACTTCGCTGAACGCACTCTGAAGCGCCGCGCCGACGCCGACAAGCCTGTCCTTAGCTCGCAGCAGGACAGGGAGGCTTTCCGGAAGCGCCGCAAGCTTCTCGAGGAGGCTGCTGCCGCCGGCGCCGCTGCTGCCGCCGACACTACTGCCGGCACTACTGCTGCCGCCGACACCACTGCCGGCTCTGCTGGCCCCGTGCCTCGCACTCCCATCGAGTCCGTGGTCGGTACTCCCCGCGGCTCCGTGGTCGGTACTCCCCTCGGCTCCGTAATGGGCTCCGTGCCATCCACTCCCATTCCCGAGTCGCCATTTACTACCTCCGGTGATCACGGAGACGACTCGTTTTATACCACCTCCGGTGATCACGAAGACGGCCAGGTTGAGGATTTGGAGCAGGAGGCCCCCGTTGAGCAGGAAGGCCGCATCGACGACATCATGGAGGATTAGTCCGCCGTGTACGTCGGCCTGGAGGGCGGATGTAACGGCGCGACGCTCTCGCGTCGCCCTCACACTCATTACCAATCATTATTTCTCTTATTAACCCCGCGTTTCAATTACACTCCTTTATGTCTACAGTCACAGTATATAGCGAACGTTGTCATGTAGTTAGTAGCTCAGTCAATTTACTACATCCCACTTCTCCTGGTCAGTCCGACTAACTGACGCGAACGAACTTGTGTGCCGGAACCGCCGACTATTAGCCGCCTCCGTCACAGCAGATAGAAGAAACGAAAACAGTCGACCTACCGCATGCGTGTCTGCGTGAGGGTTAATATCGACCTTGGTAATTTCAGGACCACAGACTTCATATGCCGCCATCTTGGCGGAGTGGAATCTGGGAAAGATGAATTGACTGTATAAGGCGCTTCCAAGACCATGGACGTCGAAGAACGTTCTGCGGTTTTGCGCAGCTTGATCACGAATGCCTGGCCACCTATTTCGCGTCCAGTAGTGCTCAATGAGAAGCGGAATCACACTCGCCAATGGCGTCTCCGGATCCAGGAAGAATCAAGGCAGTTGTGATGCCCCCAGCAATCGACAGCGGATAGGAATCGTCGTGCGTGTTCAATCCGTCAAGACTGCGGAGCCACGGCTGAATGGTTCCCTTCGCCGAGTTGCCATCGCTTGCGCCGTTTAACGTTGGGGACGGAAAGTTGCCCATATGAGAGTGGATGTCGACGATCCCCGGAGTAACCCACGCGTTTTTAGCGTCAATGACCACAAGCTCAGACCCGTACGTCTTGAGCAACGCATTGCCAAAGTGTCCAACGCCTTTTATCAAACCTCGGTCAATCAGGACATCGCCGTGGAATATCTCTGTCCCGTTCTCTCGGCCTGTCCACTGCATTTATCTCAACGACAAGGCGCCCCCGACTTTGGCATGCCAACATACCAACTTCAGGCCCCGTGAAGCTCCCGCCAAGGATTGTCCGGAAAAATCGCCAAATTTGGCCTGAAAAAGCCACTTTTTTGGGCCAACCCCGGCCTAAAAAAGCCACTATCGGACAAGGGTTGACACGTGAGGCACCCAAAAATAATCAATTTTTTTCTCCGGCGCGCGTTGCCAGTGCTCTGAACAAGAAAAATGAACAATCCATTAGCGTTTGTAGATACCTTGAGGGTGACCTTTTTTTACCTCTTTGCAAATCATTCCTCGTCAAGGCAAAATTTCAAAATCCCGGCTCAAAATTGGCTCAAAAAGCCACTCGGCGGACAGGGCTGGTGGATTTTGGGCCTCAAAAAGCCACTTTTCGGACAAGGAAATCGCAAGATTTCGGCCTCGAAAAGCCACTTTTTCGGACAATCCTTGGCGGGAGCTTCACGGGGCCTCCAACTTCGCGTTTTGAATTAGATGCGGTTTAGTTCCAGGTACGAAGCGGTCCGACTCGGTACGAGTATGGAAATCGTCTGGTGGTCCTGCAGGTAGTTGCAAGCCGCGACATCTCACAAGGGTGGCGGCGGCGTGCGGAGGCGGATGAGAATTAGAGGACGTCCAGAAGTAGACGATATATGTCAGAAACAAAATAAAGATGGCGACGAAGAATCTTTGCGAACGCTGAGCTTTGGGAGAGTCGGGGCGGAAAAATGCCCTCGCATTCTCCTTGTTCATGATATCCAATTCCAAAAGGACGAGCGATGGTCAAGGGTTGATCAGAGTCGGATTTGAGTCGGACGTCGGCCACATGCGGCCGACAGGGAAGTGCCTCTGTATGTACATTGTACTACAACTACGACATCAACGAGCTAGTGTACATCACACTCGGAATCCTCGGGGTATAATATGGGGATATGGCGTCTGAAAAGTGAGGATGAGTTTCGTGGAGATGAACCCGCTTGCATTTCATCGTCGAACCTGCACATCAGATTTCATCACGTACTAACTCAATACCCCACCGTGACAACCTTATGCTCAGGGGACCGCATCGTATGTCTTGCCGTCGATCGCAACCCACTGGATTTCGGGGCATGCCTGCCTGACCCTGGAAACGAAGGAAACACGGTCCAAGCTTTTGTTTAAGCACCCGGAAAACGAAACTGATCGCAGAAGGGGGAATAAGGGTAGCCAACGTAAGGCCACAGCCTCAAAGGCATCGCCAGGACACGTCGAGACGAACTCCAATGCGCGCGCATACTGTAAAGAGTCTGGAACGCGCAGCTTCCGCACGACGCTGCTGTCCTCGTCCGGGAAAAAACCTGTCCAGTGAGAGGACGCGTAGTCGACAGCGATGACGAGGGTGATGTGGATGCGCTCTAGCCGTGCATGGCACGGCGCGAGCATGTGGTTGATGTCCACGACCTTGAAGATTGCATGGGACGTAACCTTGACGAACAAGCGGAGAGTCCGCACGGCTGGCGCGCGCTTGTCCGTCATCAGGAAACGAACGTAGGAAGGGGACGCGGACAAGTTGCGTAGGTTTGGAAGGCAGTCCTTGGAGGCCACCTCACCTTCCGCCAGTGGCCGCAAGTCGCGTCCCAGGCTCAGATTGGATATGCGTGGATGCCGCGCGAGGAATTGGTCGAATGCGACGGCCCTGATTCTGCAGCTGAGGTCGATGGAGAGGTCCTCAAGGGTGGGGACATGTATACTGGCCAGGATGTCGTCCCAGCTCCGCTCCGGAATATCGACGCGGATGATGGAGAGAGAGATGAGATTGGGGGATGTGTTGAGTGCATTCATGGTCCAAGTGTAGCACGGGTGCAGAAGAAGCACCCTGGAGTGTATGTTCAAAGCCCTGAGGCCAACTCTCGATTTCCCGGAATCCGAGACTTGCTGGATATCTGTTCTCCCGCCGATGAAGGCGCTGCTTATTCGACGACCGACACCAGTCATCACCGACCGCCGATTAATGACCGCTCTCGGGCCCGGCTTCCGCTGGAACTGGGATGAATGCACAATGAACATGCCGCCCTCGACATTGAGTGTCTTGCACTCCTTTTCCAGCACCACGTCCAGAAGCGAGGAGAAGACAGAGGACCAGGTCTCCAAGACGCCAATATTGTCGCTGATTACCCAAAAATTGAGGTCCTTGAAATTCAAAGTGACCTCCTCCACGCTTTTGAGGATGGACAAGAAATTTCCGAGTCTCCTGATATGAAGGAGGAAATTATCCATATCTCGAGGAGAATAGTCACGGCGAGCACTGTTCAACGAGAACGAGCAGGAGACATGGTTCAGCGAAGGGATGAAAAGTGAGGTTTGTAGTGCGGCCAGAACGTCGAGCTGACCAGGTTGAAGGATAAGGTCTCGTGAGGCCAGTCCTGGGGGTTCGGGAATCCATGCTTCGAGATATATCGGCAGCGCGAGGAAGTGAAGACGTTTACACGAAGTAGAGATGGCAAATATCCCTGGATCAGCTGAATCTAGCTGCTGGAAAATTTCGAGCAGGATTTCATTGGGAAGTCGGAGTAAACCGACATCGGAGGTAGTGTGCTCGGTGTTCTCCATCTAGGCCTT